>VOQZ01000981.1:0-369108 GCA_008079305.1 Phytophthora palmivora
GCGGGAGGTTCCATAAGCCACCACTGCCGAGAACCGCCGACCAGCCTCAAGAAGAGGGCTCGGGGTCACCTCCGCCAGCGTTAGGCCGCGACGACAGCGTATACCGTCGCGGGATTCTCCACAAAGGTCAAGACCAAGTTAGGTAAGGGATCCGGAAGGCGCATCCGGAAGTGAACTTCCTATTTCATATTCCAGTTGGTATTCCGGCCTCCGGATACCCATTTCATATTATAACTGCGTTTTTAGGAGGTTGTTAGTAGTTAGCCCCTTGGAACTGTATTGAATTAACTACTGTGTGATAGGATTGTATATTGAGGGTTATCCGGATTACTTTCTAGTAATCCCGGATTCCATTTGAATATTGTCTTCCGGTAACCAAGTGGTTATCCGGAAGTGGTGCGCTTGTGAGAGTCCCGGAACTGAGCCAGTGTTCCGGAATCAGACTCCGTCGACTGGCATCTGGAGTGCCCACCGCTCAAGGGCCACAAAGAATAAGAGCGGCTGTATATTTGCATATTAACTCTCTGTATTGTATTGGTTAACCGCTAGGGGAAGACTTTGCTAATAGTCTTTCACCGATTCCAGACGACTACATCTGGAAAGTACCTGGCATTTGGTCGCCTGGACCCGATCGGCATCCAGAAGTAACTCATTGGTGACTACACCGGATACACGAAGACAAACGATACCCAAAGGGATACCACAAGGTCACACGCCAACTCTGCCTTTCGGATACCCATAGGATCCCGGAAGGTTGAGACTGACCCCACTTGGCATCTGGACGTTTCATTCCAGAACCCACCTGGACACGCACTATACACTCTGGGCGACCGACTTCCAGTCCGGAAGCCGAAAAGTGTTCACCCACTTCGCCACAGCTGGTGCGCGTGCCCGGATTCGATACCGAGTGTATCACCGAGTTACTTTATATTCGATTCGATTAGTTTCAGGGGAACTGAGTGCTAACTAACTTTCTAATCGTGGTTGTGATGGTTGGAAGTGAAAGCGCGCGCAAAGGGAGAGACGCGGATTCTGGGTCCGGTATGGCATCCAGATCGTCGCGTCGGTTGAAGGGGCAGCTGCCTGAAGAGCATGAAGATTTAGATACGATCATGAGAAGAGCTCGCCAGGCCAACGCCGCGAAGCGAAAGGCTGCCCAGGAAGCGAAGGAGTTGCCGGATCTCCGGGAGGAGGATTCCAGATCTTCCGTTGAGGATGCACACCACGCAAGTCTGGACGGAGGTGATCTGGAAGAAACTTCGGACCGAGAAGGCGACCCTGAGCAAGAAGAATCCGGATCCGAGTCGGGTTCGGAGGAAGAGGATTCCGATCAGGAGGAGTCCGATGGTGAGGAGTCTGAAATCGTCGGGAGTGATGCTGAAGATTCCGGAAGGGAGGCTACTGAAGATGAAGTCGTCGAGATTGAAGCCCCGCGGAGGATCGAGTTCTAGATTCTTCTCCGCCGAAAAGAGTGGATCTAGATACTGTATCTGGAGTTCGAGAGGAGTCACCGCGCGTGAAGCAGGAAGATCGCCCGCTGTCGCCGGTTCAGGAAGATACTGCGCTTGAAGACAATAGCATGTCCCCGCCAGTAATTCCGCAACTTCGGATGCCTACACTGTATCCGGACCAGGCGCCGTTCCAAATGCCCTCTGAGGTGCCTCTACAAGAGCCGAGTAGATTAGATATTCCAGATTCTAGAATGGAAGAGCATCAAGATGTTCCATCTGGGGCGTCTGAAGTACAGATGACCGAAGGTCTCGCGAAGGCATATGTGGCCGAGCAGGTAAGACGTTGGGAGCGCGATGGTTCCGAAAGGAGCGTTCCACCTGACGTCAGATACGACTGGCCTCCCGTACATCTGGATATCGAAGCCTTCCTTCATGCGGCTTCGAAGACTTCCGAATATCTTAATCGTCGGATGTTGATGCCGGCACAGACAGATGCCTGGATTTCAGAACTTCAGATCCAGCGTCACACTTTTGGAACGGCCCAAGATCTACGAGCAGGCTTGATCCCGCCGATGGCATTCTCACCTCGAGAATGTATAGCCGTCCTTCAGACTCTACTGTTCGAAGCCGGGTTTGGTTTTGTGAACTTGGTACCTGGATGGTTCCGGACGCGTGTCTTCAAGGTACATCCAGATCTCGTTCGACAAGTCGTTGGCGAAGTGATACAGTTATTGACTGTGGAGGTGATCGAGTGGAGACAGTTAGTAGTCCGGATGCAGGAATACGCCCAGATTCTTGCGGCCTCTGGAAGGGAAATACTTTATCAAGTACGTCCAGAAGCCACTTATCAAGGTGGAAGCATATTCATTTCGGATTACGAAGCCTCTCTATTGGGACGAGACTTCACTGAGCTCCTCGTGGCATCCGGTTTTCGGAAGTTGAGAAGTCCACGGGGACCTGTCCATCAGGATGTCCAGGCAAAACGCATCCAACGCGTAAGGCCTCGGCCACCACAGTCGTCGATTCCGTCACCAGCGCCTTCGTCGATGCCATCCGTGCCGTCTACCGTCATCCGAAATCTGGAAGCTGATCTGGAATTCACATCGTCCCGAAGCAACTTGTCTTCACACCGGAGCGTTCCGGAACGAGGGAGTTCAGCTCAGTCGTCCAGCATGTTTGAGACTTCTGGGGGATCAAGTGAGTCGATGGCAAGTGCCACCTCCGGAACCCGGACATCTCGGGAAAGCACTTCGGAGTCATCAGGATTTGGGATGAGTCGGAGTGCTAGGACGCACATGCCCTATTCAGCGTTCAACCCGATGGCAATGACTGCGCGAGGGTCTGGAAGTGGGGCGGCGGCGGAATCTGGAATCACGTTCCAGGTTACCCACCAAGCACCTCGCACTCCTGGTGATCAAGATGGCGAGGGTTCAGAAGCGCAGAAGCAAGAGAGATCCAAGAAGAAACGTAACAAGTCGTCTTCTAGGCGACACGAAGCGGATCGACGGTCTCCACCAATTGAGGAATCGGGATCACAAAGTGTCCAAAAGTCTGATAGCCGACGCCAAAGGACCTTTGAAACCCCGCCCCGCTCGGAACGATCGTCTAAGTCGGCTGGCTCAGGATCCACGCAAGTTGCCCTGAATACCATGTATCAACTCCAAGAAGTCATGGCCAGGATGGAAGACCAGCAGGGTTCTGCTCTGGAGAGATTGTCTGGGAATATAGATGCCAAGTTAGAGAAACTCCTGGATTCCAAGTTCCAAGCGATGTTCCCGATGAAGGAACTGAATCAAGACCCTGTTCGCGGCCAGGAAGCCTTGGCCGAAGTTCGAGATCTAGACACCCCGACATCCGAACGACCACCGCACAAGCGGCGTTCGGAGGGTGTTCGGGATGCACGGACCAAGGCACGTCCCGCTGAAGACGAGAAGGTGTTGGAGCTGCAAAGACAGCTACAAGCATTGGAAACCGCACGGAAGCGAGAACGAGAGGCGGCGAAGGCTGTACATAATTTCTTGGCTTCACAGGTGCGCGACCTGCGATCAGCAGCCAGCAAACCGCCTGAGACAAGTGCAACTCAAGGTCACCCATCATCTGATCCGGCAACTTTGCGTCCAGTATCCAGTGGCCCATCTCCAAATGTATCTGACTTGGATTCCTGGAAAACAGCTGTTCGGAACCCAGACGAAGTCTTTGCCGCACAGCTTGCAGCAGCTCTACAAGTCGTCACTCGTGATTCTAAAGCGCCTAGGGAGCAAGTGTCCAAGACATTGGCGCCTCAGACTCTAGTGGTGAAGAAGGAGTCGACGACAAGGAAGAAGAATACATCTGAAAGGAGGGACCGGGATGTCCGGAAGCGCTCGGCGGAGGATGCTGCCAGGAAGAGCGTGTCTAGAAGGACCGACTCGAAGAAACAAAGCTCGTCGTCCAGACACAGCAAGAAGTCGACGTCCCGGAAGCGAGCGCCGTCCGACGACCCAAGTTCCTCTGACTCAAGCTTCGAATCAAGTGGGTCGAGTGCGGATTCTAGAAGTTCGGACAGTAGCTTCATTGAGGACAAGGCTCCTGGAGTGACGACTACAACGGCAGGCGGAACGACCACTTATATGTTCAAGCCGTTTGTCAACGCGAGTACTCTAGAAGATTTCGATGAGAAGGCGCCTTTGGCCACCCGGATGCGTTGGCTGGAGAAGTTCCAGAGCATGTCGGTGCAAGGCGGTTGGGCGGATAATGTGAAGATTTACGAGATGAAGCTGAAGTTATCCCCGGCAGTCCGGAACTGGCGAGCGAACTTGCGGCCGAAGATCCGGAGGAAGTGGAAGGACTTTCTGAAAGCATTCAAGGAACGCTACTGTAAGGCGAAGACCCCGGATGCAGAGAGATACTACACGATGTTCCAGAAGAAGTCCGAGACACCTTTGGATTTCTACTACCGCCTCAACAAGGTGGCGGATAGAGCGGGAATCCAGATTGACGGATCGTCCAAGTATCGAGAGCAGCATTTGAAGGCATTCACTAAGAAGCTTTTGGATTCTAGACTCCGGACGACCCTTCAAGGTCAACGTCTCCGGAGTTTGGAAGATGTCGAGTACGTCCTGAAGCAACATGAAGATCTGACTCTGGAAGACGACTACGACACCCCACCTCCAAAGCGGGATTTCAGAGCGGACAACGTCCCTCGAGACAAGTTCCGGATGAAGCGTTCTGGACGAGCATATCTGGCCAAAAGTGAAGACGATTCGGATGAAGGGGACCGCCATGTGAAGTTTGAGGATGAAGAAGAAAAGGCGGCTCCAGAAACCACGACGACAAAGTCCGATAATCAGGAACCTGGATTCCCTAGCATGGAAAATCTTTCAGAAGCAGTCTACAAGATTCTTCACGAAGGAGGTTGGAGGCCCCAGTCTTCAACAGATCGTCTGGATTCCAGGAGACATCCGGAACAACACGATCCCAGACGTCAAGGTTTCCGGAACCCCCATTATTCCGCCCGATACTGTGAGAACTGCAGGAACTTTGGGCATCTCAAGGAAGACTGCTGGGCAGACATCGAGTGTGAACGCTGTCATCGGAAAGGCCATCCGGTACGATTCTGCCGGATGCGGCAGTGTGATTATTGTGGCAAGTACCACGAGGGACACTGTGGGAAGCATGAGGCAATCCAAGATCTGGAAAACCTTATCCGACAAGGGACTTTGGAAGTACCGACCGCCATCCGGAAGAAACTGCTGGATTCGGACGCCGATTCTGGGGAACAACAGTTAAACTAAGAAGCCCGCTGGATGGGGATCCAGAACGCGTCGGGCTCAAGAAACCCCCAGAATTGTGTGTGTTAGCGTACGTCGGCCCAGAATTGAAGAAACAACAAGTTAACCATCAATGCATGACTATAACCCAAGATGACTCTCAGGTTCCAGATTCCGGTTACGAACTTTTTCCAGATGTTGATTCTAAAGATCTGGACGATGATTGGAATCCGGACAATTTGGACGACACCCCGGTGGAATTCAGACTGAAACCCGGAGAGAGATATGGATGGTGGGAAGAACATCGATCGGAGACGTCAAAACGGGTTGCAATGGTACATGGTGCAGTGAATAATATTCGGACGGATATCCTTCTGGATTCCGGAGCGTCGGTGAGTATGCTGAGTTTGGATCTTGCGCGTAGACTCAAGCTCAAGTTGGACTTCCGGAAACAGCTCCGGGTATCTGGACTAGGAGGTGTCCCGACGTACATCGCTGCCCAAACCGAAGTTAAAGTCACCCTGGGTCTGAACGTAGTTTACGTTCTGGAACTCTGGGTAGCCAACATTGGCGAGGGTGTTGACGTGTTGCTTGGAATGGACTTCATGTACTCGGCAGGAGTACGACTGTGTATTCGTGAAGGATTGGTGCAACTTCCAGACGAAGAAAACGTCATGCTTTCAGGAAGAACTTTCGACCAACAACGCAAAGGATTGCGTCTGGAAGTCCGGCCACCGGAAACCCTTTATTTGGGGCCAGGGGAACAAGCGGTCATCCGTATCAATTATGGCCAAAGTAATCCGCAGCGTGAAGTAGTCTGGGCTGGACGAGGTGATCGCTGGGTGACCCAGCTGATATATGGTGCGAAGTCATGGGCGGTCGCGGTGAAGGTAGTCAACATTTCCGAAAAGGATGTTTGCATAGACACGAACACTCCTGTCGCCCAGATTGTGGAATTCGGATGCTATCCTTTTGGGAGATTCGTGCGACCTGGACTCCGAAGGTATCGTGAATGGGAAGTCCTGATTTACGAGAACACGAACTCTCGTCAGGAACAGCTTCGCCAACGAAGATATCTTCAAGCAATCGAGGCATCCCAACCTCCAAGCGTCCGGAAGCCAGAATACCCATGGCCGAAGAAGTTACTAACAAGGCCACCTCGAGGAGGTTCTGGGGTCCATATGGTATGTTTACAAGACCCGCCACGTTCGAGTTCGGAATCCGTCTCGGATTCAGATGCCGTACGTCTGGATGTCTGGAATCCAGAGGGGCTTCAGATGATCAGTGAAGTTTCGGAGGGAATTTGGGAAGATCCGCCGGAAGCGGTGAAGACTCCGGAATATTCATGTGAAGAAGGTCCCTGTAAAGGTGACCCTTTAGTGAATTCGGAAATCCAAACCCAGGGGACTCAGAGGACGAAGAATTTTTCGATGCGATCGAGGGCGTGCCGAGCGATGGGAACCTGGAAGGACCGCCTGACAAGGAAGAGGGATCCGGAAACCTACATCTTGGAATCTCTTCTGAGGCGGACTTAGTAAGCAAGGCCATCCGGAAGCTGGAAACGAAGTTTATCCGATGCCTACACCTGAATGCGGAAGAGTTGAATCTGGAACCGGCTGTGTATGTTCACGAGGGAAGTGATATGCTGTCTCAGTTGAAGGATCAGTTGGTGATGCTTCCGGAAGTACACGAGTTGAGTCCAAAATGCGATATTGAGAAGGCTGACGTCGGGGAACCCGGAAAGACCTCTCCGGAAGAAGAGCGGAAACTTCGTGGAATCCTGAAAAGCCATCACAGTATCTTTTTGGGCGACGGTAATGCAGCACCCGCTCCTGCAAGAGGTGTGATCTGCGATCTGGATGTCGGGATGGCTAAACCTGTCGCCCAACGTCCGCGATCGATAGCACCTCATTTGGCGGTCAAGGTGTATGAACTTTTGAAGAAGCTTCTGGAAACTGGATTGATCGAACATTCGGAATCGCCATGGGCCTCTCCAATTGTCATCGTCCTAAAAAAGAATGGTGAGGACATCCGGATGTGTATTGACTATCGGGTGGTTAATGGGTTTATTGTGTTATCCAACTACCCACTACCCCTGATTGATGACCTCCTGATTGGTTTCGAGAGTGCAATGTGGTTCATGAGTCTGGACATGGCGAGTGGGTTCTGGGCGATCCGGATGTCTGAACGCGCCAAATTGATATCGGCTTTTGTTTGTCCTTTTGGACACTTTCAGTGGATCCGGATGCCGTTTGGATTGAAGAATGCACCGTTGGTTTACCAAGCGGTAATCAACAACTGCTTGTGGGGATTCGTGCGTTTGTCTCCCGAGGAAGAAGCTGAAGTGGATCCGGAAGTCTTGGAATTCCTGAAGTTGACGGAATCTGGAGACCCGGCTTCTGAAAGTCAGGTCCCGATTCTTTCCGATACTATGACTGTGTTCCAGAGGAATATTCCAGCTCCTTCTCAGATGAGTCCGGTCCTGGGTCGTAGCTCGTACATTGATGACATCGCTCATGGTGCGCCGACTTGGGACCAGTTATGTGAGGATCTAAATGCCCTGCTATTCCGACTTCGGTACTGGAACATTTCAGTAAGTCTTCCAAAGAGTGAATTTGGAAAGCTGAGCATCCCATACCTGTCTCACGAGATTAGCGCAGAAGGAATCCGGGCAACCCCGAAGATCGCGAAAGGAGTTTTGGATCTCCCGTTTCCAGACTCCCTGAAAGGGATACAGTCCTTTCTCGGAAGCTTGAACTATTATCACAAGTTCATTGAGGATTTCCCAGTTATCGCTGCGGTGCTGTACGAGCTTACGGACGAGCAGATTCGATCAGGAAGGAATCTGGACCAGGCGAAGGAAGCTTTTGGAATCCTGAAGCACAAGATCGTCTCGACCCCCCTCTTGCGGCATCCAGACCGGAATCGACCCTTCGTCATCATCCCACATGCGAACGCCTGGGCAGCTTGTGCCGTCCTGGGTCAGGAATACGACGGGGTCATACATCCGGTCCGATATACAGGCCGTGTCCTGAACGAGTCCGAAATCCGGTATCATATCGCGGAAAAGGAAGTCATTGCCATCCTGAGGGTACTTCAGGTATTTCGGACACTGATAGAGCAATCCCAGCTGATCGTGTATACCAGATACTCTGTTTTGAAGTGGGTCATCAACTCGAAGTCTGCTGATGGAAGGTGTGTACCTTGGGGACTCACATTGTCACACTGGAATCTAGACATCCGGAAAGTCCAAAAGGACGAAGATGGACTGGCTGCCATTATGGGTGCTGGGATCACTCCGAGAGAACATCTGGATGAGATTTCGGAATCCCTGATCCCGATAAAGGGACGCATCCGGAAACCCCCCGTGATGAGCATCGAGATGCTAGAGTCAGACTATGAAGGTGTCGTCCTGAGTTTTGATGGTGCTGCAAAGACATCAACCCGGAAAGGCAGTTGCGGGTGCGTACTCTGGAAACTACCTGGGTGGAAGATTATGGAAGCCCGAGGTTTTGCTCTGGATGACGTCACTGTGAACGATGCGGAATACCATGGCCTCTTGAAAGGGATGATCATGGCATCCGGAAAGAATATCGAGGAATTAGTGGTTGTCGGGGATTCCAGAATCGTGATTCAGCAAGTTCAAGGATTGATCAACTGTAACCAGCCACACCTGCAGAAACACTTAGCACAGGCCGAAGTTCTGAAACGCGGATTCCGGAAGATCAGGTTTGTACATCTCAAGCGCGATTATAATCAGGCCGCCGATTACTTGACGGCCAAGACCCTTGCATTGGACGAGTCGTGGACTGTCACGGATGAAGGTGACTTGAGGCACCTAAAACTTGTGTCTAAAATCCCTGAAAAGCTGATGAAGTCTGGAATTCCGGATGCGGATTGTCCGGGAACCCAGATTCCAAACGTCAACGATTCGGATGACCAGGTCACACCTGGCCCGGAATCCGCTCCCTTGCCTGAAGCCGCTCGAGTGATGGCAGTCATTACCGAGGCGGGGCATCCTGATTCCGGAAACCCCGACATACCTCCGATGGGACCACTTGAACTTCAGGCTGAAAGGTGGAGACGTATCAAGGTGCATCAAGATGCCGATGAATACCTGTCGGAACTCAAGGCATTCTTGAAAGGTGACTTGGAGAGGTTCTCGCGTAGACGACTCCGCAAGATTGCCAAGGTAGCGGATCTATTCATTCTAGATTCCAGAGACATTCTGTTCCGGATGATAACGGTCACCCAGAAACGCCCTCGGGATTTCCTGGGAGATCTGAGGCTGGTCGTTCCGAAATCCTTGCGTTCCGACATGCTGCATTATGCTCATGAAGACTTTCAGGGCGGACATCAGGGCATCCGGAGGACGCACGAGAAACTCCTCGCGGAATACTACTGGCCTGGTATGTATGCTGACGTGGAACGACACGTCAAGGAATGTGTGGATTGCGCATCCGGGAAGGGACGGCCTCCTAACCCAGGACCGTCACCCGGAAATATCGAGCCATCATACCCGTTCGAAGTGGTGTCGATGGACTTTGTGACGCATCTTCCAAAATCCGCTCGAGGAAACACATTCCTACTTCTTTTTCAGGATATGTTTTCCGGATACGTCATGTGCAAGCCGATGAGTTCTACTACCGCTCAGGAAGTCGCGGAGGTCTACGAACAAGTGGTATTCCAGAGATTCGGATCAAGTTCTATGATCCGGCATGATCAGGATCCCAGATTCATGAGTGCGGTTTTCGAGTGCTTCCGGAATCTACTAGGGAGCCTCCAGAGGGCGACACTTGGATACCGTCCGCAAGCCAACGGTCAACAGGAGCGATCCGTCCAGACGGTCGTCCGGAGCATCCGGGCGTACATCATGGAAGCTGACCAGAGTGACTGGGACGACCATGTCGAGAGACTCATGTTCGCCCTGAACACATCTTTCGATGCGACACGTCTAGAAACCCCGTTTTACCTGGTCCATGGTTGGGATGCCCAGAATACCATTTCGGCCATGCTGGGTCCAAAACCCGCCAGTGTTCCAGAAAGGTCGGCTTACGAGTGGCGACGAAAGATGCAACGGGATTACAGCTACGCTATGGCGTTTGCTGAAGATCTCCAGAAGAAGGCCAAGCGACATCGGTCCGAAATCCAGACGCAGAAGTGGAGGGAGCTTTCTGACCGTCTGAAGTCCGGGTTCACAGAGGGTGACTCCGTGTGGCTCTACATTCCAAAAGTCCAGACTGGACTCAGCAGAAAGCTGGCACACCTGTGGCATGGGCCCTTTCGGATCGACGAGGTACATGAGGACTTCCGGGTGAAGCTCAAGGTCGAGGGCACGGGATACCGTGTCAACCCTTGGGTGCATATTAGCCGACTGAAGCCACGTGCCCTATTCCCGAAGCGACCCATTGTGGAGATCGACGTTGAGGATGACGATGACTTAGACGCCGCCCTGCTTCCGGAAGACAGTTGGACCCCGGACGCCGGAAACGGTGAGTATGAAGTTGAGAAGATTCTGGACCTCCGGTGGTCCAAACGCACTCGGACGTCCAAACGCAGTCGGGAATACTTGGTCAAGTGGAAAGGATATGATGAACCCGAGTGGTTACCTGTGTCCCAACTCAGTTGCGGTGCCCTGCTATATGAATTCAATCAAGGAGCTCGGGCGCGTGCGAGGTTCCAGGCAATGCAAGCTGGGGACGACCATCCACGAGTTTAATCATCCAGATGCTGACTTTGGACGTCCAGACGACGGAACTTTTGGATTGCAACTACGACTGAATTTTGCTTTGATTACGATTGAATTATTGATTGTTTTTGGATTGCTATGGATTTTGGAAGCGATGAGCTTTTCGAAATCTGGATAGACTTACAACAGAGAGTATTCTGGATGGCAACGATACTTGAGATGTATTTCGAGTGGTTAAGTGATGGAGTTACGCTACCTATGGTATTATGCAGAACAAAGACTTCACTCGATTAGGTGTACATCTCCTAGCGGCTGTACTTCCAGAGGTCTCTGATCTGGATGCGCTTGTCCACTGGTATCAACGACTTCCGGACTTCCTTCGGCAGATGCGCGATACGTTCAGCATCCGTCGAACAGGAACTCCATTGTGTGCGTGCAGGTTCGGCAGCGTCCAGAATAGCGAGTTGTTCCAACAGTGTGTACGGTTTCGAAGTCTCTGGATCGCAGTGGTTTAAGTCCATCAAGACCCAGTGGCAGATTCTAGAAGGGTACTTCCAGATGCCGGGCTCGTTCCAGATGGTGTGTGGGAGCTTGAGAGCTACCTTTCGGAGCAACGAGAGTGCTTTCTTCCGGAAGGAAGCGTGACGCTTGGACCGGTCCAGATATATTGCAGCCAACTTCGGAGATACGTTATCCGACGTGTCGAAAGTCAGCCAGTGAGTCTCCTCCCAGAATGCGCGAGTGTTCCGGCTGACAAATCCAATCCAGGAGTCCAAAGCAATAAGAGCATCAGAACTGAGATCCTTGCGTTCATGGAAGAAGAGTTCTCGCGGACGGAAAGCATAGATCTTATCCCAAGGCTTTGAATCCAAAAGGGCGATGAGTTCACGTTCCTTGGACGTGGTACGCTCTTTCAGGAGATCCAGATCGTAGCGATTGGGAGCGTAGTCCGGAAACCCGAGTGTCTGCTCCGATGAAGTCACTGTCGCGTCACCCCTCTTCATCCGGACGCCATAATGCATCCATGAGCCGGTGTTCTCCCCGGGAGTTTCGATGATCCGTAGGTCATCTGAGGTCAGATCCGAGAAGGCTTTCTTGGCCAGATTCGTCGTGGACCCTTGACCCGAACGATCCTTCCGGGATGTCGACTTGAGACTGTCACAGTTGGTACGCCGACGCTTGGATTTTGGAGGCAAGTCTTCTGGATCTGGTTGACGAGAAGACTCCAGCCCTTGGTCATCGTCACTTTCGGCCTCCGGAACAAAGTTTTCGTCCACCCGCTCGTCGTCATCAGCCTCTACCACTAGGGCGTTCGGATCTGGATCATCATCTAGACCTTCGACAAGCGGGCCCCAGTATTCAGGCTCCACACCCTGATCTTGGAGACCGTCGAGAACCCCTTCAGCCATTGTGAAGTATCGGCGTGGGACGTATTTGGTCCAGTGAACGTCATCTAGAGAATTCCAGTACATCATCCGGACAAGCATCTCAACCAGTGCGCTCAGACGAAATGTGACGTGGGCTTCCCGATCGTCACTGAGCCACTCGACAGCGTCCGGGTACTGGACTCCAGACAACATGAGTGCTTGGAGATCCAGACGAAGGTCGTCCCAAGTAACCGGGTAGTCAGTCAGGGACGTCAACGCTTGTTGTTTTGCCTGGATGGAAGGATACTTGTCCGTGCGACAGTCGTGGGAAGAGTGCTTGACCCAGTCCGACGGACGACCCTGGATGGTGTCCGGAGCACGATGGTTTTTCTTGGACGCTGGATTTCGCGACGACCGTTTGCGCTTAGACGATGAGGTGTTTGCTGGTACGGACGTATGCGTTCGAGTGAGGTCCAAATGCCGAGGAAGCTCTGACTGTGTGGACTCTCCCCCATCCGGATCCCGAGGGCGGCTCAATGAGACGAAAGGAGTCGACACGAGACCTGGATCATCCGCAGCGATGACTGTGATCATGGTACGCCAAGCAGGGTCGACAGCAGATCCATCCTTGAAGTGGACCAGAAGATCCAAAAGACGTTGCCAGTGGGCATTGATCACTGAACCACCTCGACCGCCCCCCAAGAAGTTCATGAGGTCGATGGGACTGAAACCAGACGCTCGAAGCCGCTCTTCAAGCAGCCGAATATGGATTTTCGCGTCTTCCAACTGCACTGAAAGGTTCTTCACCTGCTTCCGGAGTCCTCGATTATCCCGATTGTGTTCCTCCATGAGATGTCGGATGTCATCACGAGCATTCTGAAGTGCCTCCTCCTTCTCGACAACCGCTTGAAACAGTCGCTGATCCCAGTGGCTCGTCACGAGCTGGTAGTCTCGCTTGAGCTGTGCGAGCTCCGCCTGGACTTGATCGATATCTTGAAGTGCCGTGTCACCTCCTTGTAGGAGCGCCTGCGCTCGGATGTCCCTCTGGATGACCTTCCGAAGCGACGAGATCGTTCCAAATACTCGTTCCGCAAGTCTCTCGTGTCCAAATTCTGTCAGGAGACTTGCAACTTCACGACGAACTGGGACGCTGTCCAGAAGGCCCTCCAAGTCCGTACTCTCCAGAGGAGTCCCACGAGGCATCAGAACACGAGTGCGAAGATCCACATGGTCTCCGACACAGTCATTCAGGGCCGACTTCTCCCGAGTTGTCAAACTTTCCACTGGCACCAGGACTTCCATACCACCGTAGCCGTCTCGTGTAAAGGCACCACCTTCCAGATGACGAACAGTTGCTGGAACACCTACCAAATGGATGTTGGTGTCACCATCGTGAACAGGAGGAGCTTCCAGATAGCTTGGAACGGACGGGCCGCTTCCTGGTGCCATAGTCGTCGAGATTCCATGCGCAGCAGCATCTGCAGGCGAGAGGAAGCTGGCGTTCGCCGCATTCCCAGAATTCTTGGCGTTCGCAGAAGCTCCTGTGGTCGTCCCGCTGCTTGCAACCATCGACACCGCGCCAGGATCAAACGAGGAACCCTTCTCGGAGCTGCCATCACCACCAGTGTCGCCCTCAACCGAGGTGTGGCCTGGGGGAGGCGCCGAGGGTCCAGAAGACGCGTCTGCTGACGCTGTAAGGTCGCTTGTCGTCGTCATCGGAGTGGCCAGAAGCTGGGAAATGGTGAACTGAGCACGAAATAAGCCGATGTTCTTTGAGGTTCTGTCGTATGCTGGGAACGGGCGACCGGAGACGCGATGGAGAAAAGAAGCCACGTCAGCCAACCGTTGGATAGATCCACACCCAGGGACTGCGCTATTTGGAGTGCTGGACCTTGGATATAGTGAATACGGATGTGTGATACCTGGATGTGGACGAGCCGACCTGAGATGTGTGTCTTCTGGATGGTTGGATCAGCTGCGATCTGTGAATGGATGAGTGAAGTCTTGATCTGGATAATGATTGGAACTGAAACCGTTGTCGTGACCATGAGTGGAATCTGGGAGTGTAGACCTGAAATTCGGATGCGAGATGTGATGCGGCCTCTGGCGAGACTGATGTGCGCTTCGTCTCATCACGATCTATCAGCTCGGAAGTAAATCTCTCAATGAGAGCTCTTGATGAGAGGGACGGTTGTGAAGCTGTGGGTTTGAATTTTCGCCCCAGAAGCCGCCTCCCAGGACCATTCATTGATCTGTGAGCTGATTGGCTGAGATTTTACAACATTGGGACAGGAATCTGGGAAGATGTAAGCGTTACGCTTCAGGAATACTTTCGATAATCTCCGGAATCCATGTCCGGCCCGGAATCCCGAGTCGACCATCTGCATCCGGAGTCCTGATATAGCGGAACCAGGTGCCCATACAGTATCCAAGTATATCCTGTGAAAAGAACTCTAGAAGCCGCCCAAGGTCACGTGGAATTCAAACACCAAGAGCATTTGGAAGGGACTGGCATCCGGGGAAATCCTGATTTGTACCCACTATCCAGTTGAAGCTCTACGTATACTCAAGCCAAGTGATTACCGACCGACTAAGACGACCGACCAGGATGTGCTCGGCACCAGCCGGAATTCTTCGGGCTTCGGCGACAGAAACACGCGCTCCCTGCCTCTTTCTATAGTGAAATCAAGATGTTTAGCAGAGACTTTAGCAAAATACTTATACATAAATAACAGAGAGTTCAATTTGCCACCAAGGACGCAAGTGAGTGTGCGGGAGGTTCCCATAAGCCACCACTGCCGAGAACCGCCGACCAGCCTCAAGAAGAGGGCTCGGGGTCACCTCCGCCAGCGTTAGGCCGCGACGACAGCGTATACCGTCGCGGGATTCTCCACAAAGGTCAAGACCAAGTTAGGTAAGGGATCCGGAAGGCGCATCCGGAAGTGAACTTCCTATTTCATATTCCAGTTGGTATTCCGGCCTCCGGATACCCATTTCATATTATAACTGCGTTTTTAGGAGGTTGTTAGTAGTTAGCCCCTTGGAACTGTATTGAATTAACTACTGTGTGATAGGATTGTATATTGAGGGTTATCCGGATTACTTTCTAGTAATCCCGGATTCCATTTGAATATTGTCTTCCGGTAACCAAGTGGTTATCCGGAAGTGGTGCGCTTGTGAGAGTCCCGGAACTGAGCCAGTGTTCCGGAATCAGACTCCGTCGACTGGCATCTGGAGTGCCCACCGCTCAAGGGCCACAAAGAATAAGAGCGGCTGTATATTTGCATATTAACTCTCTGTATTGTATTGGTTAACCGCTAGGGGAAGACTTTGCTAATAGTCTTTCACCGATTCCAGACGACTACATCTAGAAAGTACCTGGCATTTGGTCGCCTGGACCCGATCGGCATCCAGAAGTAACTCATTGGTGACTACACCGGATACACGAAGACAAACGATACCCAAAGGGATACCACAAGGTCACACGCCAACTCTGCCTTTCGGATACCCATAGGATCCCGGAAGGTTGAGACTGACCCCACTTGGCATCTGGACGTTTCATTCCAGAACCCACCTGGACACGCACTATACACTCTGGGCGACCGACTTCCAGTCCGGAAGCCGAAAAGTGTTCACCCACTTCGCCACACCATCCGCAGATCGATGGTCAGACGGAGCGCGTCAACCGCGTACTCGAAGATACTCTTCGCAGTATCTGTGCGGAAGCACCTCGATCCTGGTCGGACCAGTTTCCTATGGTTGAGTTTGCACTCAACAATGCGGTACACGCATCAACGGGGTTTACCCCATTCTACTGGAATGGGTTACGACACCCCCAGGTGCCGCTAACCTTGCGGGGAGGTACCGATGCCTCCATCGTAAGTGGGGGAGAGGCTCGGAAAGCCTTTTCCTCCCAGGTCTCAGAAATAGAGCCTGAGTCTTTACAAAGACAATTGGCGTCCTTTGTAGACGACAGGTTGACGCTAATCAGCCGGGTTAGAGACGCAATGGCGTTAGCACACGACAAACAAAAGGAGTACTCAGACAAAAATAGTCGAGGAAACCTAAACGTGTTTAGAAAAGGAGACTTAGTCCTACTAGACACTAAGAACCTACCACTAAAGGTGGTTAGCTCTGTAGAGAGCAACAAGTTGAAGCACCGCTTCATCGGACCCTTCGCGGTCCTGGCCAGACATGGCGCGGCGTATACCATTGACCTTCCTAAGTCAATGGCGACGCATCCGACGTTCTACGTGGGGCGTCTTAAGCGGTATCACCATCCGCTGGGTCCTTCTCCTCGGACGGAGGAAGACCAAGTTGAGCGCTCACTTCCTCGAAACGAGGCTGAGTCCTCTGGACGACCGGAGCTGCCGGTGTCGGAGTCTGTGAATGAAACCCAGGCTGGTACCCACGCAAGTCATACGAAGGGTATGACGGTACCGAGTGGGAAGAACTTGGGTAAGAACTATACCCATAAGCCGAGTGGTACGAGTACCCCTGTAGCTCATAAGAGGGCATTCGACCATGCACCTCGTGGCTTAGAACGTCTAAGCCTCGACGGAGCTCCTTCACGGCAGCAGCCGGAGCTCGGCGGTCAACACGCCCATGGAGCTCATGAGTCTCACGACCAAGAGCGTCCAAGTCTTGGCGAAGGACCTCAAGGGTCCCCGGCTTGCCAGCCTGAGCGGCAGCCTGACCACCAGGTCCAAGCCCAAGGGCTATCTCGATCGCATAAACGCGATCTCGAAGTTGACGGACCTCGTCACTTAATAGGGACCCCACAGAGGCCCGACCCGAAGGTGAGGGTCCAGAAGGATAAGGCTGAGAAGGAGCCGCGTACTCAAACGCGTGCGAGAGCTCCTCCTGCCCTCCTTGACCGGAACGGCGAGCTCCACTATCATGTGGAGCGGGTCGTCCAGGAGCGGCGGCGCTCTGGGAAGCGCCAGCTGCTTGTGAAGTGGCGGGGTTACCCCTCGTCACAGAACTCGTGGGAGCCGGAAGACCGGCTCCGGGTTGACTGCCCGAAGGCTGTTGAGATTTGGGATCAACAGCCGGGGCGTAAGTAGTCTGCGGCTTTTTAGCCGCCTTACGGTGTACGGTCCCTGGGTTGACGGAACCGTACCCGCGCTCATCTTGAGCGCTGGACTTAGACTGTTGTCTAAGTCCCTCCATGACGGAGTGGAGTTGCCGCTTAGCGACTAAGTGGGCAAACTCAATTCGAAGATCTCGCTGGTCCAAGACATAGGACAGCAGGCGATCTTCCCGGAGTTCTTTCAACTCCTGAACTGTGAAGTTCTTTAGAGAAACCCATCTCCAGAACAGGTCTTCTGCCTGGGTCTGGGTTGTGGTGTTCTCGGGCTGTACCCAAGGGTAGCCCCACACGGGGAAGAGCCCACCACGGTCTTCCGGTTTCTTCCGGAGGCTTGTAAATTCCTTAAGAGGAATTCGGTGTGGCGCAAGCAGTGCACACCTAGCGGCCTCAATGTCATTGACAAAGAGTGGTTCGTCTTGAACTAAGGCACGCTCATAAGCGCCACGCGAAGTGCGCCCATGGTTTAGACCACGAGGGGCCTTGAGGTGCTCCAAGAACATTGGAGACCCAGACCCCGCATCCGGTGGATAGTATCCGCGAGGATACACCGGCGTGGGAGGCACTGGAGTGCCTTGCAGTTGAGCAGCTTGATAGCGCTCCTGCTGCTCATCGAGATCGTTGGAGATCTCTTGGGGCTCAGTGACAGCCCCCTCCACTTCGTCTTCGTCTGAGGAGTCGAAGAGGGATTTGAATCCCTTAGCGATTGAAGGCTCTGAAGTAGGAGAGCCAGGGGCTGCGCGCTTCTTAGCAGCAGCAGCACCCTCATCAGCCCGTTTTGGAGAAGCTGCTTTCGCAGCTTGGGCTCGAGCCTTACCTTCGGTTAAGGTAAGGTTCTTGGCAGGCGAGCTCGTCGAAGCTGCCTTGGCCTCTGATGACTTAACATCATCAGCAGGAGCGTCCTGTGAAGGAGCGTCCTGTGAAGGAGCGTCCTGTGAAGGAGCGTCCTGTGTAGGAGCGTCCTGTGAAGGAGCGTCCTGTGAAGGAGCATCCTGAGAAGAAGATGGATCCTTAGCGGATCCAGGAGAGTCCCCGTCAGACTCTGATCCCGTGATAATAGGGATGTGAAATTCCGGGGACTCTGACCCAGGACTGTGGTCCCGATAGGCGAACGGAGGGTTCGGCCTATCGTCGGGTGACAGGGAGCGCGAGCGACTGCGTCGCGGACTCCCTTCTTATCTGGCAGCAGTAGCCGTGCGCTTGCTGCCTGCCTTGGAAGCTGCCTTGCGGACTTCCTTGCGCGGAGCGGCCTTGTCTTTCGACTTGGCCTTAGAAGTCTTCGACCTCGCGGTCTTAGACTTGGAAGGCGCCGAAGCGCCACGGGTGCTTGCCTTCTTAGGCATCTTGAAGGAGGTTGACGTGGAAACCTCGGAGTGCCTAGGGCGCGCGAAAAGGCTGAATGAAAGTCTTAAAGCCACAACGGTGGCTCGCCGATGGGTATCGAAAAGGACAGGAAAGAGAGCGGCGCTCTCTTCCTAGCTCCTTGTTGGTGGGGGGTGTTTCCAACATAAGTGGGGGAGGATGTAGCGGGGTTACATGAGGGGTACCCTAGAAAGGGTACCGCCTCTAGAAGTAGATATACTTCTGTGAATATTCGTTTTAGATACTCACTCGTGGCTGGTGTGGACCACACTACTGCCACGTAGGTCTGGTGGCTGAGAGCCAACCAATAGTATTTGACCTACTTTTATATGCATATATAGAACAAATTATAGTTAATTAGTAATTTGTATTACAGGCCAAATGACCTAATTAACCATACATAAATCAGTATTAAATCTACTCTAAACTGGCTATTAATTGCACGCTCACTATCACTTAGCCGCTAGCCCCTAGCCATCTTCCTAAGGCCCAACATGAAAACTTGGTAACTGTTATCCAAAGAGGATATCACAGGCATTGTTTAAAGGGTAGTTACATGTTTGTCCGCCTAATTTTAGAGACGCAGTCGACGATAATGTGGTCGTGTTAGAATTTTCGGTACACACTATTATGGCCAAGATTGCGACGGCAAACATCGTAATCTTGTACTGTACAGTCTTAGCATCAGTACATCTGTTTATCATGATGCTGTTAGCAATGCTGTAAGCACGCAACAAGTAACTCAGGTTCAAGTCTCCCCGCCTCACCGATTGATTAGTCACTACCGAATTCCCTTTGTTATGACCTTCTAGATGGTATGGCATACACCACCCATTCAGCCAATCAGAGGCCGAACGGGAAAGATCCGTGTATCCTTTGTTATCACATAGTATGGTCTATCCCGTATGTGACATACAGCACTTCAAACCGTATTTCCCGCAGCTCATTATGTATGTGACATACAACACTTCAAACCGTATTTTCCGCAGCTCATTTTGCCATCGAATGGCTCCCGTACAGCAATGAAGACCAAAAGGGCGACCCTCGTCTACCAAGAGGACACGGTCGAAAGGTGAAGGCGAACTCTGTATCGTCCTATGCTTCCTTCCACAAACTAGAAATCCTAAATAATCTCACCGACTACAACGATATACAGCAAATAATCAATCATTTCTACCCAGAAATGCCTCAGTCAAACTTGAATAGTCACTTTTGGAGATGCTACTTGTATTGGCTGGTTTCAGAAAATGTGGTTTATTTGAGCAATGTGATGATAATAAGGACTGAACCCTACGAGAACGCTAACGATGTTGCCGAAGAAGTGCTCCACCCGCGGCTGCTTGACAAGGAGATATGTTCTTTTACTTTAGATGACAATTTCGATGGCATGTATCGCGCGGTAGCTGAGACTAATGAGCAACAATAAATGCCATTTCGTTTTTGGCCTTGAGTGAACACTTCAGATAAACCTCAATTCGTTGTAGGCCTTGAGCGTTCACTTCAGACAGGACAGGCGCCGCCTGGTCTATGTTGGTACTATGTATCGTATGCCATCTGTATGTGTCGCCCTTAAGTACGGTCGGAGATTTGATGATATTCATCCATAACAAAGGGAATTCGGTACTGCCATCGTTGGCTGTGGCACGCGATAGAACTTTAAGAGAGAATTGCTTGCTTGTTTTTTGTTCCTGTGCCGGATATATTCAACTGTGGACGGTCCTGAATCAGGCCGTAATAATCTATTGTGTTGTATCAGGACTCCTGATAATACAACACAATAGATTATTACGGCCTTTATTCACTACAAGGGTACTCACACTGTCTCGCAAAAACTATCTTTGCTTTGACAAACACCTTTTATGGTCCTTATTATAGGTGGCCCACCTAAGGTGGGGCCTTCCGCGTCATTTTGACAATGGCAGTGTGTCCAGCAGTTTCCAGGAGAGCCAGAATTTCGTGTATGCGATTTTGAGGGATTTAAGAAGAGCATGTCGGTAGGCACAGATTATGGACGATGATGGACTCCATCAGCCATTACAAACCGTATAGCTGAGATCACGTAATGAGATGGTCACCCTGTCCGTGGAGGACAGCGAAACCGGTTATACATTTGAGTGTCATTCCTCGTTTTTCTCCGGTACTCTCAAACCCAAGCGAACTCAACTCGACATGAAGTTATACCATGGCATGACACTTGCGCTGATAATTGCCCAGGCGTCAGCAGTTCCTACCGTAAAATGGTCCACGTGTCCCCTAACGACATTCGACTCAGGATTGGGAAGTTATTATATCGATGGCGCAAAGTGTGCAGTGTACACTCCACCGTTGTGTCACCCTGGTGTCTGCGAAGCTCCGAAGTCTGCCAAAAAAACCGTAGACGTTTTCGTCAAGCACCTACCAGCTACCAAGGTCAAACCCGAGAAAGCCCAAAATGTGTGGCTCCTTCAAGGAGGTCCTATGCACGAACCCGCAGGATGTGAGTTTCCCATAAATGCTGAAAGCTACCGTTGTATGTCTAACTTTCATGTGTTTGTATCATTTGTCTCGCAGTGGATGAACCTATGATCTACCTGTATGACCTACTAGAGGGAAAAGTCAACATCTACACAATGGACTATCGCGGAACGGGGCGCGGTTCGAAATTAGCCTGTCAGGCTTCTGCTTCGTTGAAATTGAGTGACATGGATCCATCGGATGTTCCTGAGTGTGCTCAAGAATTGGAAGACAAGTACGGTGATCTCGCGGCATTCTCAACAACTAGTGCTGCCAAAGACCTGGCTGGCTTCATCTCTGATTACACGAACGATCTCAGTACGACGATTTACGGAGTGGGTTATGGCACAATTTGGGTGGAACGCGTTATGCACCTGGATCCTCCGGAAGTGACGGGATATGTTTTAGATAATGTCATGACGACGTCCGGAGCGGCTCCTGATAAAATTTTCAACGCGTCTTCCGCGGATATCTATGCTGGTGAAATTGGTGACACTTTCCTTTCACTTTGTACCGAGGACAGCATCTGCAATGCTCGTTTCAAGAAGAAAGGCCTCCAAGCCACGATCGAGCATTTGATGACTAAGTTTGACAAGAATCCGAGTTCGACCTGCGCGAAGATCGTGAAAACGTTCATGAGTGGTCAGGATAACGACTCACCATCGCTCGTTCTCCGACTTCTACTCGGGTCGCTTCTTCGAGACTCTAGCTTGCGGACCCTCATCCCACCAGTCACGTACAGACTCCTTCGATGTCAACCAAAGGATACAGACGTTCTCACTCACTTCATCAACACTGCAAACCAGGGTATGTACCCTGAAGACAGTAGAAGCACTCTCATTTCGGTCATCCTCGACAATCTTGTCACGTTCTCCGAAATGTGGGAAGCACCTACGCCCTCCATCTCAAACCTCAAGGCTCAATTTGAAGAGACCACTTTGAGTACTTGGGCAGCTTACACCCAAGTATCCCTCTACTGCGCGTACTCCAAAGAGAAATCGTCAGTGTGTAATAAGCTCAAGCTCGGTGACTACGACAGCAACGGTATCATCTACGAGCGCGATGAGTACTGGAACAAGCCTGCGACTATCCCCAACCAAGCAAGCGTGTTGTTGATGAGCAGTAAACTGGACCCTGTAGCGCCGTACCAGTACGCAAAGTCCCTATTCGACGCTCTCGACGGTGAAAACAAAGAGTTGGTCACTTTCGAGAACACCGCGGGGGGTAACCTTGTTGACATGGGTACGTACGATTACATGTGTGGTTCTGTCTTACTCGCATCGTACGTGCAAAACAACGGGAACTTGGCCAAGCTGGATAAGTCCTGCATTCCGGATGAGAAGGCTGCACTCAATTGGACAATACCGATCACGTACCAGTATTGGACCTTGAGCACGGACGATGCGTACGATGGCGAATTTGATGCGAGTTTGAATGTCAGCATGTCAGAGCAATAAACAAGTCCGACAACAAGAGGACGGATTTCTTGACCCTTGCGAGGTAATACACAGCGATCACGATGGAATGTCAAAGTCTCGTCTTCATTGACAGTTCATGATGGTGCTTTAGCTAGTGGATATGACGACAAGACGAAGATACTACTCAACGGTGTAGTAAAATGTTCCTCGGTTGGGTGATTTCATCAAAATGAATAAAGGAAAGACGCATACACATTGTTGTAAACTGCAGGATACACTTCAGGAAACGCTGTGGAGCAGAAGCTCACACACCCAACGAACACAGTGCTGGAGCGGCAGAAGCCACTCGGGGGGTTCTTCGTATTAGATAGAATCTTTAGAACTGAGCACTAACTGCTCCAACACATTCTTCATACAACCTCCCCTTTCTCAAATTAAGCTGTCGTACTGTGCTGCTCAACTGTGGTTACCAGTACAATTCAGAACACACATAAAATCCCTTAACTTCCTAGAAGCAAATACAATACTGCATTGACTATTTCGTCAAGCTGGTCAATACTAATTCTTTTGTTACAGATTAATTCAGTTATGGAAGTATCCACGGATGACTAATAAACAAATCCTCCTGGGTAGCACGACCCATGCGAGTTTGCTTTCACTTTCTCTGACTGCTGGTGGCAAATTTCTGATGGGGGCGATCCCTCTGGGTTCTTCGTATGCGGTGACATAACTCGAGCCAGGAGTTGCTAGCCTCTCTAAATTCAAATCAGTATATCTCTGACCTGCAGGTCGTACAACTCCTAGAATAGAGCCACAAGGTGAACAGAGCAAGCGATAACAACTACCATTGCTCCTTTGAGTGTACTCGTCAGCCCCATTATGATATGCTCGGAGACGAGGAACACTTAACGACAAGTGGAGATGTCGTTTCTATCTGAATTCGTGGCTTTGCAGTGATTCCTCGGTACTAGGGCTTAAGTCAACCCTATGGAAAATACTGACACATTCTACAGAGTTTAATCAACAATGGGGACGCTCCCAACGACCTCTACCTCTGCCGTTGAGAGCTTGAAAGTTAACACGAGAGAGCTCGATGGAATAGCACAATCCTCTCTCTTATTCCTACTACCCACCTAGGGACTGCGCTCAGGTAGCACCCTTCGAACACCAACCATTTTCCTTGATTATGAAGACCCGTTGTTGATAGGGCACTTCCTTAAGGAGTTTGCTGATGGAGAGTAAATGCCAACTACAGACAATGAATTGCATACCGATAGACAAAAATGGCTTGATCAACAGGAAGGCATTCGTGCCTGTGTGGTCCACATTCTCACTTTGGATCACCAAGTACGTGATCCGGTGCATCATGAAAGTAAGACAGCACAATTCATGGTCAATGGGAAACTATCCACCGAGTGGGCAGTCAACTCAGGAATTCGTCAAGGATGCCCGCTGGCACCACTGTTGTTTATCCTAGCAGTAGAATCACTAAGCAAAGTGATCAACACTAATCCTAAGTTACAAGGAATCACAATACCTAGAAACCAGTCTCAACACCACAAAATTTCGGCTTCCGCTACAGAGACAGCCGTTTACACAGAGACACGCTCGACAAATTGTTCGATAGTGTACAAGTATCATGCTAAACCTGCCATGGAATCTTTGGACTACAAGATCTGAAACCTTAAAACTACGCAGTATTCCGACGTTGCAGAAGAAAATGATATGGTCTCCTGTGACGGGGTCACACGAGCACCTTGCTTGAGGAAGCGTGCTATCAAGAGTTTACAAACTCTATGTGATGGGCGGTTCACTAGTCCCTGGTCGTAGGGACTTAATATCTAGTTTAGAGTAGATTTAATACTGATTTATGTATGGTTAATTAGGTCATTTGGCCTGTAATACAAAATACTAATTAACTATAGTTTGTTCCTATATATGCATTTAACAGTAGGCCAAACACTATTGGTTGGCCCCGAGCCACCAGATCTACGTGGCAGTGGTGTGGTCCACCCCACCCACGACTGAGTATCCACAAAACGAATACTCGCAGAAGTATATCTACTTCTAGAGGTGGTACCCTATAAGGGGTACCCCTCATGTAACCCCGTTACAGGTACCAACCTCGTCGTTAGACACGCATCGGGGACGTGACTGGAATGCAAGCAGTCTTCAGCGCACAAAATAGACCCAATTACGGCCTTGCTGCTCTGGGATACCCCACTCCCTAGGACGCGCGCTGCGATCGAGCGTATTCTTTCCTCGGTCCTGGAACGCCTGCTAGGTGACACCAGTCACCCTCAGCATCGACCAGCACGGGACATTGGCAAGTTATTGGAAATCTGGTCGACCCAGGGGTAATCCCGGTGTCTTCGGTAGAAAGGGTGTGATGTGACCCTGCTGATGGAGTGGAACATTGCTTTCCGTTGCAGGATGAGGTAGACTTCGTTTTCGTCAATGAGCGCACAGCCAAACGCATCAGCCGAGCTATTCGTGGGGATGTGAGGTCCAAGTTTTTCTCCCCCCCCGCCGGGAGAACTCTCCCTCCCGGGTCACCCATTCCCAGCGCACCTGTGATTCGCCGGCGTTCGGTCGAACCAGAAGGACGTGAAACACAACAATTACTTCTACCGCCTTCGCCTTCGTGCCACCGACGCTAGCGCCGCGCTGACAATGACTCGTTCTATGAGTCAGCGTTAGATTCCGATAGCGTCAATGCATCTACTGTAGAGGTTCCGCTGGAGCGTCACTCCTCGGCTGAACCGACCGGCCCTTACCCCATACGACATGAACGGAGTGGCCCCGTACACGCAGCAGAATCATCGTCGACTGAAACACAGGGCATGCGCGAATTGTATCGCGGTTATCAGACTGCCCTGAACTACTCGACCATTACCTGAGTGTACACCGTCTCGATCATGGATCCCAAAAGTTTCGCAGACTCGACACTTCTGATGACCGTCAGGTCCGCACGGCGACGATGACAAAATTCCAGTTTAGACCTACACCAATTCAAGAACAAGTTCGCTCTATGTTATCCTCGGACACCATGGCAGGTACGTCTGCACATGAATTCGTTGATTGCCTCGTTGATCACCCGGCAATTCAGTTTGCACCCCACCCGGGCATCCTGATCCGGATCTCCGACTTTCAATTCGGACATCGAGGGTGCACTATCGCGCAGCTAGGGTGGTTCAGCCCTCTGTCCAAGATCCAGTAGGTAAGCACAGCCAATGTCAACATGCAGGATTTCTCGCTTGGGATGCAACTACCCCAAGCCTCCAGTCTCACCAGCCTAGACACAATCATCGCGTGTCTCGGTGGTTTCACAGCTATTGTGTTGCTTTCGGTGCACCAGCTACTGTGTCGCTATCCCACGCGCTTCTGCG
The DNA here is from genome assembly GCA_008079305.1 of Phytophthora palmivora. Taxonomy (NCBI): domain Eukaryota; phylum Oomycota; class Peronosporomycetes; order Peronosporales; family Peronosporaceae; genus Phytophthora; species Phytophthora palmivora. Next base: position 26,008 of record VOQZ01000981.1, read on the forward strand.
TTTTGCACAGCAACTTGTTGGTCTTGATATGTGGGACGTACAGGATCTCCCTATTCTCGTCTATTGGGTCAATGGGATGCTGGAAAAATATCGCCTCGCGGCGACCCGGGACATTAAATTAGGGACCTGTACTCCTGCATCGGTCGAGGCCATGGTTTCGCATTCGAATTCGGCGTTCCAGTTTCTTATCCAAATGCTGATGACAAAAAAAGTCAATCGTGCTCTTCACGCACCACAGTCAAGCGCGTCTCAGCAGCGGAATTCTCATCAGTAGGACAAACTCTACCTGTCGTCTTCTCGCCTACAACGGCCACGCACACCTGACGTTCAACACGGAGCGGACGACTGGCGTGTCATCGACCAACCCGAGTTCGACATACGAGGCCGTGGCGCCTCTCGCGTACCTTCCGAGGTTCTTCGCCTAACCTCATCCCAAGGCGGTAACTCACTGTTTCTCCGTTGGGTTTCGCTCCCGGGCTGTACGGGTGCACCAGGCAACCGTAGCGCTTGTTATGCTCGTCGACGTGCACACCTCATCCCGGATACGCTGTCTAAACTTGTGCGAGACTTCACTATACAACAGTATGCTGGGCTGCGTGGTGACCTCCAGAACATTTGAACCGCCCTCGTGAATAATTGTCGCCGCGACTACAATTACGCCGCACGTGCGCTGGTAGTTCAGGCACAGTTATCTATCGCATTAGCTAGCGACGCAGAGAACATTCGATCACATGTGGCAACTGTCCTTGCTCGACATGGTATAGGACACGACATCCAGGAGCTGTAATCTCGTCAACACGCGCTATCTGCCTTGATTCCCATAACTTCGATGTCCCTCTCTTCCCTGGTTCAGTTGGTACGCGGCAAAACGATGACCCATCCACGGCCAAACAAGGCCCTGGATTCAACCACATACAAGGCACTGCTCTCCGGGTACGAACACCAAGCACTTATGATACGTATCGCTCGAGAAGGCTTTCGCGCGAGGTGGTACTTCCCGGAGCCAAATCAAATTCAACGCCCATGAAATCATCGCTCGGCCCGGACTCATATGAACAGAGTAATCGGTCGTATCAAACACGGTGAAGCAGCGGGTACATACCAACTGGTTGATGACGACTTGGTGTCCTCGTGGCCCCTCCACATCACCCCCTTTTGGGGCAGTTCCTAAGTCAGAGGCCCAAGGCCGAGGTGCCATTCGTCTCATCCACGACTTGTCGAATCCTCGGCACGAAAGCGTCAACGATTTCACGGTGAGAGAATTCCTCCCACCAATAACTTAAGAGTCTGTCGTCACTCTGACCCGCCGCATAGAGTTCATGCATGGGAAAAAACCGGTGAACGAGTCCTGATCCTCAAAAGGTGATGGCAGTGGTGCGTTCCGCCACCTGCGGCAACACGGCAATGATGCGCACTGGATGGGAGGCCGCGTCCCGGATCTCTGTGCCATTGCCATTGACCTATCCACTCCTTTTGGGTGGACAGGATCGCCAACCCTTTATGGTGTGTTTGGGGGCGCAATCTCGTTCCTGACTCGACAAAAATCGACTGCCACAATGAGGCAGGAGGAAGTCGACGACACTCCATTCTTCTCCTACGAGTGGGTTGACGACCACATTGATTGAACCGGATGTAGGGACGCGCTGTCCTATAGCCGAAGACACTCTGCGACTCGCGATGCTGGCAATTCTGGCAATTCTAGAGCCGGACGCTATCAACAAGTCTAAGTTCACATCATGGAACTCACTTGTATGTGCTCTTGGACTCAATGGGATTGCTCGCGACGGATAGTGGCGATCCCACCCGACAAGATCGCGAAGGCCCACTCACGGGTGCTTGAGGCGTTGCATTCCCGGAAAATCAATACCAGTACCCTTTTAAAACTTCTAAGAAACCTTCGGCACGTTACCAGATACATGCGGAGTACACGTCCATTTTACCAACGACGCACTCAATGTGCGTCCGAGCTCCTTGCCATGGGTCCGTCGTCATATCACCTGGTGCTCAAGACGACCTCCTGTGGTTCCACAGTATTCTCGAGTGTGGTTCCCTCGGGGGGATGCCAACCAGTCTTTTTGGAGATCTTCCGCCCCCGGATGTTTATCTCTACATGGACGCGAGAAATAGTGGTCTATGTGTTCCGGACCCTGCCTCCACTCGCTGCATTCAAGTTGGGGTCGATTCTGAAGAGCCCATGGTAATGGCACCTGGCCATGCCTTTAATATCAATGTTCGAGAGCACTTTGCCATTGCACTCGCCTGTCTGTTTCTTGGTTCTACCTGGTGTCAAGATGACACTACACAATGGCCTCATGTATGCTGGACAGACAACAAAACTGCCTCTTCCCGGGCCAACTCACTAGAAGCTCACCACTTATATCCGCGGCGGACATATAGATGGTCGGGACATATTAATGGTCTTTGCGCTGTATGAAAATGCAAGGATATAAGACAAAATAGGTACTGCATCCAGTCGTTCATCCTGTCTTCAATTCATGGATTTCCAACGCCTAACGGTTGGTAGTGAAGGGCTATTTCTCCTGCACATTCTAAGGCCTCAGACGACCTCGAACGCTTCATTGTTCTTAAGTACAGCACAAAACAAATCACATTCATAAGTCACCCTCTGCCTCCATGCTGCGCCAGTATCACAGTGATATCTCTGGGCTCTCTACGTCTGAGCGCTACGAGTACACCATTGAGGTCATGAACCCGGCATGTATGTCCGAGAAGCCGCAGAGCGCTTCCAAGTTACGTGCGAGTCCCTCCGCATGCGTTTCGCTGGTTTGATCCCTCTCAGCTGCCGTCGTGAGTCTCAACTTGTCTACATTAATGAACACGCCGAAGCTGGGCTTCTTGAGGCCATCGAGTTCCGAGCAAACAGGGGTATGTGCATAAGTACAGCACAGTTTCGCGACTTAGTCCGTCAGGCTGCATTGGCGACGTCGCTGAAGCCGGTCCCCGACAAATTCCCGGGCTTGAAGTGGGTGCAACCCTGGGTCAAGCGCCATCGCGATGCGATCTCGTATCGCAATGGACAAATCCTAGATACGAAACGTGTCGAGTGCTCAAACGAGCATGCTGTGCGCTACTAATTCGGTAATCTGAAGAAAACTATCGGGGATGTGATGAAACTGGGATGACAGCGAAGGGGAGCAATGAAGAATTGGTTTTGTGCCCTAAAGGCCAAGGTGCAATTGTGCGCCGATCTTCTGACCGCGAGAACGTCAGCATGATGGGCTGTGTGAATGCCGCCGGTGATATAATTCCTCCTATGTTTATTTACGCTGGAACTCAACGGATATTGCAGTGGTTGTTTGGTGCACCTACTGGAGCGGTATCTGCCGTGATAGAATCGTCAAATATCAACACAGAGCTAATTGTTACGTGGTTGAAGTGGTTTATTACTAAGTTGTCAGCAGAACGACCGAAATTGCTAATCCTTGACGGACATTTCACCCATGTTTCACTTGCCGCAGTCGCCTTGCGACTGCATATATTTGTCCTTCCTGCTCACACCTCGCACTTTCTCCAGCCTTTGGATGTCGGGGTTGTTCAGCCATTTAAGGCGATATACAATTCTGCCGTTGTGCAGTTTCTGTTACTAGGGGTGGTTTATCTGTTAAGGACGACGTAGCTGCCATGACGTGCCTGGGTTTTGAAACTTCATTTCTCCTCGTAATATAAAGCGTGGAGTTAGAGGCAGCGGCATTTTCCCTCTCTCGCTGGAAATGATGCTGCAGAAAATGGTCGGGAGTACCACAGGTGCAATTCAAGGTACGATACAATTGTCAAGAACACTGGTGCGGCATCATGTAGTCTTAGAGCCTCATTTGAACGGCGAGGTCGTCTCGGAGCGCGTGCAAAATGCAATGGAAAGACGTGGACTTCATCTTGACTCGCTCAAAGAAGCCACGTTATCGATCAAAATGTTTATTGAGCCCGCTGGTAGACCGCGACAAAGGGAGACTTCATTGACAGCAGCGTTTCCGGTGGCAAGTTGCTGACACTTGAGGAGATGGAGCAGATCGTTGCGGAAAAGACTTCTGCTGCCAAGGCTAAAAGCTATCGCCAAAGCAGAAGCAAGAGCTGTACGAGCTGCTCGTAAGGAAGCAGCAGCGGCGAGAAAAGAACGCGAGGCAGCAGCTGCCGAGGCTAGATAGAAGCATCGAACGAACGCGGAGCCGAAAATGGAAGTGAAAGTTGCTAAGCGTGAAACGAAGTTAGTTTTACCTACTTGTGATGCCCTGAGCACAGGAGCAGTTATGAATGAAGGCAACGTAGTAGAATTTGCCGGTATTTAGTCATAATGCGGAGCATAGTGAACACAAGTAATTTGAAGTTGACCAGCATTGTGTCCTCTTCCTTCGCATGCGACGTGTGATAACTAATGCAATGGCAGGGCCCCGTAGGTGACCATCTATATGTCCGCCGCGGATATGCCCAGGAACCCAACCGGTGCATTGGGTATGCGGAGGCCCGCTATCGGATTCGATTATCATCTCGTCACCATCCAGGAGCACTCAACAGGGTTGCGGATGCTGGCGGTCGGCTTGACGCGGCTACAAATCGGATTGTATTTGCTAACTGTGTATATGATTGGATTCAGGTTCCCGTTCCAGAGCATCTCCGGAAATCTACACATCGTTCTCAGCCAATTACAAGCATCACTGGCCCTAAGCTCCCGTTGTCTTTACGACCGTACATGGGCCCAGTGGTGCACATGGCGTCACCGACATGGATCAACACCGCAACTCCCTCGCGGCCCCAATGCCCACTCCCTCGAGCTCGCCCTGTTCGCCGTTGCGTGTTGGACCGGAACGGCAACCTCGTCTCGCAACTGTCCATCTACCATTCTGTCCAAGTGTAGCCATCTCTCGTGGCATCATTTACTACGATATGGATACGACGTTAAACTCTCCCCAGCCCATAGACTGGCTCTGTCCGGGATGCGAAGGTTGTCGACCCGCACCAGTTACAGTGCCTCTCCTTCGCGCAATCAGGAAGCGGCTCAACTTCATCAATGCCCAGGACCACGTCGCGCGGGGGGCTGCAGTCCTGGGCTACTTCTTTTTGCTCCGTCAAAGTGAATACCTGGGCGTCGTAGGTGCAATTCAGTGGTTTACCATCGAGCGACGGGATGTGCAAGTTAGAAACTCGAATGGGAGTCCGACGTCCAAAACAACTGAAGCATGTAGCGTGACGATCACGTTCCGAGGCAGCAAAACTGACCAAGCTGGATCGTCCACCAGAACGACTCTTCAACGTAGCAAGACCAAGTGGCTATGCCCTGTGTGAGCTACTATAGCACTACTCAATGAAAACGACGGAATGTCCGATGACACGCTGTGGAAGGTGTGGCGATAGCATCATCACTGGTCGAAACGGCAATAAAGCTGGGTGCCAAGAGCCTCGGCCTTGACCAAAATCTGTATGGCACCCACTCCCTGCGCGGCGGAGGGGCCACGTCACTAGTCGCCGCTGGATGTGAAGACTCGGTGATCAAATTACAAGGAAGGTTAAAAAGCGACACGTTCCTCCGTTATCTGCATATGGAGGCGGGCATTTTGCAAAAGCGGAGTTATTCCAATCTTTTTGGCATTTGCAACATTTTATTGCAAAACGCGGAGTTTTAACGGAGAGGTTTTCGACAGCCTGCACACTATGCAAGTCAACAGCACACAGGCGCACACTGACTACAGACAAGCAAACGTGTATTTTCTAACATCCAGCCTGCTATTCATTCTAACCTCTAGATCACGATTACCTCGTTGGGCAGCTCTGGCTGTTGTGGCCACTTTAGCCGCCGTTAGCCAGGACTAGGTTTGCTTCACCTTGCCGACTTTCCTGGTGAAATATCCCTTTGCTGTGTTCGAGATGACCTCCGGTGGACGAGACTGAAAATTGTTGGTTAGGTCTGCATTAACAATTAACTGGATGCCGGAACCAGCCTCAGCTCCGTACAGGCCAGAGTTGACACCAATTTTGAAACAGTCGTCGACATTTGGTAGAGAGGAGCATACGAGTTCAAAACAATAGCACGAACAAATTCGCCGTCTTCATTAAAATCACATTCAACATGACTGCTTGGTCTTCCACATCAGCAATAGCGACTCCAACTTCTCAATACCTTCTTAAAACAAACCGTAGAGCTCCTCGAAAATGAGAGTGCGAGATCGATATGCTGCGTTTGGCGATATCGTAGCTCCAAATATGCGCTTGATATGTTCGACAAGAGCACGTCCACTAATACGTAGATCACTAGCCACTGAAGGTCGGGTGAGCTCGTCCTCCCGTACTTGAGAAGCTGTTAACCGCAATCGTCCTGTATACCTATGTGAACTAAGTTGCATGGCATAGCTCCCCCACGATTTTATGAGGTTCTGCTTGTTGAAGTACTCACGTACGACAGTGCTCAATGGCTACTGCGTGCGAAAGGCATCAACGGTTGAACAGATTGTCACTCCGGTTGTAGTCGAACACGTACACTGAAGGCAAGTATGTGGATGCTGTGGGCTGTAAGTTCAGATGAGGAACAGTGAAGGTTGTGAGTGAGGCCGTGGTCATGGAGAGCAAGAACGACAAAGAAGATTGGGGACATGACGTCACCCTGAAGCTCAATGTCGTGGCATCTCTACTGTTAGCAGTCTGTAGTGACCAACGGGGCAAAAAGGGGTTTGTGCCTTGGTGGCTTCCCCTTAGTGTAACACAACACCACTAACGAATTTGAAAACAAGAACTCACTTTGCTTTCTGCTCAATAAACCACAAGTGTCAATTCCTCCAGCACTCGTCTTGTTGTAGTTGACTCTCGAAACTAGTGCTACGCATTAGCCTTCTAAACCAGTTATCAAGCCCTTTACCTCCTAGGTTATAAGCCCAATGGAACACTAGATTTCTAGTCAAGTTAAACAACTGATAAGCGAAAGATGAGTGGATCTGGGCAACAAGGAAACCAGCATACAAGTGGTGGAAGTATTGGTGTTGGATCAATCGGTGGAGCCGTGGCGGGTGGACAACCAGGTGGTATTACACGTGTAGTGCTCCGTGGAACCAATAAACCTCCTCAGTACTCGGAGGACGGGGGATTTGACCTCTATCGAGCTCAACTGTATTCAGTTTTGACACAACGAGACTGCTGGGGTATCATCAATGGTACAATTATTGCAGATCCCAATGATGCTTTGCGACAGCAGATCTACGAAGAGAAGAATATGTTTGTGTGTGACACGCTATTGCGTGGCCTTCTACAAAAGGACTCAAAGAAAGTGTGCAAGTATGACTCGGGATTCGAAATGTGGCGAGCGTTTGAAGCTGGGGAGACTAAACGTGCATTTTCGAGAGTTATTCGACTGCGGCGGAAACTGTACACCAGCACGTTCACAGTTAACGGTAACATGGAGGAATGGCTAGACGATGTGGAGGATATTCGTCGAAAACTCAAAAATATGAATGAGGTGATACCTGACGCTGAGATGGTGAGTATCATTCTCCAAGGTGTCGAGGAGACCCACCGAAATGTCGTTCGTCTCTTCAACCGTGGTCAACCTGGCCAATCCCAAGTGACTTTGGACGTCGTTCTTAACACTTTGCGTGGTGAGGCAGAGACAGACAGAGCTCATGATACCAGCTCCAACGGGACTGCCACTAATGGTATCGCTGGTGCAGCTAAAGTCATGTCGGCACAACAACAGCATACATCTGGTCAAAAGCGAAAGTGGACAATTGATGGTTGCAATAGTGGAAACAAGAAGATTAAGAGCAATAAGAAAAAGCTGAAATGCTGGTTCTGTCACGAGAAGGGACATCGAAGACCAGAGTGTTATGGTTATCTGGCACAGCAGAAGAAGAAAGAGTGCCAGACTGATGCATCTCATGCACATGCAAAGCGAGATGAACAACCACCGTCAGCAATGAATTTGGTGCGTCGTGTCAATGAAGCACGTGGCCCACATGAGGTGGAGCGGATGGTGATGGCTACACCAGCATCACAGATGACAAATGTTGGGATGGCTACGTATATCGACCAGAATAGAGATTGGATGATGGATTCTGGTGCGGCTACGCATGTTTGCACGGATGAACGAGCTTTCGCATCACTAGCCACAGACAACACATATTTCCAAGATTGGGAAGGTGGCATTAGCACTGAAAAGCCATGGGACCGTGTAGTCATTCGTGTGAGAAATGAAAATGACCCGTCGAATACAGGAACCTTACTTGATCTAAAGAATACCAGATTTGCCCCAAAAGGGACAACAAATATTCTTTGCCAGTACTAGCTAGAGATGGATGGGTGGATACCTTCATATACAAATGAAGTGAATCCGAATGAGAGAAGCATGATCATGGAACGAGACGGAGTTCGTTTGATCTTAAATCGACAGGGTGCTCATTTTTGGCTCAAATCTGTGACGGTGGATCCTGCTGATGCACAACTATGCATGGCAGTGCAATCTAACATAGACGAAAAGATACTCCGATGGTACATGAGATTTGCCCACCTCAATGGTCCAGCTTTGAAGAAGATAGTGGAGCTGAATATGGTCGAAGTAAAGGCAGGTGGGTTCACACTTTCAAAATGATTATCTGCGGAATATGCATCTCCACCTTCAATCGCTAAAGGAAGATACGCAGAAATGTCCCGAGGTAGCGTAACAAAAGGAATCTCTTTTGGCAATTGAAATCTTTTTCCGCTATATCTCTTATCGAGAAGTTTCTGCACGTAGTCACCATCGACTGTAATCTCCTCCTTTGGTTGAATGTCACGACGAATCACCATGTCACCAGTACATAAATCTATCGTTCGATAGCCAATTGTGTACAGTAAAAACCCAAGCATAAGGACAGGACGAGAACGCTGAGCAAGTTTGTTTGCTCTTTTCACTTTGGGTATGAAGCAATAACCAACGCAACCGCAAACAAACAGACGCTTCACATCTGGTTTCTTTTGTTCATACTTCTCGTATGGTGTCTTGCCTTTTAGTGCTTTGGTCCCGCTCATGTTGTCCACTGTCACCACGTACATTAGCATGTCTCCCCACAAACACTCAGGTAATCTATTTGTCTCACGAATAGCTCGTACTTTACTTATCAGCTTGCCATTCATCTTTTCAACAAGACAGTTCTCCTCAGGAGTGTATGTGTCTGTCGGTAAAAACATTATGCCATGTTGAGATAGAAATTCGAGCAACGCTTGATTGAGAAATTCACGACCTTCATCACATGTGAAAGTTTGTACGGTGTAACGCTTCTCCACCTTGCGCACTATATCCGTCATGTTTGCTGTTGCTTGGCTCTTTCTCTGTATGAGGAACACCCAAGTAAAATGCGAAGCTTCGTCTTCAACCAGCTGAAAGTACTTGTTGCCACCTGGAGTCTCAATCCCGATATGGCAAACGTCTGACATGAGGCGAGCACCAACGCTCTTCATCCGTTTTCCTTGTTGTCGTTTGTACGGCATTCGCTTGTACTTTGCCAGACGACAAGCATGGCAGTCAATTCGCTTGTCAAAGTCCCGTACTGACAGTGATGATAGCCCAAATACAACAGCTTCTGGTGACAGTAGTGGTGAATCGACCAGTGAAGATGAGGACGTGGATATGGAGGAGACTGGTTCTAGTGGGAGTATTGGGTTCAATATTACAGGGAATGCTGAAACAGGGACAAGTATTGACAACAGCGCAGTAGCGACTTCAGCTGCAACATCATCAAATACTAGGACGCAAACCCAGTCAGCAAACAGTAGTCGTTTCCACCCACGACTACCCACTCGACGATCAACGCGCCAACGACGTCCAAACTCGCGTTACAATGCGCAAACATTCGTAATGACCACAACATTGATGCAATGCATGTTGGTTGGAGTAGTCAATGAGATTCTGAACCCGACAAGCGTTCGTGGCGCAATGAATTCACCCCAAGCTGCAGAATGGAAAAAGGCCATGGATGCTGAATACTCTTCTCTGATGAAAAATGAAACATGGAAACTCGTGGCAAGACCGATGAAATCGAAGAGTAATCCCATCAACGTTTTGAAATCGCTTTGGGTGCTTGTAGTGAAACGGAATGAGAAGGGAGATGTGGATAGATTCAAAGCAAGACTGGCAATCAAGGGATTTATGCAGAAATATGGGATCGATTATCTTGCTACCTATTCTCCTGTTGTTCGGATTGAGTCAGTGAGGTTGGTGATGATTCTCGCAATCATATTTTCATTAGACTTGCGGCAAATTGACTTCGTGACTGCTTTTCTGAACGGTGTTCTGAGTGGTGTTACGATCTACATGGAACAGCCCGAAGCCTACGTGATGATCAGGACGCGTCTGCATGTTGCTAAAGGGTTTGTATGGATTAAAACAAGCATCAAGAATCTGGAATGACACGTTAAAGAAGTTTCTCCTTGAGATTGGGTTTTCTCAATGTTCATCTGATGTCGGTATATTTTGGAGAGTGGGAGTAAAGGCTATTGTCATTCTGACGGTCTACGTTGATGACATCGTCATCGCTGCAAAACCTGGGGACTGTGAAGTCGTAATTGAACAGTTAGCTGCAAAGTTTGAGGTGAAGGACCTGGGTCGTATTAAGCATTTGCTAGGTATGGAAGTTTCATATAAACTAGGCCGCTTATTGACAATGGCTCAAACGGCATACATTGAGCGCATGGCTCAGCGATTCGGCCTGCAAGACGCTCGACCCGCACCGTCACCACAAATGCACAATGATCCAACGGTTCCTGTGGAAAAGGATATGTCCAAAGTAAATGATCCGAAGTTGCCATACAGAGAAATCGTTGGAAGCTTGCAGTACTTGGTCGCATGTACTCGACCAGACTTAGCAAATGCAGTACGGAATCTAGGTCGCTACGCCAATGCATACACAAAAGAGAATTACCGTGCTGCGCAACGGGTGGTACGCTATGCACTTACTACGAAGGACTACGGGTTGGTTTATCACGCCTGTCAAGGACCGTTGAACCTCGAAGTGTTTGCAGACGCTGATCACGCACGATGCCCTGAAAGTAGCTGATCCGCGACAGGTTTTGTGAGCTAAACGGTCGTGTCTTCGACTGGCGGAGCAAGAAACAAGAAGGTGTGACCACAAACACCTGCAGCTCAGAGCTTATGGCTGTGTATTCAAGCGTTGAAATAGCGTTGTGGACACAAAACTTGCTGAATGAGTTGAGAATCAATGATAACGTGGAGACCACAGTGTTTTGCGACAATCAAAGTGCTCTAAAGACGATTGAGAATTATGGCAACTCGGAACGATTACGAAACTATGCCAAAGTCATCAGATATATAGCGGAGCATGTGGTAAAGGGGAGATTGCAAATGCAGTATGTCCCAACAACGGACAACTTAGCAGACCTCTTCACGAAGGCTCTGGGGCCACAGCAATTTAAACAATTGCGTGATGGACTATGCGTAGCAGACACTAAGACGTGTTGGCAAGCTACGTACTAAGTGGCATGAGGAGTGTCGAAAGACATGAAGAAGGGCGTTAGGATAGAGGCAGACCCATGCTGCACTCTAAAACGATCCTGGGATCACCCTGGTGGTGACGATGCATTTGCTGTATAAATTTCTTGCCGGTGTATGCTGCAACACGGAGTGAAGTGGGAGTATGAGGTTCTGCTCGTTGAAGTGCTTGCGTACGACAGTGCTTAATGGCTACTGCGTGCGAAAGGCATCAACGGTTGAACAGATTGTCACTCCGGTTGTAGTCGATCACGTACACTGAAGGCAAGTATGTGGATGCTGTGGGCTGTAAGTTCAGATGAGGAACAGTGAAGGTTGTGAGTGAGGCCGTGGTCATGGAGAGCAAGAACGACAAAGAAGATTGGGGACATGACGTCACCCTGAAGCTCAATGTCGTGGCATCTCTACTGTTAGCAGTCTGTAGTGACCAACGGGGCAAAAAGGGGTTTGTGCCTTGGTGGCTTCCCCTTAGTGTAACACAACACCACTAACGAATTTGAAAACAAGAACTCACTTTGCTTTCTGCTCAATAAACCACAAGTGTCAATTCCTCCAACACTCGTCTTGTTGTAGTTGACTCTCGAAACTAGTGCTACGCATTAGCCTTCTAAACCAGTTATCAAGCTCTTTACCTCCTAGCATTGACAGTGTGTGTCGGTTCTGCTAGATCGCATCCAGAGAGCAGTCGGCGGCTTTCGTGGAGTGTCCATATTTCAATAATTTAGGGATTATACTAGGAGAGTAGGTAAAAAATGGGTTCACTTGTTAAATGTCTTCGCATCACCACTAAACAAGTCCTCTGAGATTTCTTCCTTCTACCACTACTTATATTTTTCATGGCTAAAGAATAGTACAGCGGGTCATTCACTCGATCATCAATCTCAAAAGATTTACTTGAACGGCCACGTCGCATTGAGCAGACGTGTAAACACGCCATCTTTCAGTGGAACAGTGCTTGCATCTTCCTGGTACGAGAATTGGTGTGTGTTCAACGTATTCCGTGCCGCATCTGTAAGCTGACTCCAAGTTATGAGACCTTGGAATTCGCCAGGCTCCTCAACACATCTCAATCCTTGCTTCCCTCGACCTACATCCGAGGGGTATCCAAGGAATCTCACTTTTAGGCTTGAGCCGTCAACATACTTCGCGTCTACCGGAGCTTGGTGGTCATAATGGTCAATGGCTAGTCCAGGCATTGACACACCGAGCATTTTTGCGTTTTCCCCGGAAGGATTATCGATCCAGACCGTAAGGTATCCCCAAAAGTGACGGTGTCCTTCGACAGCTAACCGAGCGTCGGGCTTTTCGTGGCCTTTTGGCAGGTACCATGCATACATGATCGCCCAAACGCCTCTGTGCCAAGTCGAGCGAGCGTAAACTTGTGATCCAAGCCCAGAACCCTTGCAATCCCCATTAGGCTTGCCGCTGTAGGCAAGTCCGCCGCTAAAAGATCCGTCTGCCTGAACGGCGGGATACGGATGACATCCAAACTCGACAGAAAGTTGAGGTTTAAACTTGACAGCAGCTTTCTCGGAGATGGTAACCGGAGCTGGTTGAGGGAATGGCTTCACCTTGTTGTGGCCGATTTCGGTAGGCTGAGCGAAGGTCAGGTCACTTAAAGTGAGCACAACGATCGTAATGAACGTAAAAACTCGAACACAAACGATTGACATTCTCGGAGAATGGGGTCACCGGTACCGACAATTTTGAAATGTGGTAGCAGCTCGATGACATTCATAACCGTGCGCGGCACAACAGCAGGGACAGCTACATGCTACGACATCGATGATTGCAACAATATGTTTAGGCGGGACCTTTTCCTGCCAGATATGCCCAAAACGTTCTAGAGTGCATTGATCACGAGGCAGCCCAAAGCGCTGTAAAAACGTCATCATTGATATCGGTCATCAGTGATGGCGATTAAAGGTTTGACCATCGAGCAAATACTTCATTATTGTGGTGTTCAGGGAAGTAGTTGGCATGTATATCTGCACATGTGTTTCAGGTGTGTGCTCTGACAATAAATTTGTTGTGTCACAGGACTTCCCTGAACACCACAATAATGAAGTATTTGCTCGATGGTCAAACCTTTAATCGCCATCACTGATGACCGATATCGATGATGACGTTTTTACAGCGCTTTGGGCTGCCTCGTAAATTGCATGACAAAGGTACCGCAAAAAACGCAACTCTGCTTTCGAACTGATGACAGAAACATGAAAGGTCTTCGACATGGCCCCCCACTAAAATGCTGGAGCAAAACTGAATGGAGACGTGCGATTATGACGACGATGGATGCTGAGCACAAACTGACGAGTTAGATGATGTGTATATGACCGCGAAGGTATTTTACAATACAAGGAAGGTATATTCCTGTTCCAGAAGTATGTTCGCTTCTGCTATGCAGTACTTTTATTCAAACACCTGCATATACGTCCAGATTTGTATTGATCGCGTCTAATGTCACTCTGGTTTATCCTGATATTTCATTCTCCTCATGATGGTAGGACCTTCATTAACCGCAAGATTCTTGCAATGAATCGCGCCCAACTTCATATTGAAGACGTAGTTTCCAACATGGACTGATTGAGAACCGAAATATAAAGTTAATTGACGAGATTTACCGATCGGTTTAAGATTAAGTACTCACTTTTCTTTCAGAACCATTCAGAAGCATGTTACGGAGTGTTTAGACTGAAAACAGTCACAGAATAGCAACAGTAGTAGCTACAGTAGCCTTACTTGATGTATACACGCTTTAAACCCGACGGATCCTCTTTCGTCGTTATAGAATAGCTGCCTGTCGTGGTTTCATCCGCTTTTTGAGTTTTGCTAGTTCGGAAGTCATCAGCTCTTGTGACCATAGACGAAGAGAGTCGATCATCTTCTTCTTGAGGAACTCTTCGGCTACGATTCCATCATCTTCGCGTGATATTGCTTCGTCCATGTCCGTATATGTCGCTCCAGCTAGTACAGCGGCGGCGTACCGAGCGCTGTCATTGCTACTACTACTACTAGTATTGCCGCTCATGTCGCTGAATCCACCCATACCAGCACCATCTTTCTCCAAATATGTCGATAGGTCTTTGAAGAAGCCAGCCAGATCCTTGACACCATTAGGGAAGATGCCCCGCATGCGTTCAATTGCCTCGTTGTCCTTTTTCCTGTTTTCTGCCTCTTGCTCTTCAATGGTCACTGAACTACGTGCAGTGTGCTCCTTGCGGTTTCGCAGACTACGTACCCATCCATTAGACCCTCGAAAGTCATCAATCCCAAGCTCTTCAGCATACCGTTTCCCAACATCACGGATCAAAGTGTCAGTGATCGTGCCGTTCTTCTCTCGGTTCATATCGAACCAGTTCTCAACAAGTCGATTAAGCTTGTCAAACTTGGACTTTTTGTTGATATGTTTCGAGCAGCCCGAGATGTTGTCCTTGTAATAGGCTTTCTTGAACTCTTCTTTACGCTTTAAAATGCGACTCACTGTGCTCTTATTGAGTCCAAATTGTTCTGCCAAGCGAATACCATTCACAACCTCTTTGCCATTGGATATTGTGCCATCCTGTTTGCTCCGACTGGAGCTCTTGGGGTCGTATTGATACTGCTCAGCCACTTCGATAATGCGGATCTTGGTCTGCAGGTCGATGCTCACATTAGTCCCTTGTTTTCGCTTCTTACCCTTCCGTGGGATTGAAGTGGACGTTACGTCCACCTGAGACGAGGTAGCAATTAGACGTCCACCTGTACCGGTTACCGAATTCAAGGTAATTGCGTCGGTTAAGCGTCGGTATTCGTCGTTCGACTTTTGCATCTCGACGTTAAAGTCCCCTGCACTGCTGCTCTCGGATTGAAAATATTGCTGCACACTGAGCTGCTGGCGGTGCTGGGCAGAGGGTGACGATGCTAGAGGGAGGAGTGTGGGCGACGATGGCAACGTCAGCGGCATTGACAGCGCCAGCATCTCATCGTCGCCTTGCTCAGCTGATGGTTCTGCCATTCCTGCGACTGAACTATAACTGTGATAGACCCTAACCCGTTTTATTTGTGGTAAAATGGTAACTTGGATTTCCACAAAATGGACTGTGTACATATTTAGTAATAGTGTTTTGTACACGTGTAGTATGTAACTTGCCAAGCGCTGATACTTTTGTATGTCGTCTCAATTTCGTGGACACCCGCTTCCACTACAGCAGAAGTTTCGATTTCCAATATTAACCTGTACAAAGCCGCCATATTTATACGGTTGGTCGGTCGGAAAACTTTGCTAAAAATGGAAATCCGTGGGAATTGGCCAATAGGATTTAATTCAACCACAAGGGTGTCATTGGAAAGTCTGGTAACCCTATTTTGGGTCAAATTTGGCGCAGGTCAAGAATGGGTCAACTCCGCTTTTGGGTCAAAGTTGGGTCAACTCGCTTTATTGGTCAACTATGGGTCAATCAACTATCAGACAAAAAAGGTTGGGCCATGATTGGCTGAAAACGTTAAATTACATTATTTATCCCACCACGTGTCCCCGACCGATGTGCGACTGAACATGAACGCACATCGCACTTGCAACAGGGAAGGGTTGTGCACTCGTGGACGCACACATTTAGAACCGTGAAACCGAGCAAACGACGATATGAACATTCATACAACAACGGAATCATGGGCACAACCGACAACTACACGATTCCATGTTAAGTCACGAAAGAGCAGTCATCAGAGACAAGTAAACAAAAGAAAAAATGATCCTTAACAACGTCAGTTCGCAATTTTCCGTTCTTCACTCAATCCTTTTCTCAAGCCTCGCTTCGCCTCCCTCTACGCCATCATGATCCACGACAATTTGGCACTTCCATCGCTGTCCAGTTCATCCGATTATACCGGCTCTGATGCACCATCGGAGACGACCTTGGTTTTATCGGACACACCATCATCTGATGTGGATGTTGAGAACGGTGGTCGAGCGACCGAGACAGACAACAACATTCAAGATATGGGGCAGCCAATCAATGTGCCTGGAACCAACACCGTTCATTTCCGAGGGTACACTTACGCCTGGTATCACGGGGAATCGACTAAGCACTACCGGTGTAGCGTCTATCGAAGGACCAAATGCAAAGCCAAACTCTTTGTTTCGAGCGGGAATGCTGTGGTCCAGGGCACTCACATGTCAGATTGCGTTCCCGAAATCCACCGCATTCCTACAGGACCCACACCCGTTTTTGTGAACTGGAAACAGCAAATGCTGCTTGCCACCGACGAATTAGGTCTTCGCAACGTTACACTGACACCGACGGAAGTGTGGCGAACTATTCGGGACCAATTCTACAACGACGACAATATCATTGTTCAAGGAGCGACAAAAAAACAAGTTTTGGGTCGGCTTTATCGAACTAGAACGAAACATTTTGGTCGTGATGTGTTTGGACGCATTGAGAGCGAACCTCTGAGTGATGTCAAATTCAGTTCCGGACTCAAGTTTTTCCAGTTCCACTTTACGTATTACGAAGATGAAGTGCTCCATCGTGTGATCGGCTGGGCGCACCCACAATTGATGGATCGTACAAAGCAACGCCAATGTTCAGTGTTCATCGACGCCACTTACCGGTGTGTCCCAGTGCCTTTTTACCAATTAGTGATTGTAATGATCTTTGATCAAATTTCTGAGCTCTATTTACCAGTTTGGTATGGATTGACGTCTGGAAAAACGACCCAACTGTACGAGCATCTTCTTCACTACATCTTCGTCGCATCCAATAAAAAGTTGATTCCAGCGCACGTTGTCTGCGATTTTGAATTAGCCATGATCAAGGCCGTCAAGAATCAATTTCCAGAATCTAGAATAGTCGGTTGTCTTTTTCATTTCAAGCAAGCTATACGACGCAAGATGCTGAAGCTGAAGATTTCAACAGATGAAGTGGATTTGGCAATGCGTCCTGGTTGCATCGACAAGCTTACCGTGATTCGGCGATGCGAAATTTCCAATCGCGGCATTCGTGACGTCAGGGCTATAATCAAGAGGGACTGTGAAAATGAAAACATCATATACTCGAAGAAAAATTGGCAACAGTTTTGGAAATATTTCAAGCAAACGTGGATTATCAAGTTCAAGCCAGAGTGGTGGAACATTTACGGTCTGCGTGAAGATATTGTCAACCGCACCAACAATCCACTTGAGCGATACAACCGCACCTTAAATGAAGCTTTCTTGATAGCCCACCCAGACGTGACACAGTTTATCGCTGTTATCGAAAGACAAAGCCGAGAGAATGTTCGTCTTCTGAACGACATTTCCAACCGCAGAGCTAGAGCCCCAGTACATGCCAATTCTCAACGAGCACCTGGCCTTGACCCAGATTTGGAGGGGTGCTTAAGTTCTGAAGCCGACTGTGACGACGTTTTCGACTCAGATGGCTCAAGCGAAGACTCCATTGCGTCTGTATCTCCAGAATACTAGATAACTTTCCAAAACGTAATGGTAAATTCTCCAGATATTTCTTTTGAACATTGTCTGTGTTAGAAACAATCAAAAGGGTTTATCCCCCGCAAATTCCCATGTGGCGACCAGCGCCCGTACGACTGTTTTACGAGTTTTCTGTTATGAGAGCAAATGCTAAGTCTTCACCCCTTTAAGACGTGGGTTGTTCGCATTTCGCAAATTTACCACGTACCCACTATACCCAAGCGGAGGTACCCTCGACCTAATTATTATTCGTGTTGGTTTCTATATAAGTGTTTGTATTGGTACAGACATCGATACCCGCCGTGGACAAACATCTCTCTCTATAAATACAATAATTACACTACTATAATAATATTAAATTATAGAGGCTCATCATAAATTAAATTGAGGTCTCCTTTTTGGGTCAAATTAGGATCAAATTTGACCCAACTTTGACCCAAAAGCGGAGTTGACCCATTCTTGACCTGCGCCAAATTTGACCCAAAAAAAATCCTTCCGAAAGTCTCGTTACGAATTGTTCAGTCAATCTCTCCACATTGTTGCCACGTTGGTCAAATATGGAAAACGCCGGACATCAGCAGGTGGGGTGTCATGAGGGTCATGTCGTAATAGAATAATATATGTTGACATTTACGATTCCCTATTAAGGTCGTTGAATAGTCGGAAATCAACGTTTGGCGGTCACCGTTACGCTCTCGCTACGCGCTTGCTGTACTACTATATGATCTACCCTTCACTTCATCTGTTAACATCGTTATAAAATAACAAATTGAATTGGGTGATGCGGGTCACCGCAATAAATTACTCCAGTACTTTCGTTTTAATACTAAGTAATTCAATTTATTTCAGTATATTGCAAGGGTTGATAATGATGGTATGTGGCCATCCATTTGAATTTACTCTTACCGCATCGCCCCCTGTCCTAAGCGAAGTGCAATGTACAGAGGTTTTTCAGGTCTTAGTATCGGGGATCTCCGGAGCTTTGCGAGTTGTAGATGAGCGTGGTGTTAGTTTGTGTCATGAGTTTTACCGCTCGGAGCGCTGTTCCAGCCGATTTCCCCACTGTACTGCAAAGAAGTATATTGTAAGGGTTAGAACAGTCAGTGGTGTGAGACCGACCTTATCACGCTACTGCCCTGAGTTCGAATCCCCCATGTTATGCATTACAATTTTTGTACATATATATTTTGTTGTATATTCTCGGGCGAATTTGTCTTGCCCAGTTTAGCTAGCACATTTCGCATTATCAGCTTGATAATCGGTAATAGCATTGTAAACATTACTTGCCAGCAATGAGAAAGCATGATAAAGACGAAGAAATACACTGGGTAAATGAATGCCACATCCTTGATTCAATGATATCTCCAGCATCCAGAGAACCAATACTTGTGGTGGTGTTCGATATGTTGAATGACACTCGCTCCAAACATTCGATTCCACTTGTTGCGTACATACCGTCAGCAATTTCTTATATGGGCACCCAGGTTAGAAATTCTGTAGAACCCACTATTTCTAGTGGATATGGACGTGCCGCGCATTATCACGAACTAGGAAGTCACTTGTCAATTTGCCATGCGAGGGCGAAAGAGTCTCCCACTGGATAATCCGTCCTTCAAAACCAAGACACTCCCAAGGGATGAAGAAAAACCCCAAGTCAAAAGACCGGATCGTGCGCAACGAATTGCTGACAACAAGAGAATTGACTACGTTGCGGTGAAGACAACTCTGAATACTCTCTGTAAGCGGGGAGGGAGATTCCTGCCAGGAAGGGCGCTGCCATGGGAGGAAGTTCTCGCCGACATGAACAAGGCTGTGCTGGAGGCGTATCTACTGGCGAATGTACACGTTCTACGACTGCTTGAGGAAGGAAGCGAAATACCAACATTGGACGCGAACTTCTTCCGGAATTGCCTTTCTGCTGTGATGAGTTTACTTCGAAACCGGAAGGTCAAGGGCAAACTCGGCGAGTCGCTCAAGGTTTACAATGCGAGTCGTTGCGCGCGTTCTCCACAAGCTAATGGTGGGTACATTAATCAAGGATGGTGTCACAACGCGGCGCAGCAGATGGCTACAATGACGAAAAATTCGTTGTCCATGAACTTCTATCGACGCTTCCACAAGTTTCTGAAGCGCACGTACATGATCGATGGAAAGAAGATGTACACCCTATTGCAAGGGATACTGAATCACGAGCCGTACGTCCCTCAGGGAACTCCGTTCGACTCGATCATTCAAGAGTGGCGAGAGCGAATCCCTCGTCAAGCCAATGGAAGACTGACGGACGATGCTCATCGACTTATCCCGCTAACATACATGTTCCTCAAAGACATCGAAGAGCGAAATCTGTATGGAGGTCTGGTCGATGATGGAAGTGAGCAGTATCGTGGGATTCGAATGTTCTCCATTCTTCCGACGAAGAAGGGGTTTGAGTGTAGCCACATGAAGATGTGTCAACTAGAACTTCGGGGATTGCTGAAGCGCGCTGGCTACACGGTTCCGAGACCAGGAGAAGGTTGGGAAGACGTTCGCGACCAGTACTGGCACAACCTTTTCAACATCAAGAGGTTCGAGACCTCCAACCGCAAATTTGCTGACGAAATCGTAACTGACGGCAAAGCTGTAACCATCATTATGCGCAAACCGAAGCGAGAGGTCGGTCCCGCCAAAACCTACACCGAAGATGACTTTGATGTTCTGTGGGGACTCGATCCAGGGCGACGAGATATGTTCGTAGCGACTAACCAATGGGAGGATACTGTTTCTTGTTCTTCCAAAGAATTCTACGAAGAAGCCCGTTATACGAAAGCAAAGCAGAAGATCAGATGCTGGCAAGACTGCAACCCGCGAGTGCTCGAGGCGATCCGCAACATGCCTACAAAAAAGACATCCTCGCTAGAGAAACTGAAGGTTTACATTGCATTCATGACCCAGCGCATGGACTTATTGCTCGGGTTCTCTCAGCTCAAGCCTTTTCTCCGTCTTCGATTGAGGAGCTTTTTCTTCATGAAAAAGAAGCTGCGTCAGCTCTGCGAGCTACTAGCACCGAGAGGAATGCGCGTAGCTGTTGGCTTTGGTGACTGGAGCAATCAAGATGTTGGTGGGATTATCAAGAAGAGTCCCGCTGGTCCCGTGAAGGTCTTTGAGCGAGAGCTCGCTCGCTTCTGTACTGTGATTCCAATCGCAGAGTATCGCACGAGCAAAGTCCACTTCGACTGCGAGCGAGAGCTCAAAAACCAGCACTCCCAGAGGCTGTGTCGGGATGGCGAAATACGTACTAAGAAGGTTTACAGTGTACTCCATTGCTTACACAATGGCTGTCATGGTATGACTGTGAACCGAGACGTTAACGCCTCCCGGAACATGCTGCGTCTTCTCCAGTGCAAGCTCCGCGATGAAGATCGTCCAGAAGCCTACACTCGTAAGGCGAAAGGCGTGATCTCAAAAAGTGCTGCTGAGTGCCCTCGGGTGGCCCAGTAGCAGCTGAATGTGCACGAAGCTAACGCCTTTGTGCGCTTCTCAAGCATTACTATTTGCCTTACAGACGTCACTTTCGAGAAGCTAGCGTATAGATCTGTAACTCGTAGTATGGCAGCGACAACTACATATAAACTTGTGCTTTCACATCAGTGATTAGTAGCTGTACTACAACTTACAAGCACTGATGTCGCCGGTGGTTGTCTACTTAAGTACGCCGGAACGTAATTTACAAGAGAATAGGCGGGAGTTCTACCCAAATAGTAGCTCCGTTACCAGGCATGGGTCGCTTTTGGGATTGCAAATTTACTAATAACGACATAAAATGAAGATCGGTTGATGATTCCGCCAAACTAAATCTCTTTGCCAGTGTGCACTGTGGAGCATTTGAGCCGAAACGGACTGCAAGTGATTCAGTTGACGGCTAATTACACTCAAAAACCGAGTAAATTAAATTACCCAAACTTGACTAAACTATGACCTGCAGTGTCAACAGCGTTTCTTAGTTTTTACCTTCCGCGTTAAACCCACCGGGGAACTTTTTCAAAAATGCCGCATTGTGTAAGTTGTACTTTCTTTCCCTCAACGAGTCCATACCCCTGCCACTCTTTTTTTCGTATAACTCCTTGAGTTTACTGGGAACCATTCCTTCGTCCACCCATTTTTTCACTTTCGGAATCCACTTCTCATCATACCCAGTCCATCTACCTCTTTCTTCTTCGCTCTCACCTTCAGCTAGCTTGTTAGTTCTCAGGAGTCTCTTATGGTTCAGCGACTCGACCGGATTGACATCCTTCGTATTCATGGTATCGGATGAGGCAACTGAGACGGTTTCTTGGGTTGCAACAAGGATTGCAGCAGATAGTGTGAGAAAGTAGCTGGCACGCATGAGCTGTTGTTGGGAACGGGGAGCTTGTGTACTTGAGTGCGGATTGCAAAGTGTCGCACCTCACTGGCCTGCGAATGTTTGATCTCTTTTGTTTTGTGAGGAAAACTCGAGAAGTGGTTCTAGACCTGACTATACCGACCGCAATCGAGAGATGGTTTTTGGTAATCCCGGATTTGTAGCTATGGATGACGCATTCTTTTGAAAAGAGAGTCGCTCTATTGTACTGGTCATAAAGGCTTGAACCAAACTTTGAGGGCATTTTACCTGTAGAAGATGGAAACTTTCCATATAAGATATTTAGATATAGGGGGTAATCTCAATCCGATTTTGAGGTCAGATCACACTCGATATATCTTTTAGAAAAAGTGTTCTCGGAGTGTCAATAGCGTTAAGACAGTACTGGTGAGTATGATTGGCAAAACAGACGCTTGTACCTTCCAACCAAGAAGCGCCGTCATTCGACGCGACTGAAAGAAGCTAGTAAAACATCGGTGTGGGTGCATTAATTTATCCTAAAATTAAGGATAAACCTGCATGAAGCCACTCTCGGATATGTAGGATTTGCCCAAGCTTCATGAAACAGCGTCTTTTTCAAATCACAAAGGACGCAAACATGAACTAAATTTCGCTAAATTCGGTTCCGTCCAACAAATTCATCCTACATAGGACAATATTAGGTGGAACGTGGTCAATTACAAGCAATCGACTACGAGTAACTCGCGAAGACCAAAAACCACCATGCGAAGGTGTACTAGTATGGGACGTTAGTGAAGCAAGGGCCTAAGCAACTATTTAATACATTACGAGAAATCGGAGCCACATATGGAGCCTATGAAACTCCTGTATATCGCTATGGGAAGGAGCAGATTTCATTTTTTAAGATAACTTTCGCAACGCTAGAGCTAGTGATCGTTTCATCCTCATCAAAATGATCTCATTACAAATTCATCTTCACCAAAAATGATACACGATAAACGCCAAACTTCAGCTACGTATTTTAAGACCATAAGCAAGTTCGAGTTGTATCCGTTCAACGGATAGATTATGCGAATGAGCTAGTGTTTGATCCGGTGGTTGATGTCTAAGCGCAGGGACAAAGTCACGATGCTAAGCTATGTGATCCACTAATGCAACCGTAATCCTTTCATTCTTCATCTTGCGTTCTTTGATACGTGTGATCAAGTGGTGAAAATTGGCTAACCCCCTCAAAACAATGGTATATTCAGGAGGGGTACGCTCCTTCGTTCAAGTCACAGTTCTGTGTGCCCTAGCACTAAGTGTTCTACCTTCGACTCAAGCGAAAAATGCTAAGACTCACGCGCCAAAGCAGAATCAAGTCTGTAATGTCTCGGATGGTGACAAGAGCTGGGGAGTTCAGGCCATCAACGACAACTCGTGTGCAAGTGGTGGTCTCGGATGTTTCGGCAATCACTGCCGCTTTTGCAAAGTCTTGAACACCCCCAAGTCGAAGCACCTCAATACGTGTATATCATACGGCGTTGCTTTCACGAGCACGGGACCGGTAGCCACCACGGAAGGTCCTTGTGAAGTGTCAAGTGGAGATGTCGCTGTCGGGATTTCGGCGGTGGCAGACTCGGGCTGCGTGAGTGGCGGCCTTGGCTGTTTTAATGACCACTGTCGTTTCTGTAGAGTAGCGGAGACACCTCAATCTTCCGGGTTCGTGGCATGTTCGAGTCTCGACAAATCGTACAGTGCTCCTGTTGCCCCAACAGCAGCTCCAGTTACGGCAGCTCCAACTGTCCCGACCACTATCGCCCCAACCACTGCAGCTCCTACGGTTGCACCTCCCGATGTTCCAACATCCCAAGTTCCTATTGCTGTGGCTACCGAAGTCCCAACTACACCAGCTCCTGTCGTGGTTAATACAATCACCGAGGCACCTACGGTTGCCACAGAGGCTCCTATGTCTACCCCTACGACGGTTTTCACGGACTCTCCTACAATCGCCACGAATGCCCCCGTTATTGATTTAGCGTGCACAATCGTACCCTCTGCTGGAGATACCGATGCTGGTGTCAACATCGTTACAGATCACTCGTGTACTTCTGGTGGTCTCGGCTGCTTAAGTGATGTATGTCGATTCTGCAAAGTGAAAACAACCGCCCAGTCGAATCCCTATATGGACTGCGCATTGGTTGGAGCTATGCTTATCACTGAGCCAACAGTGACACCAACTTCTACGACAGAAACACCGACTGTAACTTCAGTAGTGGAGACCGAAGCTCCCGGTACCACAATCCCAGTTGTCCCTGATGTCACGACTGAAGCCCCGGTTGTCCCAGATCTAACCACCGAAGTTCCGGTAGTCACGGAAGTCCCAGCTTCGACAACGAGTGCCCCTGATGTTATCACGGAGTCACCGTCTTCGACTAGCGTCGCTACGGAAGCACCCCTTGTATCGACTGAAGTACCAAGCACCACACCGACCACGGTCGAGGTGCCAACCTCGACTACGGAAGCTCCTGTTGTGTCTGTAGCACCTCTAACTACTTGCACCCTTGTGGCGTCGGCGGAGGATGTGGATCTTGGTATCAGTGTTGCTACAGACGCCTCCTGTAGCTTGGGTGGTGTTGGCTGCATCGACAAAATTTGCCGGTTTTGCAAAGTTACTACCTCTCTTCAGTCAGCACCTTACGTTGACTGCGTATTGCTGGGAGGTGGATCACAGTCTGAAGTTCCCGTGGACACTACCAACTCGTCCAGTGTTCCTACAGAGACACCTGACGCTACAACGGAAACCCCGCTTGCTTCAACTGATACTCCTGTCATCTACACCGACACCCCTGGTGCAACAACTGAAGCGCCTTCGATCTCGACGGATGCCCCAAATGCGACGACTGAGGCTCCTACTGTCACTGTGACACCGGATATAACTACTGATGCACCCACGGAGGCCCCTGTTCCAACTACGAATGCACTGCCTTCACAAGACACATGCGGTATCATAGCTTCTGCCGGAGATGTTGCGGTTGGTGTTCACATCGCGACGGACGCAACCTGCAGCACCGGGGGCATTGGTTGTATCAATGACTTGTGTCGATTCTGCAAGGTTGAGACCACGACTCAGTCTGCAGCGTTTGTTGATTGCAGTTCGTTGAGTAGCTTCACGTCTGACGCTGCAGCTTCAGCAACCATCTCTCCTGTAACGAGCGCCCCTGTTACCCCCATATCGTGTGACATTGTTGCTTCAACTGGAGACGTATCGGCCGGAATTCGTGTCGTCACGGATTCTACGTGCAACGTGGGTGGCATCGGTTGCATCAATGACGTATGTCGGTTCTGCAAGGTGATCACCTCGGTTCAATCGGCAGCTTTCATCGACTGCGCCACGGTTGATGGTTATACGCCTGAGACTGAGGCTCCGACAGCTAGCACTACACCTGATGTGACCACAACGTCACCCGCAACTGAAGCGACCTGCACACAAGTTGCTTCCGAAGGTGATCATGCTGTCGGCGTCGACATTACCACGGATGTTACATGCAGCTCTGGAGGTGTCGGTTGCATTGACAATGTGTGCCGCTTTTGCCAGGTCACTGCTACGGTTCAGTCAGCGGCTTTCGTTGGCTGCACATCGTTCCCTAACTACACGCCTCGTTCGGAACTCCCCATTGATAGTACCACTTCATCTTCGTCGGCTTCTAGCCCTTCGGTTGCAGTGCCGTCCTGTGGCCTTGTGGTGTCGGCTGGAGATGCAGCGGTCGGCGTCAGCATCACGGGCGACGCTACGTGCGCTGGTGGAGGTGTTGGATGCATTGATAGCGTGTGTCGGTTCTGCAAGGTCACCACCACGGTGCAATCTGCTGCTTTTGTGGAGTGTACTGCTATTGCCAGCTTTACGCTCGCCTCAAATATCCCGATCGACACAACAGCGCCGTCAACTGTGTCGACAACTACTACCCCAGTTATATTGGCTCCTCCTACCGCATGCGGACTTGTTGTTTCCGAAGGTGACGCGGCAGTTGGTATTGACATAACAGCGGATTTAACGTGTCAATTCGGTGGCGTCGGGTGCATTGACAAAGTTTGCCGATTCTGCAAGGAGAAGACTACGGAGCAGTCCGCTGCTTTCGTTGATTGCCCACCGGTCACCAAATCCTCTGGGCTGTCGGATTCGACTTTGGAGCCTGTCAACACCGACGTCGATACTGCTGTGCCTACTTCTACAACCGAAGTCCCAATGGGGACCCCTAGTGACGGTTCTGTCATATCGACGACTGAAACCCCGAACACCAGCTCGGGTGCTTCTGCGGCTTCTGCTAGTGACTCAGCAACGGGTAGCTCGGCAACAATGGTTGATTTTAATGTCCCTACCTCGGTCACAGAGGTTCCCAGTGTCAGTACAGATTCTACCGACGCTCCCACATCCACCACCACCGTTGCAGACACTACAGGGACTGGCTCCGAGGAACCACCCGCGGACGCTACGGAACCAACCGATTCGACCACAAAAGAATCTAGCTCCTCTTCAGACACTAGTACATCGACTACCGCAAGCCCCTCCGGAACTGATTTGGATGTAGACACTACCGGGCCAACAGGTTTTAATGCTGGTGCTAACGATACAGTGACGGAAGCTCCTGGGGTAAATGTGGATACATCTGACTTGTTGACAGAGGCCCCGGTGGACACCACTCAACCACCCAAGACGGTCCCAACGCCGACCATCGACGATTACGACGATTGGGAGGGCTCTGACTCGGCATCCGAAGCAGACTCGGATTCGACCTACTACGACTCCAATGATTCCTTCGAAGGAGTTTAAAGCTGCTCATCTTACATGTCCTTGTAATTTCCAATGATTGGGAAGGACGGTAGTGCTTTCATACTTTGATATTTACGTAATAATATCCCGTTGCCAGAAACTATGCATGTGTTTCTGTAAAATTACTATGTATGTTTCGTAGTTTTCAACCTGTTGCAACTTCGTCCGCACGAGCGCGCGTTGAAAAGCTGCGGTCATGATGGGTTTCGCGGGCATCGGTGCCAGATTTTTGCTGAAGCTCAGCAAATGGTAAATGAAGCTGCATCGCAGATCGGTGATACTCACATCAAAACGGACATCTAGTTGTTGGTTTTTCAAAATCTTTTGAAGGTATGATCGCATGTGAACCTGCTTCCTTCGCCGTCAATGAAGCCGGTGTTGCAGTCTGCACCGGTGGTTACTTCCGACAACACTAAAAATGTGCCACTCAACGTTAATGAAGCCCGTAACGGAAAACAGCATTGAGTGACACCAACTGCAGTGCAATCGTAGTGTAGATGCTCATTCTTCAACTCACTTTCTCAAGTGCAGACCACCTCGACAAACCCTCAACAGATCGAACTTGTCTCCTTCAACAACATGGTGTACTCCAGCAGTCGTACTGGAACAAGAACTCTTATCAAGGCGGCAGTGCTGTGTGCACTGAGCTTGAGCGTCATTCCTTCAGTCCGCGCTGATGCAAGCTCGTCAACTGCTGCCGATGTCTGTGGAATCTCGGATGGTGACAAGAGTGTCGGCATCCGCGCCATTGAAGACACTTCGTGCGCTTCAGGTGGACTTGGTTGCTACAACGATCACTGCCGGTTTTGCAAGCTCATCGAGACCCCACAGTCGTCAGCCTTTGAAAACTGCACAACTTTTGGGGCTGATTTTCCCACGATGGCACCCCTGATTCCTTCCACGGGTGCTTGTGAAGTGTCCAGCGGCGACGAGGCCGTGGGCATTTTGGCGTTCACGGATGTTAATTGTCTGTATGGTGGCCTCGGTTGCTTCAACGACCACTGCCGCTTTTGCAAGGTGAAAACTACAGCTCAGTCAGAAGCTTTTGTGGACTGCCCGAATAGCAGTACCGCTGGTTCGTCAACCGATGCGCCGGTTGATACAACTACCAGTGCTGCCAGCACCAGCGCCAATACCGATACTGACAGCTGCACACTTGTGCCTGCCCCTGGCGACGTGGAAGTCGGCATCAGTATCGGAACGGATGCGACGTGCAGCGCTGGGGGCCTCGGATGCATCAATGATGTATGCCGTTTCTGCCGCATTAGGACGACGACTAAATCTGCCGCGTACACGGATTGCTCGATCCTCGGGACTAGCGCTGCACCAATGGATGCCCCGACAGAGACTCCGGCTACGACAACCGAAACCCCGGCTGTGGTAGGTGAGACTCCGACAGCAACGACTGCGGCTCCTAATGTCCCGGCTGAGACTCCCGCTGCTACGACTGAGGTTCCTGCCGGTTCCACGTCAGCAGCTACTACTGATGCCCCAGTTACTTCTGCCGACATTCCTGCCCCCACCACGGCTGCTCCAACCGCTGACTCAACGTGCACCATTACCGCATCCGTCGGCGATGCCGCCGTTGGCATCAGCATTGTCACCGATCCCACGTGCGTCTCTGGTGGCATCGGCTGCATGAACGACGTTTGCCGTTTCTGCAAGGTGACAACCTCGTCTCAGTCTGCCGCGTTCATGGACTGCTCACTGTTTGCTTCCGATGCGTCGACCTCAGGTGTTCTAGTCGCCGACAACTCAGACCTCTCTGACGAGGGCGATGACTCAAACTCCACGGACGCTTCTACGGTTGCAGACACACCAACCGATGTGACTGTCCCCACCGAGACACCGACAGCGACCACCGAAACCCCGAGTGCTACGGTCGAGACTCCTGCTGCGACTACAACAACTCCGGTTGCCACTACAACGACCGCGGCACAGCCGACATGCTCTCAGACTGTCTCGGGCGGGGACGCCGCTGTTGGTATCAACATCGTTACCGATGCGTCCTGCAGCGCCGGCGGCGTTGGCTGTATTGATGACGTGTGCCGCTTCTGCAAAGTGACCGAAACCACTCAATCTGCTGCCTTTGTTGACTGTAAATCGATTGGAGCCTCGACCACGTCGACGGAGGCCCCAGCCGCCACTGCTGCCACTACGGAAGCGCCAACGGAGACGCCAACCGAAGCCCCAGCTGCCTCTGCTACCACTACGGAAGCACCAACTGAGACGCCAACGGAAGCTCCTACTCAGACTCCCGTTGATGTAGTTACTGATGCTCCCACAGATGCCCCCACTTCGGCTCCGACTGGCGCGACGTGCAAGCAAACTGTCTCGGAAGGAGACGCTGCAGTCGGCATTAATATCATCACGGATGCTTCATGCAGTGCCGGTGGTGTTGGTTGCATCGACGACGTCTGCCGTTTCTGCAAGACATCTGAGACTCCTCAATCTGCTGCCTTCGTGGACTGCACCTCGGGCACTGGAGCTACCACAGCAGCAGCCCCAGCGGAAACCCCAGCAGCCACGAACGCCGCAACAGAAGCGCCGACTGAGGCTCCTACAGAAGCTCCTACAGAAGCTCCTACGGAAGCACCTACGGAAGCACCAACTGATGCTCCTACTGACGCTCCTGCTGCGATTCCTACCGCGACAGATGCTGCTACTGATGCCCCCACTTCGGCTCCGACTGGTGCAACGTGCACACAGACTGTCTCGGAAGGTGACGCTGCTGTCGGCATCGACATCGTCACTGATGCCTCGTGCAGTGCCGGCGGCGTTGGCTGCATCGACGACGTCTGCCGCTTCTGCAAAAAGTCTGAAAGCCCTCAATCTACCGCATTTGTCGAATGCTCTTCGATCTCTGGTAGTGTGAGTACCGAGGCTCTGACGAATAACGATGAACCACTTACCATCACCCAGGAGAAGGCGACACAGTCGACTGGAGATGAAAAGGTCGAGTACTTGAGCGGCGAACAGATTGGTGCTGCAGTCGCTGGCTGTGTCGGCGCCGTCGCTGCTGTGGCTGTTGTTGCACGTGCTGCCAAGCGATCGGCAGGCAACCCGAACGAACCTGCGGACGTGGACGATGAAGTTGACGACACAGAGAACGGCAAACGTGTGTCTCCTGGCCCTGTTCCATCGGAAGATCCCGCCCCAGCGGAAGCGTAAATTCCATCTCCAGCTATGACCCAGTAAATCTTCAATTGACCTTCATTCCTTCACTTCAACTTGCCTTTTATGTTACTTCATATAACCACTTTCTTATATAGTTACTTAAGGTATACATTTCAACGTTACTTCATCGCGCCATTTTACACTTTGAGATCGCCATTCCTCGACTGGCTGACCGCAAACTACGTGTGTTTCCGCTGCTCATTAGAGGCCTTTACAGACCGTCTTGTGTCCCATACAGGATAGTCACATATCGCCAACTCACCTCTTGTCGTAGTAGCGTGAAGAGAGCGATCGGAGCGACCCTCTAGACGTCAAGAACGATCCGAGTAGTAGAGGATTTCTATAGTCGCACCCAGAGTCCCCAGAGCTACAAGGAACATGATGCGAGCCGCGTCGTCGCCCATGGAGCCTCTTAACAAGAATATTTTACTGGTAAAGAAGGGGAGAGAAGAGATTCGATGGAGTTTATAGTAATTACTAAAAGAATTATTATTTTTCATGTATATGACAGGCTGGAGAAGTGATTGCGGAGAAGTGGAAGATTGGAGAAAAGATCGGAGAGGTGAGACGGCTGTGGATAGTTATCTGAATTGTTATGATTTATTTTATAATTCTTTTATGGTGGTATTCAGGGTACATTTAGTCAGATTTACTCGGCCTACTCGATCGAAAGTCGAGATAAAGTTGCAGTGAAGGTGGAAGCACCGAGTTCCCTCAAGCCTGTGTTAGAGTGGGAGAGTTTGATCCTCAAGAGTCTACAAGATTGTCCCTATGTGTGCAGATACTATTATCATGGCAAACATGGAGATAGTACTGTGTTGGTGATGGAACTGTTGGGAGATAGCATGTCGATGCTGAGAATGTCGCCAGACTCGATCCATGGAGTACCATTAGCCAAAGCAGTTTCGGTCGGACTTGAGATGCTGGATTGCATTGAGGCCTTCCATCGACATGGATACGTGCATCGTGACATTAAGGCATCCAACTTCGCGCTGAGCGCTGTTCCAGAGAGAAACCCGTTGAAACGTGCTCGGTATTATATCATTGACTTTGGGCTGTCGAGACAACATCTTGGTGAAGATCGACAGGTTCTACCTGCACGATCGGTTGCCGAGTTTCGTGGCACATCCATGTATGCGTCGCTGAGCTCACACCGTCGACAAGAGTTGGGGCCGAAAGATGATCTTTGGTCATGGTTTTATCTCGTGCTGGACTTTTTGCGTGGCGAATTGCCGTGGGCTGGTGACGCACAGTTGAAAAATCGCCAGACTGTGCTTAGTCTGAAAGAACACTTTACAGAAACTAATCCAAGTCTGTTGGTGGAGGGTCTCCCAGGTGCAGCCCAGTTATTAGAGATGATGGATTATCTACAGTCGCTCAAGTATGAAGATTTCCCAGACTACGCTAAAATTCGCAAACAGCTCCAAGCCGTTGGAGAGAGTTCCCTGGCTTCAGAAAATAGTGATAGTGGAGACGAGGAGTCAAGTGCTGATAGAAAGGAGGCCCAGGCGGTGGCTGATGTTTCTGCGATCGATTGGAGTACTTTTGAATCTGAGCGCGAGCGGGCACTTAAATGGACTGACAAAGCTGAAGAGCAGAAGAACAGCGATGGAGCGTCGGACATGTTACTGACAATTGCAAAGCGATACAAGACATTCTTTGACAGTGACGGACTGTCATACGATGAGCAGATGCGCGTCCAAAGCGCCGTCTATCATATAGAGAGAAAGTATCGTGCTCGTTCCAGTTTTCTAGCTCCTCCGCCCATTCAGAGCTTTGTGAAGCGCCGTCAGTCGGAGCAAAAATTACGTTCTGATGCGCTTCGAAAACGTCGCGAGCGAGATTTTCAGGTGCGCCAGTCGCTGGAGATCCAAAATGACCAGCGAATGGCGCAGACCATCTCTATCCATGGATCTAGTGAAAACGTGCACGGACTTGCTAGCGGCGATGGAACTCCAGAGAATGGGGCCAAGGGTGGTACCGCGCGGATCATAAAATCGGAGAGCTCCATGGAAGTTTCTGATAGTGATGATGTGAGAGCTAAGCGAAATGGCGGCAATGCCAGTAGCGGAGTCATAGTCTCTGCTTCTCAACCCCCTGGTTCTCTTCCAGACATACCTCCTGCACTACCGGTGGCAGCGCTTCACCCCCAGCCGCATGTGATGCCTACGGGACCTCCAGGACCCCCAGTACAACGATGGGATCATGGTGGAGCGATCCCTCTGCCGCCTCCCCCGCCAGGGATACCCCCTTCTGTTCAGCGGGCTGGGGCATCTGGGCATCCACCACCACCACCACCACACCTTGCAGGACGGTATCCCACGAACGGTGTAATTCCTCCCCCACCTCCTGGATTCCCACCCAATGGAAATCACCAACGTGTACCCACACAGCCTCCGCCACCACCACCTCCCCGTACCAGCAATTCTGAGCACCGCTATGCGTCTGCACCTGACATACAGTATGACGCTTCGTCAGCGACAAGAGAAGGTCGTGTACTCAGTTATCAGCGAAACCAAACTCCACGAGAGAACGATGGGTCTGCTCAAGGCCAATATTATACACCAGAATCTAGAGAAGATCGTGGATACGGCCCTCAGAGACCCCAAAAATCCCCCCGAGACCCTGTACCTGAGCAACACTATGATATCCCACGAGAAGATCGTTACGATGGTTACCAGCGACAAAAGTCTCCACGAAATAGCGTTTCTTCGTCTGATCGACACTATGATTCACGGACGGAGTTGAGAGATAGTCGTGGGTATAAAATTTACCAACGAACTCAAAAATCCCCACAAGAGAACTATAGCTCTGCATCTGACCGGCGCCTCAGCGCTCAGACAGAAACAAGAGAAGATCGTGGATATGGCTACCAGCAGCTCCCGAACTCTCAGAAATCTCCACGAGAGATTCGTGGCCAGTATCCAGTGGACGAGATGCATGAACGCCATGCGAAGGAACGCTACCACGAAGGAAAACGGCCGCGCTCACGCTCACGCTCACGCTCGTCCCGACGTGGAGGTAGTCGTTCCCAGCGCCGGTCTTACTCCCGCTCGTCGTCACGCTCTCGCTCACGGTCATACTCCGCTTCGCGAACTCCATCACCTCCTAGTCATGCACACCGTCGCAGCAGTCGTGACTATGCCGATCGTCATCGTGAAAGCAGAAAGGTGGAATCCACGAGAAAATATTCCCGGAGACAACACTCGAGGTCGAGTAGCAGCTCGAGATCACGGTCGAGATCTAGTTCGCGTTCGCCGTCTGCTTCACCGCCAACCAAACGTTACCGCCGACGGTCGTCAGATCTGAGGCACTCCAAATCTTCGCACCGATACTCGTCTCATTCAACATCTCATCGTCGTTCTCACTCGAAGGACTATCATCCGGAGTATTCGAAGGGGCACTCAAAGGAATATCCGAAGGAATACCCAAAGGCCTACCCGAAGGAATACGTGAAAGAGTACCCAAAGGAGTACGTAAAGGAGTATGCAGATGATCACGTAAAGGACTATCCAAAGGAGTATGCGATGCATTACGAAAAGGAGTACGTGAAGAAGTATCCGAAGCAGTATCCCCCGAAGAGCTACCCGAAGGAGTACGCGAAAGAATTTCGCCACCATTCCCCCTCGCCAGATCGTCGTCACTCTCATTCCCGAGAACCACAATATCTGCGTTCCCTTTCACAGGATCGACACCGAGACTACATCCAAGAGGGTGAGTCTTGGGACGGAGACATTCGTTTCAAGCCAACTTCGACTCCTGAAAAGTATCGCCGGTCGTCTCGATGGCAACCAAGGTCGTAAGAAAGTGATACACAAAGGCCACGACAGCTCATATGGGCAGTGTGTGGGCAAAAGTGAAACGTAGCAATTTGACAATGACTGATGTTTGGGAAGACGCAACGTATGAATCGTGCTTGGACTAGAAACTCTTTTATCTCATGGGGTATGGTATGATGTGGATATATAGCAGATGCCACTCACTACTATTGTCTCTTGATGGTGTCACCTGTGTTGAGTCACGAAGTGTGAAGTGGGAGCGCCACTGTACGCTATAGGGTATTGGAATTGACATGATTAGTTGATGTTATCGAAATTGTGCAGAATTAGAGACAACTGAAAGCAGTGTTGAACTATCGAGAGGCAACTCGTGAGGCTAATTGATTATAATAAGATATTACTCAAGCAACACAAGTCAAAATTGGGAAATACTGGTTGAGATGGTAACCAGATCTGCATTATGCTGTAGATTCAATCAATACTTTAGTTCAATTGCACTTCCGACACTAGTCAAATGACCAGTCGTCCATTTTTCTGATTGTGAAATATCGGTAGTAACACTCCAAGCTTTCGTTAAAACAGGTAACCATTCGCCATCGTCTAGGAGGAAAATTGTAAAGTTATTCTTTCACAAAAGCTGCATACATGACGTCGAAATCACCAACAACTATGGCTACACATGACATTGTGTGTCTTGTCGAAATTATGGTTACACAGTTATGGCTACACTTTCATTTTGTCTAAATTTTCCAATCTTCTCTCTTCCCGCCACTTTTCTTTTCTAAAATTCATCATTTACACACACTCCTGCTTTCAAACTCCAATATCCGCGCCAATTCCGCATTCTTGACGATGGCTGTCGACCCGCTGTTCGAGTTCGACGCACCGCAGACATTCGTGGACCTGAGCGCTCTGCTGCCTCCACACGCTCCAGGTGAACACGACCCATGGTTTGATGAGCTCCATCCAGATCACAGCAGACCCAGTGAAGAATTAGCGCGCGAATTAGCCGACAGAGTGCGAAAAGTGCAGGAGAAGGAGAAACTTCACGTCAAAAGCTCGAGATGGAGCGCCAACAAGGAGAATCAACGACCTACCGACTGGCGAGAGATCGTGGCGACCCGGAACAAGCAATTGAAGCAGGAAAAGACCAAGAAATACACGAGTTTGAAGGACATGCGTGCGATCCACGAGCCATTTAAGGTGTACAAGACCAAGATGGACGTAATAAAAGCTCCTAAGGCAGAGAACCACAAGAGAAAACCACTTGTAGATGTGGGTAATCGACTGGGAAAGAGGAAACCTACTGATGAAATGAAGGTGGACGCGTTGCTCAAGAAACATAATAAGAAGTTTAAAACGACACATACATACGAACCACCGCAGCATTCGGTGCGGGAAGTGAAACAGGTATGAAGAGGGAGGTGGAGGCTGATATGTGCTGATGGTTTTTATTGTGTTGTTTAGTGGGAACGAGAGACGAAGAAGAGCTATTATGCCTTGTCGGCGGAGGAACGTGTCGAGGCGAATCAGGAAATTGCACTCTGGAAGAAACGACGACTGGAGAGAAGCCACTAGAACACAAGCACCAAGTACTATTGCTGTATTATTGCGAGGTTTAATGAGGCTACTATGTGTCTAGCATACAAAGCATTGCACAGCCACGGCGAATCCAGTGGTCGGGGCTTTTATCAGTCGGGACGTCAAGTGCTACGACGAAGTTAGTCGAGTGACCGGTTGTGGACAATGTGCCGGCGCGGATGGATGTTTTGTAGAGCGGACACTCATACACATCAGTGGGTTTGTACTCTTCTCGTCGCATGGGCTTGAGCCAGATTACAGGCATGCGGTCGAATAACTCGTTGGGGATAGATTCGGCCATCATGCGTGTATTGCGGTCGTACCTCGCACCTTCCATGAAGAGTCCAAAGATGTACACGCCGAAAGGTGGTGGAAACTTGTAATGCTCTTTATCGTAAGCCATGATTTCGCACGATACGACTAGTGCGTCGATGGCGATTTGCTTGTCTCGTGAGAAAGATTGTTTCACGGCGGTCATGAAACCTTGCGGGAAGAAAAAGCCCGATAGCCAGTATGCGAGTGGTGGGCCTTGTACGAGCCAGTCGTTGGTTAGATTAATTCGCATGAAGAAGTCCTCTATCCATGAAGCTAACGGCTTTAAACATGGATACCCGGCGTTCTCCCACTCGCTTGGAATTTGCTGGATCAAAAAACCGTTGTACATCTTTTCAAGAGGACCAGACATGACCACAAGTCCTTTAATCGCTCGCTTCAGCATCTCGAGCGTCGTTTTCATCACCTGGATTAACACGTTGAAACGAATCATCTCCTGCGACAAGAACACGCCCAGGGAATTACGGCTGCCTCCCGCAGCCTCTGCAAAGGTCGATGGATGTGCCTTGCTTTCCATGAAAGCCTCCGGCATGCGCTCTTGAATAGCTACCACCATCTCCATCACGATGCTATCATTACTTTGCGCAGCGCCACCGCCACCGCTGTCACCACCTCCGCCTAACATCTTTAGTATCGTGCCCAGCAGCTGACCTGTTTCTTTTTGCTGGAACGTAATATCCGCGTTGGCATGAAGACCGAAAATGTCCGGCGCATCTGCGGTTGGTAATGAGCTCACGTACTCGCGAACATCAACCAAAGAGCCTTCAGCTGGGGCGTAGTAGAGTCCTGACGTAGTGAAGCGATATGAGTCGTCCATGACGTCTCTGCAGAAGAGCTTGCGCATGATACTCGAGTTCGTACGCTTATCCCAACGATCCGTAATTCGACCGCCATACGAAATATCGGCAACCATTACGTTCAGTGTCAGGTATGGTACTTCTTCCTGCTCCTCGAGATACAGTCTCACCTGCTGCATTCCTGTCTTCAGATCACTGTTCATCCACTCATAAGGAATGTTCCAGCCCACAGCACCAAATTTACGGCGTTCAAGACATACGGCATTATAGAATGCCAGTGCGAAAAGTAACTTCTTAAACTCGCGTGGCTTCGTACAGCCTTCATAATCGGCCTCCTTCATGTCGAGAAATGTTCGTCCTAGATTCGCTTTGATTCCCTTTGGAGGCTCGTTCGTGATTTTAATTCCATTTTGCAGAATAGGCACTGGGAAACGCGGACTGGGCATACTCGTCAACCATAGTCGGAATTCCTCATGCATCTCCTCTGTCGCTGACTGCTCCAAAATTTGTTCAAGACGTCCTAACCACGAGACAGCCAAGTGACAGTTCTGCAGACATACCCAGTCACCCGTTTGTTTGGCTTGCTTCATAAGCGCTTCAGCAATCGGGCCTTGGCCTTGACCAAGTGAAATAATCTTGAGACCAGAACCATCCTTTCCCTCTTGCTTGGCGAGTTCTAAGAGATAATCGTTGATATCAGCACCAGGCGATAGCACGAAAATCAACGGCGTCTCTGGCTTAGAGTCTCGATAACAACCACCCAAGTCGAATGGGGGAGATTCCGTAAAGAACTTGCCAAGTTCACGCCCGACGAACTCGCGTGTACCGAAGACGAGCATCTCCTCTCTGAAAACACGTAGTACGAGTAACTTTTGAAAGTTCGTAAGTGTCGAATCCCATGGTTCAGGCAGTACTTCAGCATGTGGTAAATCAGCTAGCACCATAGCACGTTTCCATTCAGCGGCGTGTTGTCCCACTGACGAGGCCAAATCGGTGAATTCGGGCGCAATGTCTTTCATACCAACAACAGTTTTCCATACTCTGTCGGATAGCCAAGGCGGGCGTGTGAGACCACAAAACTCAACTTGCGCGGCTTGTACTGCTGAACTCCGTTTATCACCTACCAAGTAAAAGTTCCACTCGCTGGATGATATTTCACCGCGATGTAAGAGGATGCTGGATGCAATCATAAATGCGTAGATAATCTTGTCTTTCTCGAACAGCCCACGACAGACATTCACAAACATGGACATTGTGATATCTTGCATGAGAATTTCCAGACGTTCCTCTAGCACTTCCGACTTGGTCGAGTTTTGCAACCGCATCACGAAGAGTTTCTGGTAAAACTGCAGCGAATACTGGTACATAGGATCCACAAGAGCGAGGTTTGCAATTGCAAAATAGATAATAGAACCACGCACGGCTACACAGCGATACCCTTCGCGCGTTTGGTCAATCTCCAGGGATGTCGTCTCAGCCTCAGCCATACGCGTCTTAATCGCTGACGATGTAACTTTACTGTGAGCCAAAGTGTCGATGAGCTCTTCATCATCCAGGATATTGCCTTTGGAATTCTCGAGCATGTACAAAATCTTGTCCTCTATCTCTTTCAACTGCTTCTTGTCCGCTGCTATATTCACTGTAAGTTCATTCTTCTTCTGCTCGAGATCCGGTCGCTCGCTACGAACGACATCAACCAACAACTGATCCTCAAGTCCTGTAAGCGTGACCGTGAAATTAATAATGGTCACCTTGATGCAGATTTCAGGCATATAATGTGGGTTCGCTAGTTTTGTGGTAATATAGAAGCGGAAGTTGTCGCTGTATGGGACATCACTATCACCAAGATGCAAAAGGTTCTGTCCGCCTCGCTTAAATACCTGCTTCAGTAAAACAGGCTCGAGAGACGGATCCAGATCCTCTTCCACATTTTCGAGCATTACAGGCGAGCCATATCGGATAGCGTTCTCCAAAGTACGCAAGAAATCCTTCTGTGATAACTTGATAATTTGTAGCGTTCCTGATGCTTTGTACATATTCTTGATCCATTTGTTTGCTTGTCCCTGAGGATCGATCATAAGCGGCCAGCGGCGTCCCATTGTCGTGAATAAGCCATTCTCGATAGAAAAGGTATCTGCTGGCAGTCCCATAATGTTCCATTCCCGTACTACGACAGGATCTGCCAACACACGCTGGAAAGAGAAATTACCATCCACTGGTAAATTGCTAGCCTTGCAACAAGAAACCCATTTCGCTTGAAGCTCGTGGCGGTATTCTGAGGTAAATGGTCCAAGATATGCAATGCACCCCGCCGAAAGGATCATATCACCCACAAGGTTGATCATATCCTTTGCTAAGTTCTCTGCACACTCTTTCCAACGACCTTGTTCCTCACCCAGAGAATCAATCAAACGCTCAGCACGTACAAGTTGTGCCTGGGTCTTCTGTGACTGCATTTCAAGATCTACCTTCTTCTGCTGCGCTTCCTCAAGAGTGCGTTTCAAATCGGCAACTTTCTTGAGCACTGCGTTCAGGCCACTTTGTTTGATATCGAGTTGCTTCTGTTCCTCTTCCAGTCGTTGCTCAGCAATCTTGAGGTTCTCTTTCTTCGGGGCAATGTTCTTGGCCACGGTATCGTAGGTGTACATGGCTCGTACCCACATACATAGCGATGTGGCAGCAGTAGATATGCTACTAAGCGTTTCTGGCGTGAATTCCTCATCAGATATGAACTTTTGAAGCTGACGAATCGTCTTGGGTGGAATATTGTCTTTGTCGAACTCCTTCAGCTTATCCAGAAACTTCATGTCATTCAGCAGTTTCTTGGCTTCATTCCATTCCTGCTTCGCACCAAATAGAAGACAAACAGCGTTCATCGTCACACCTACGAGTCTCGGTGGGTTAGTGAACGTCTTGAGAACCGTAATATCATCCTTCTTTAATTGCGATAATGCCTTGATGGAGGCGTAGTATGCAGGCATGGCCTCATCCAAATCCTTCTGACAATCATCTTTGATAACCTTCACTTCATCTGCAATCTTGTTAGCAGCCTCCACATCAGCTTGAATGAGCTGCTGTTGCTTGTCAGCTTCGGCTTGATCCTTTGCTACTTGTTCAAGTAGCAATGACGTGTCCTTTTGAGCCTGTACCAACACCGGCTGCAGCTCTGTAAGCGAGCTCTTTAAGTTACCAACGACCTCCTCTGTCTCTGTGAGTTTTTGCAAACCTCCGCGATAGCGTGCTTCCTTCGCACGTACGAGCTGTCGATGTGTACGAAGCATATCCACATACAACCGGATAAGTTCCAAATAGCTCGTCGGTGTGGTGTAGTTGCGTCGTTTAAGCTGCGCGTAGAACCGAAGCGTGGCTTCTTCCACACTCCGGTGAATTGTCACCGCCATACAACACAAAGTGTCCACGTGTGTCTCAATACCGAGTTCCTCTGCATTCGTAGCAAAAAATCGATTTGCCACCGAGTTCA
This sequence comes from Phytophthora palmivora, assembly GCA_008079305.1. NCBI lineage: Eukaryota > Oomycota > Peronosporomycetes > Peronosporales > Peronosporaceae > Phytophthora > Phytophthora palmivora. The sequence continues at coordinate 66,235 of VOQZ01000981.1, forward strand.
GAGCGTCTTCTGGCCATGCATTGAACCAGTCAATGGTGCAACAATTCACTAGTGACGGAAACATACGACATCGATTGCGAAAACCAGCACCAATTGGAGAAAAGGCCAGTACTACGTGAAGATTATCACGCACAAGTGTCACGTAGTACTGTAGAATATCCTCACGAGTGACCTTGCCAACTTGTTGCGCTAACGGACGAACAAGGCCCACAATTTTTTCCACTTCGTCGTTCGCATACAAATTCGGCACTTCGCCAGTATTGAGAATGTTGTTGATATCCTCAAGAAAAGATTCATGAACGATCTGAGCATCCGAAAACAGAAAGACAACAGGCTGGTTCTGAGCACCGGCAGTCATAAGGATCTTCTTGAGATCTTCATGAAATTCATTGGCACCGTAGCCACGTGTAATTTCTATCGAAAAGCACTTATAATCGGCCATGAATGCTGCGAGACGTGTGAGACTCTGACGACCCGAGCCACCAACACCGACAAGTAAAGCATTACCACGAGGCTGTCGAAGTACACGACAAATCCGTGAGATATGGTGCATGGCGTCATTAAAGAACACCAAATGCATCTGGCTTGGAAATGTGATGTTATACTCTTCCAGATATTCAGAGAGTAGAGAGTTAAGCTGTCCGAGGTCTTCAACAGGACGGTAGCTGCGGTTTTCACGCGTAAGGTAGTCACCATACAGAATATTTTCAAACTGTGAGGGCAGCCATGACATCTTAAGCTTATCCTCGATTAACTGGGAGCAAGCGACATTGAACCATGCCCGATCATCAGCATCCACGAGACGATCACGGAAAACACGTGCTTCTTCATGCAACCAAAGCGTTAGTAGACCAGCTTCATTCGGAACATTATCCTTTTTGACCATTAATACACCTTGGAAAACCTTGGACAGATCACGAAGGTTGAACGTGTAATGCGATTTCGATGGTGTAGGTAGCATCTCAAGCTCTACGCGTTGATAAAGCTGCACAGAAGCGCTGACGATTGGATCCGCCATATGCGCCATTGCTGGTAGCTCGGCACCGAGGAAGCCCCCCAGGATAGACGAGAAGATTCGTTGCATGACTTCACCCGAAAGATTTGGAATCCAGACCATGTGGAAATGGCGCATTAAACGAGGAGTTACTTCGCTACGACCACCTCCAGGAGGAGCGCATGCAGCAGCAAACACCACATCCATAACATTTTTGAAGAACATCTTAGACGTGTCATAAAACCCTCCCTGATCAATGACCTGGCGTAGTAATTCGTTTGGTGGTTGAGCACCGTAAATCTCAAGTGCTGGCATGTTCAAATCATCTACGAAGAACAGCATACGCTTCCCAACAGGTGGACCCAACAAATTCTTGCGCTTTTTGTCCAGCTTCAGCTCGAACATCTCGTTTAGGTTGCGGGGTTTCGTCTGTGCCGAATAACTCATAGTCGATGCAATACAGTTATCCGTCTTGGCCATATCGTCCAAGAACGACTGAACAATGACTGACTTACCCACTCCAGTCTCTCCGCTGTACAGAACGTGATGATCAGCAAGCATGAGCTTTTCGAGAAGGTATCGGAAACGTGTTGTGTCTTGTGTCGGCACGACCATTGTAAAATACGACGCTCCTGGAGCGAAGGTAAAATTTGGAGTCTTATCGAGCCATGAGATCCATTGGCCAGTTGCATCATCCACTACCACCTCGTACACATTCATTACTGGTGCACCATCATGGTCACTATCGATCAGTGAGTGGAGTTGATTCATGCAAAAATCATTGAATTTTGGACGCGACGCATCATCAATATTAGCTCCCACGGACCAAGTAACAGCGAACACAAAATACATCCGTACCAACCCCGCCAGATTGTTAGCTCCAGCGTTTTGGAGTGCACCACTCTCTAAACACGATGCCAAAAGGTTTAGACAGCTCTGCATCAAGTTGTGATTGTTGCTGGGGACTTTTTCACGACAGTTTTCGCGAACAAAAGCAATCGCAACGGGCACATGGGTCTCAATCAGAAGTAGTAGCATATCACACAGCTCTGGAAATGTAGGCATAATCGGCTCCAGTGTCGTGACTTTCCACGTGCGTGCCAGTGATGCCATACCCACGTGAACTTGTTCCATATAGACCATACCGCAACGACTAACAGTGGCTGGTGAAGCCACACGAAGATCCTGCACCTCAAACATCATGTGCAATGTATGAGGTAGCTTAATGCGCTCACTATTCGACAAACACAAGGTCTTGTTATCATCCAGAACCGTATTCATGTTCTCAATCCAGACAGCGTCAACTGGTCCATCGAAGATTACCCAATTACGATTATCAGATTCGGCAGCCTCCTGCACGCACTGTCGAACCAACTTTGGTACCAGACCGTCAGTCCATTCATTGGTAAGGAGATTAAACTCACCGTATAGTTGTCCTGCTGATATAGATTTCGGGTTGAGGATAAGCCGTTGAACCTCTTTATAAAACCCATCGCGGTCAACCACTCCATCTTGGTAAAGTTGTGTTAGTGCTCGCGACAGCACGTAGCAGTTGGTACTCTTTCCACTCCCAGCTTCCCCAACAAGCATCATTCCGTGGCGAACAAGCTGCGTCTCATGCACCTGGATGGCTTTGGTGATAAATGAAGGCACTTGCTGCAAATGCAGCAAGTCTAACTGTTGCTCGATTGCTTTCTGGAGCAAGCCATAGTCGACAAATGGTACGACAACACCCGGAAAGAGATCTGCAATAATACCACGGAATAGCGGGAGATCCTGTTCGAGAAACTTTGGTACGTTGCTATCTCGCATAGCTCGTATGAGAAGTAGATCTTCATGCATTTCTGGCTCCTTTCGCTTTAGTTGACCAGCTGCAACCAACACGGACTTGACAGCACGCATACCGAAATCATAATGATCCTGCTTTGATAATTGCTCACTCGATAGTGAATAAAGTTGAGTCATCTTGTGTGAAAGCGGCAACGCATTTGCAAAACCCTCAGAGAATAGCACAATTTCAGCAATCAATCGGTAATCAGGCACCATCATTGCAACAGGGCGGAAAAGTGCCTTCAAGTTGTCTGGCAGCTCCGTTCGACCTGCATAACCCGGGTTCATCGTAATAAAAACACCAAAACCAGTGTTAAGTCGAATGAGATTGCCCTCAAATTCAAACTCATCCACGTCAGCAACGATGGCCTGCTGAATACAGAGAACCTGCTGAGCAATCACAGACAACACCTCGATATCAATTCGATTAAATTCATCAAAACAAGCCCATGCTCCGGCCTGTGCGAGACCAGAGAAAAATCGCCCCATTATCTTGTAATCCAAACCATCTGAACAATTGAAGACGACACACTGCACAGCAAGCGCTTTCGCCAAATCCTTTGTGGTCTCTGTTTTCCCTGTACCTGCTGGACCAGCAGGAGCACCACCCAGACGAAGATGTAGAGCACCCGTAAGTGTCATGTAGCAAATATCTGTCAGAGGTGTTATCACAAGTCTTGGTGAATTGCCAAGATATTCGTAGCCGTAGATAAATCGAGTATTCGTTTGTCGTGCAACGAAATTCCTCACATCATCTTCCCAGTAGTATCGCAATTGCCGAGTCCATTCAAAATCACTCAGTGATGATATGTTGCTATCAGCTAATGACCGCACAACATCTCGTGCATGCACGTCAATGGTAATGATAGCACCCATTAAAATGCGCTGCAACTTCGTCAACGATCCACGTACAAGCTGCACCATGCCATCGATCTGTTTTAAGCTAAATTGTAGAAAGCCCCCAACAGCTTGAGGATCATTGCCACTCTCAACTTGTGCAATTGCCTCTGTTACATTTCGCGTCCAAAATACCTGGTCAACAAGAATGACCATCTGTGCTGAATACCCGAAGAGCCAATCTTTTCGGTCGATTGCGTCCTCTATCGGGTAGTTCATCAGCGCCTTTACGCCGTCCTCATACAAACTAGCACGCATCGCTTTCTCCACCTCAGTAAGCCAAGATTCGACAGGGCCCTTTGCTATCACCTGATCAGGGAATATGACCAACTCGCCTTCACCACTAACCATTGCATTCACGATGTTATTAGCAGACCCGGGTGTGTCATCAAAACGAACGCTCTTCATCGCGTCAAAACACTTCCCTAAATGCGGCTGAACTGCACGGGGGTCACGTGTCTGAGAGAGGATTTCCAACAACTCGTCGTTTGAGAGGAAATAAAACCGCGGGAACGCCATGCGCTTGGTTTCAAGATAGTCTTCAAGGGACTTTTGAATCTCTTCTAGTAATCTGTTTGACATTCGAAACTGATCCAAGAGCTCTGGGCCTCCTTCCACTGATCTGATGACACTTGGATCGCTCTTTGTTCGTAGCATGGTCATTTTCCAATTGCGGTCAACAAGTGCAAACTTCTGTGCCTCGACAGGAAGTTGTTTTTGAATATCCTCGGCACAGAAAATAGTTTCTAAGTACATCCAGCTACGCTGACATGAGATCCATTCGTCCAATGTGTCCGACAGCAGTGACAAACGTTTGCTCCATCGTTCCACTTCATCTTTCACACCCATAATGAACCGTGATCCCATCATCGTTTGAAGACCCACCTGGTTATCTTCGAGCAGCATCAAAATATCTTCAAGACTACCGAGGATGAATACATCGTTCTGATCGCGGTGGCTCACGCAGGTGAACTCCATCTGGTCCCAGCCATGCTTAATCTTTTGTAAGGATGCCTCAATCTGCGCCTCACCCGAGGCTGCCGCCGACACCTCACCTACCAGCTCTTTCATGTCTAACACGTCATAAGCCACAAGATTCTCGAGTGTAAACATAATTCCAGGGTACCAGGGTTGCCGTAGTGCTTTGAAAATTTTCTCCCAGTGACGATCTTTCATAGCCGGATTGCCCAGCTCGAGTACAGTGGGCATTTTCAGCTTGAATTCTGCCGTCCGGTCCTTGAGTACAGCAGTCACATCGTTGCTAAGCTTCTTATGGAGTGCGTAAGCATCCTTAAATGCTACAGCAACGTCTTTAGATAGTTCTTCCGCGTTCACTTCCACGAAAGGACTTGTCATAGCACTTTTATATAATTCATTCCACTTTTCCACAGCCGTCCAAAGCGAATCCACTGTCCCAAAGTACTCTTGTGTCGCCTGCAAGTTCAGGTACTTAAATGGCGTGAGATTGAATAACGTCTGGTATTCCGTGTACTGCTTCGAGAGTTCATCAAGTTGTGTGAGACGCTGCTTGACACCGTCTAGCTCACTCTTCACCACAGACGGGTCCTCAAAATGGCTTGAATCAATGAATAATCCTCCTTGCAGCTGATTATGCAACTGCAGCACTTGCTCATCAAGGCGTTGGATGTTAGCGTCCAACTGCTGGGTCATTTCACCTAAACGACTCACCACAAATGCGTCAACAGCGTCCGTTTCTTCCTTGTAGCTCTCCTGTACACTACGCAGATCATCTAACTGGACCATGTCTTCCGAAGAAATTCGCACGCCATAGGTACCCAGTAGTCGGTATAACTCGTCCACCACATTTGTGTTTTTTGCAAGTGCTTTCTGCTTCGACTTCAGATTTTGCACACGCTCCACATGACCAGCAAACTCTTTCAAATGTTGCGGACGCTGAAGTAAAGATTGAATTCGTTGCTTGTACTCACCCAACTGAGTCTTACATCGTGCGCGGGCCAAATCTTTCACTAGGCCTTTCATGGCATCCAATTTTGCCGTTGTCATGGGAATGAGCGTTTGCTTCAGCTTGCGGCTTTCTACGTGCAAGATGCCTATTGTCTGGCCAGCTCTCATTTTCTCGAGCTCTTTCTCCCATGTACTGATTTGTAGCATGTCGGCTTTGAGTGTGGTAACTGTGTGAGCACGCTGTGAATACTCCTCCAAATCCCAAACCTTGTCGTACTCGTAGATAGGTCGCACATTGTCAAAAATCTTCACGTACTCGGTAGCCTCTGCATAGTCGCTTGCAATCTTGGCGACAAGTTCCCTGCGAATTCTTCCAAATGCCACACTGCTCGTAATGGTCGATCCTACGTGAGGTGCATCAGATACTGCATTACCTACATAAGGTGCAAACGGACGGAGGTAGAGCACGCGTGATACGGAATTGACTGTGCTCACGATATCGTCCGTCATAGCTATTACTATATGCTGGATCTGCTCGCTCGTAGGAGAGAAAATCGTTGACTGTTCTCCAAAGAATATTGTCGTCTCGAACAGTCCTGTCTTGCGTGGAACTTTGTTCAGCTCATGTAGAAAGTTAGCACAGCTCTGCACAGCTAAAATGACGAGGCTTTCGACTGCGATACAGTCAATGAGGCGAATGAAATCGGCAATCATGCCAGCCTCCTCCGCCGCTCGTCGAAAGAGTTTGCGTCTCTGCTGCTGTTCAGCCTTGGCAGCTACAATTGACTTGGTCTTCTCCTGACTTGTTCCCATTGCACTCAACGCCATATCGGACATGAAGTCTTCTTGTGCGTTGGACGTCTTCGTTAGGTTTTTCACATCGGAGCACACACGCTGGATGATGGACTGCAGCTTCTCGATACACAGCTCAAACTGTTTAGAACCTTCAGCACGTTTCGTTCCTTGGTACTCGACAAATGCTGAGCTTTCGTATGTCTTCTGGGCTCGCAAATCCAGCAAAACGACACCCATCAGCTCAGTACTCATTACCTTCTTCACTTGAATTAGAGGTACACAGAAGCTCTCCTTTGCTAAGAACAATTTCGCGCTCAAACGTTTGCGTTGCCGGCAATAAAGTTTGTAGCGTACGTTAGCACACCAAAGTGAAAATGCTTTATTCACAAGGTAATGCTTGAAAAATCGTAGCGACGTAAGCACGTTGAACATCGTAGATTGACGCATCCATTCTGCTAGTGCAATGAACTCTGAGGGGCTTCCCGCACATACGTGCACCAGTCCACTCGACGACATCGTGAAGTGCTCGTTCGGAGTCACATCATCCTGTGCTACCACCACGAGATCATACGGTCGGAACGCTAATCCGGTCTCGGCGCGATTCAAATGTACAAACTTGATCTCACTGTCCGATCCGTTGCGTGCGAAGAAAGCGATAGTATCTTCGCCTGTTTTGAGGAACGCCGTCGCCGAGGCTGCTGCAGCTTCAGCAGCTGCATCGGCCACCACTACATTGGACGTACCAGTTGCTGGGTCATGATAACCAATAAACACGGACGGATGTCGATCTCGCTGATTAACACCAGCCTTCTCTTCGTCATTTCCTTCTTCTTCACCGAATGACTGAGCTAGCGTAGCACGTAAGAATCGACGAGGAGATGCCTCTCTCTTCGGCCGTCCAGCATCACCTTCCCATGAAATGCCACTAGCTGCAGATAATGCATCCACTTTCGCTCCTGGTGACATCACTTGAGTATGTTTCGGCGACTGTCCATGTGGCACCTTCACTCGATGTGGTTTAATCTTCTTCTCTGGACTATACAAAGTTCCTGGAAATACTGGAATTTTCTTTGGTGACGTATACTCGTCCGCAGTTGTAAACGTAAATTTATGTCCATGAGCTGCATCTCTCGTCACCGACATGGGCGATTTCATTGCAGCTCTTGCTCCAGCCAAAGCTTGAATGGGTTTGTTCGACGCTAATGTACTTCCAAATCCAGATCCTCCATCAAACTCGAACGTTGCATCCAGCGTCAAGTCATATACTGTATTCCCCGATCTCGTCCTGGTCTTGGGACTCGTACGTCGCTCCATCGTGACAAGTCGCTTCTTGGTCTACCTATAAAAAATAAAAACAATAAAAAAAATAACCGCCATAGAGTACCAAAAACCAACATAACATGCAGAATGTCCCTAAAAACCACGCTATTACTCGCCACTTGACGCTAAGCGTCGCCGTTCGTCCACCTTGTCCCTATTTAATCTCGCCACGAATGAGTCTCTCTTCCATCTATTTATAACGCGACAGTCTTTAGCGCGCTGAATAAAGCGCATTTGCGCCTGTTTCTCCGCTTTCAGTGCCCAATCGGTCGTCGCAGCTTCTGAGAAGAATTGGTCCCAGTCGCCTAGTGCGACAGACTGGAAGACTCGGGCCATATTAGCCACAGAGTCTTGTCGCTCGTCGTCCTGGTTGAACTCGATGGCGTTGGCAAACATCAGCAGCAGATCGGCGCGGTACTCAATGGGGTCGTTGTATTCATTGGCGTTGAGCTTGGCGCCCATTGTGCCGAGGTCCATGGGGTGCGAGATCACGTCAAAGTACGTGGGAACGTTCAGCGCCACGGGGTCCACAGGCTCTAGGAATGGCCAGGCCAACGAGTGGCGAGATAAGTCTGCGTGCAGGCGTGCGCACTTGGCATGGAGGTCGGGAGGCATGGGCATCGTCACTTGAGCTGCGTATAGAGTAATACTTTTCCAAATAAAGTAGTTTACGGGGTTCGTACAAAATGGTGTGCCCCACATCATTAATGCGATGTTGAAGTTGTCATTTGATAAGTTGGCAGTCTATGGACCATACTAGAAGTTATATAGTAGTCTACACTTATGAGGTTTCGAAGGTAGTGCCGATGTGATGAACTGTGAGAATGTTGCTGGTAGTGGTGGTGCTGAGTGTATCAATGAGAAGCGCAAGGTTTACGACACCGACCCATGATCGACTGTAGTGAGTGAGTGGCTCAGACGTGTTGAACTTGGGGTGTGCACTTTAATCTCTGGAGAACAACAACAACCATTACATTAAACTTGTGTGTCAATGGTAATAAGACCATCGAAGACTGTTATGCTTAGTTACTGTCCGGTTTGACCGACTGGAGCTGACAGATTATCGCCTCCTGGTAATTAAGACCGACTCATTGCGAGCATTCGTGACGTAGTCGCTTCGAGTCGACTTGCTGCATCTTGAAGTTGCTGTCATTGACCTTGGGTTTCCCCGGATTGCCTGTGTCGCCCCGCACGAGCGTTTAACGTGGGGATTTTTGTATGGATTTGAGTATGGCAACACGATGATGACGGCAACGGTAGCCGGAATGTTCGTGGTTGACTACGACAGGCTTGACTTCAGCATAGTGAGCTTCATACAAAGACAACACCACCTTCGAGGTCACTAACAAGGTGTCTGAATATGTATGTTCCAGTACAAAGGACCGTATCTGAACATTTGAGCGCGGCCACTCGGTACTTCAGAAGGCGAGACAAAGTGATGTGATTTCGAGGCGATGGGAGGCGAGAGAGCTGAAGGAAGCTCCCACAGCCTGGGGGATCACCGGATTTCGACACCATGAAGCGACGGATGCTTTTCACCAGGTTGTCGTTAAAAAATCGGACCGGCCTTGCATTTCTCCCGCTTGCTCCACTTCAACGTACAACGTTCGTTTACAGTACCAACCACCTCGACTCGAGAGTCCAGGAACGGATCCTCTGGAAAAAGTGTGCTGCACTTGAACTTCCATCGTTTGTGCTGGTGCAGTTCCACCGTCAGCTTGGGCTGAGTGCTCTGCAGCGAGTTTGTCCAAGAAATCAGTGCGATGCAAGGAGTTGTTGTTGTCTTGGCAAATTGGACTCGCCATCCGAAAGCTCACTTTTCATTTTTCCGTCTCGAGCTCAAGCCGTTCGACTTCAGTGTCCAAACGACTGACAACCACCACAACGATGACTCGGAACTCGGACCTGGAGAAGAACAGTCACGCGTACGCGGATCTCGAGTCTCCGAGCCAGAACCACTTGCAACACCTAACGCCGGTGGAGAATGTGCCGTATATGGTCAAGAGCCAATTCGCCAAGGAGATGATGGCCGAGTTCCTCGCCACCTTCGTCACCATGCTCTTCGGTCTATCGTTGTAACGGAGATCCCATCCGTTGCAGAAGATTCACAAGCTCAGGAAGACAAATGCTCGTGAGTTTCACGGTGCAGTCGTTGCGCATGAGTTACACAGTGCGTTAGTTGCACGTGAGTTTCATAGGTTTCACCCAAACACTACAAGGACCATAAGTAGGAAGTCGTAGTTGCCTAACTTACATTTCAATTCAGTCTTTAATTCGCCTCCTAGCTCACAAGCTAGCAAGACTCAAGTTCAAGCAACAGAAGGCAAGACAATTTCGAAATTAGAGCCGAAAGCTTTGCAACGACCTTCGAGGCTCTACCGTACTTTCTCTTTAAAGTACGCTTCATTTAAGTACGTCTGGGCTACTATATGAGCTCTAAGAAGACTGTTCGCCAACCCGAAGACGAATCACCGAACCTGCGACCGTATCAGGCTCCCCGTATGGAATCAACGGACAGTTCTCAAGTTCCTGGAGCTGAGGGCCAGACTGAGACTGGGGCCAGGACTGAGCAACAGCAGGCGCAGCCACCACCAGTACGTTCAGATGCCGGCTTGGGAACACCAAGTAGGCCAAGAACACCTGCTGCTCAGACAGGTCAAGTGCCTGTCGGTCAAGTACCGGTCGGCCAGCCTGCTACTAGCCAAGCTGGAGGTGGTCAGCCAGGCCAATCTGTCCCTAATGACATAGGTCAGATGCTAGCCAATTTAGTGAATACGATCTCGCTACAACAGCAAGCTATGGCAACTAGCCAAGAGCAGATGCACGCATTTATGCTACAACAGGCAAGATTCCAACATGAAATGTACGAGATGCAAGCACGGGCCAACCGCCAGAAGCAGAAGGCCAACCCACCGAAATTTCATGGGCGTGCTGATGAGGATTTGGAGTTGTGGTTGTTCCACATAGAAGAGCACTTTGCTGCTTACACGATGGAGCAGAGCAGCAACGATTCTCGCTTTGTAGACATGGTCGTCCCATTTCTGGGCATCGATGTCATGGCTTGGTACCGCGAGTTCAAGCATGCGATGGGCAATAATCCACGAACATGGCCGGTGTTCAAACAGCAAATCCGATCCCGGTATCGTGACAACGATTATGAATTCAAATTATTGACTAAAATGCATGACCTACAAATCTCTGGTACTCAACAGGAGTACAGTACCAAGTTTATGCAACTCTTGTCGATGTCTTCGATCGACATGCCAGAAATAGTTAAGCGCTGGTTCTACCAGCAGAACCTGCGCGCAGACACTAACTCCTACGTCTCCCAACATGGCCCTCTAACATTAAAAGACACTATTGATCACGCCCAACGATTTGAGGACTCACGAGAGTCTCCAAAGCCAAAACCGAGCCTCAGTGCTGGTATTCACAAGCAAAATCACAATGATAATAGCTACCCGAAAGGAAAAGGAAAGAGGACTGAAGGGGGAACGACAAAAGGGAAAATCCCTTCTAAATCGATATCGATATCTGGAGGTATTCCCTCAGTACCAACTTGCTTCAAATGTGGTACCAAAGGGCACAAAGCACCTGGGTGTCCTGGAGTGGACTCCGGTGCGCCAAAAAACTAGATATCTCGGTGGGCTGGCGCCCCATCGAGATCGGCGCGGCTGCCGATGACCATGCAGCAGCTCCGCGTCAAGCCTCTGGTAGTCAACAACTCCTCGATTACGACAACGACGACGTTGAGATGATGAACCAGAACTCTTCTACACATGGTCACCTTCAGCAGTCCGGGTTGATGAAAGATCAACCCGTGTCTGCTTTTATTGACAGTGGTGCTTCTTTTAATGCTGTATGCCCTTCTCTTGCGGAGCGTTTGGGACTGAGCGTCCACAATTCTGCACGACCACTTACGATTCGACTTGGGGGTGGAAAACAAGCAGTCATTCCCCGGCGAGTAACGTCATTTTCAATTATGTTACCAGACTTCCCTATTTACAAAACCGCAGCTTTTGTTATGGAAATTCCGGAATCATGCGACATAATGCTAGGTATGCCTTGGCTTGAGAAGGCCAATCCAAATATTGACTGGGTCGCTAAGACGGTGCATAGCAGACCAACTGCCCAATCAGCAGTGCGTGTGGGTAATCAACGATGTAAATATCCGCGAAAATCGCTGAGGCAACGCACTGAGGCACAACTGCGCGCTGCGTGCACGCACGGATATCAATCCGAAGTAGGTTTGACGCGCTTAGTCAAGACTCGCAATATCAAAAAACTTCTCACCGCTGAAGACAACGAATTATGGTTTTTTATTCATGCTGCTGACGAGAATTCCAAATCTCCTAAAGCTACAGCGGCCTGGAAGAAATTAGAGGGTACATCAGTATACCCACTCTTGCTCGAATTTAGGGACATTGTTTTTCGATCAGATTTGCCATCGGTCCCACCATCGCGGCAGGTCAATATGGACGCTAGTATCGAGGTCTCTGACTCAACTCCCGTCCACCGGAAACAATTTCCACTATCTCGGGAACAGAAAGAGGCAATCATGAAGTGGACACGAGAAATGCTGAAGGCTAAATTGATCCAACCCTCTAAATCACCATACTGTGCACCTACTTTTTGTGTACGAAAGGCAAGTGGAGAATGGCGTATAGTTCATGATTTTAGGGGTTTAAATGCGAAGATTCGGGTACCCGCGAATCCTATACCCCGAAAGGATGAGATTCTTCGCACAATGTCAGGAGGCAGAATATTTTCTGCTCTAGATTTGTTGTGGGGGTTCTTTCAAGTAAAATTACAGAAAGACTCCATACCCTACACAGCATTTTCAACGCCCGATGGGCTATTTGAATATCTGGTGACACCGATGGGTATTTCCAGCAGCCCATCATGCTTCAACAGATTGGTACAATCGATATTTAAGGACTTTGAGGATTTCTGCTGTACTTATTTTGATGACCTCTTCATCTTCACCCATTCGGAGAACGTTGACGAGCATTTGATAGCGTTGAGGAGGGTGCTGCAACGCTGCGCGGATCAGCAACTGTACGTGAAGATCGAGAAATGCATATTCTGTGCTTCAGAGATTCCGTGCCTTGGTGATATAGTTGGCGTGGATGGTGTTCGGATTGACCCAGCAAAGGCAGCTACCATTCGTAATTGGCCTACACCCTCCACAAAACGAGAATTGCAGTCTTTCATTGGGACGTGTGTCTATGTAAGTCGTTTCTGCGTTGGCTTCGCCGAACACGTCGCTGTGCTCACAGAATTGATCAAAAACAAAAAACCAAGCGATGAAATAACCCTACTAGCAGAGCATCAAGCAGCATTTGACTCGCTAAAGGTTAAGCTTTCAACGACACCTACTCTCGCCCATGCTGACTTTAAAAAATCATTTCACATTAGTGTGGATGCCTCCGATTTTGCTATAGGTGGGTATCTCTTTCAGTACGATGGCAGTGGTCGAGAACAAATTATCGCGTACGGAGGACGAAAGCTATCACGTGCGGAGCTTATTTATCCTACGCGCGAAAAAGAGCTGTTAGCAGCTCTTCACGCAATGCGAACCTGGAAAGTTTATCTAATTGATAAACCCTTCTACTTAAATACTGACCACAGGACAATCGAATCTCTGCTCAAGCAACAGACGTGCTCACAGAGACTCGCAAGATGGCTAAATGAGTTGGCTTTGTTTCAACCGCGGTTCAAATGGGTCCCTGGTAGTACGAACATTATCGCAGACTGCATCTCGAGACGTCCAGATTGGTCAGACGGCACGAGCCGCGCTATCAGCCTGTCGGAACTTCTCCGTCAACTCACCTCGCCACTTACTAATTCTGGTGAAGAAAGTCAGTTTGTCCTGCAATCATCTCCCCCAGTCGACGTTCTCGCAATGTGCCGAGCAAATTACCACAATGATACAATCTTTGGACCTATTATGAAGGACCTCTGCCAAGATACCGATTCCCCCTCCCGTCGACTTCGCCGCTTTTCTATTGACGACGGCCTACTTTTTTTTCAGGTGCGTCCTGATACACCTCGACGATTGTGCATCCCGGCTGTAGAAGAACTTCGTAATTTAATTTTATATGAAGAACATGATACCCCAGCACGAGGTCACCCCGGTCAGGCCAAAACCCTTCTACTTCTGTTGGGCAAATATTACTGGCGTGGAATGGCTGAGTCCGTACAGCGGTATGTTTCGATGTGTGAATTGTGCCAAAGACACAAGTACGTACGAGGGAAACCTGCAGGTTTATTACATCCATTGGAGATACCATCAAATCGTTGGATGGACATTAGTATGGACTTCATGACGCAGCTACCAACAACTACCTCTGGTCATGATGCAGTATTAGTGATTGTAGACCGTCTCACCAAGCGTAGCCATTTCATAGCTACTCACACGGATGCGTCCGCTGCAGATACTGCTACACTATTCCGTGATTTCTACCAACGTTTGCATGGATTACCTGAGTCTATCGTATCCGATCGCGACACAAAGTTCACGTCGAAGCTCTGGCGGGCTATAATGCAGTTGCAGGAAACTCGTTTGCGATTGAGTTCTGCATTTCGCCCCTCTACTGACGGTCAATCTGAAGTCACGATTAAATTCGTGAATGAGTACATTAGACACTTTATATCTGCCCATCATGATGACTGGCACATGCTTCTACCCATGGCGGAATTCGCTTATAACGCTAGGGTACACAGTTCGACGGGTATGTCGCCATTTATGGCTGATTTGGGTTATCAACCTCGTTCTGTGGCCGACTGCGTAATATCCGTCAAGAAGGAGTCTCGCGCTTCCAAGTTCGTCACACATCAGCAAGCCATTTTGGCAGAGGCACAGGATGCGATGGCTGCGGCGCAGGATCGATGGCACGCACACTATGATCACAATCGCCCGCACATCACGTTTGCAGTAGGGGATTCTGTGTTACTTAGCACGACGAACCTTGACTTGGCTCACTTGGGTACGGACGGAAAGCGTAAGTTCGCTCCACGATTTATTGGACCCTATACGATCATGAGCATACCTGGGGTAGACACATACAAACTTGCTCTACCTCCCGGACTTCGTCTACACCCAGAATATCACGTGTCGAGGCTTCGTCCCTATCACCGGGATGACGATCCTACGAGGATAACCCGCTTACGAGCTGTTTTGACAGCGGACGGGACGGAGGGTCACCTCGTACACTCTATCGTGAACCACCGTCGATCAAGAGGTGTCCGTCAATTCAAAGTGAAGTGGCTCGACACTTCACTTGGTTCGTCATGGGAACCGTTGAGCAACTTGACACAGGTCAAGGAGCTCATCCGTCAATATATCGCTACACTTCCCAATACACGCGCACGTACACTTCTAAGGGAGGAAGTGTAACGGAGATCCCATCCGTTGCAGAAGATTCACAAGCTCAGGAAGACAAATGCTCGTGAGTTTCACGGTGCAGTCGTTGCGCATGAGTTACACAGTGCGTTAGTTGCACGTGAGTTTCATAGGTTTCACCCAAACACTACAAGGACCATAAGTAGGAAGTCGTAGTTGCCTAACTTACATTTCAATTCAGTCTTTAATTCGCCTCCTAGCTCACAAGCTAGCAAGACTCAAGTTCAAGCAACAGAAGGCAAGACAATCGTGCATGACCCAAGTGGTGCTGAGCAGTGAGGCCAATGGCAACTTTGTGACCATCGCACTGTGCTGGGGTCTCGCCTTCTTCTTCGGTATCACCATCGGTGGTGGTGTCTCCGGAGCACACTTGAACCCTGCTGTGACCACGACACTGGCACTACTCAAGTTGCTGCCGTGGAAGAAGGTGCCGTTCTACATCGTCAACCAAGTCGTTGCTGCCTACGTAGCAGCACTCTTCGTCTACATTCTGTACCGACCGATGTTCAATGAGGTGGACCCGGACCGGTTGACGACGCACACCATCTTCGCAACGTACCCACACGAAAACGTGGGCAACTTCACGTGCTTTTTGACCGAGTTTGTGGCGACGGCACTACTGATTCTGGGTATTCTGGCATTGCTGGATCAACACAACCGACCCATCGGAAAGCACGCTGTGCCACCTGCCGTCGGAGCATTGGTGAGCACCATCGCCATGGGTTTTGCCATGAATACGGGTCTGGCCATCAACCCTGCTCGGGACTTGGGTCCTCGTCTCTTTATACTCTGCGCTGGGTGGGGTTCACGCGTGTTCTCGCTTAATCACTACTACTTCTGGGTACCGATCGTGGCCCCGATCACGGGTGGAGCTGCCGGTGCATTCGTGTATGAGTCGTTGGTCGGCTACCACCACCCGGACAAGAACCGCGGTCCTCACCCGGAATACCGATTCTAGGCAATGTAGGAACCCTTGGTTTGGATGAGTCTGTGATGCTGTTAAATACACGTTGCTTCATGAGTAAAGTATTCTTCGTTACTAGTAGATACTTTGAATGCAAGACATGTTCGGTTTACTAGAATCCGTGTTCCCGGGTGGATGTGTTTTCGGCTGATTAATTGTCTCGTAGGCAGACATACTGAACAGCTCAACCTGAGAGCCGTTTACTGAACGGGCAACGGCTTGACGCTCAAAAACTTAGGGGAACCACCAACTGGAAGCTTTGTTTCAAAAGTTATCGTGTAAACGATTTCTTCTGGTTGCGATTGTCAACAGGATTCTGGGATCGACACTACTGCATACCTACAGCTTGATTTCAATGCCAACTTTGCCAATGTGACTCCCAGTCTGGAGATAGTCAAAGGCCTCAAGCACTTGTTCGCGATTGAAGCCGAACGTCTTCTGCACAAAGGGCTGGATGTTGTGGTCGCTCACAAACTGCACGAGATCTCGAAGTAGCAGCTGACTGCCGATAGCAATGCCACGAATGATATACGATTTGCCGAGAACAGGACCCGTGATATCCGGTACGTCTTCGTTCTTCACAGGAGACAGGATGATAAGAGTGGTTGTTTAATACCATCCTTTCACTTTCGATTCTACTAATTGAAATCGTAAAACACTATTCTGTGTCTCGTAAGAGTTTGCACTCTCTGGATTAATTCACTGCCTTGGGTGGCTGATATCCGAGTGAGTGTTGCAGTACCATCCCTTGGATGTTGGCTTGAATGTACGCACCCTTGTAGTGCCAAAACGTAATCATTTAATTCTATGACTCAACAGATGACTGAGGATGATGATTAACATTTACGACTCGTAAACAGTATTCGAAAATGCACCAGAGCGGTATCCTGCTGAGACTGTAAGCATACGATATGATAATTCTTCGTTTCCATCACATGTACTTACTACTACTAGATAGCGTCACTACTGCACTGACGCAATCTACTCCGGCCAGGGATAACCAAAATCTTGATGAATAGCTCACTTTTCATTTTCCAAAGAAGTTGCAAGCATGACCTCCTCCAACCTCGTTTTCCGCCATACCGATCGCTCGTCGCATCACACTCTTCGGGTCGAGTCGGAACCAGTACCGGTTATCGGCTCGGACGAAGTCCTGGTGCAGATCCGCGGCATCACTCTCAATTACCGAGACACTATCGTGGCCAACGGCACGTATCCGTTTCCAGTCAAGGATAATCTTGTCCCTTGCTCGGACGGCGCCGGTGTTGTGGTAGAGCTTGGGTCGAGTGTCAAGACTCTGCAACTCGGTGACCGCGTCATTGCCAACTTCGACGTGAACAATTTGAACGGTCTGGAACCCGGTTCACTTCGGGAGTCGCTCGGTGGGAATGTTGACGGCGTATTGCGCCAATACATTGCTCTTCCAGCGCAAGTCCTCACGAAAGTGCCGAAAGAGTGTGACCTAAGTTTCGTGCAGATGGCGTCACTAGTAGCGTCCGGTGTCACTGCTTGGAACGCGCTATTTGGCGTGTTACCTCTTAAAGCGGGGCAAACCGTTCTGTTCCAAGGTGAGTTGCTTGCACGAATGCAATCCAATGTTGTTCACAACTAACACATTTTCTATTGTGATTGCAGGCACTGGAGGAGTATCCATCATCGGCCTCCAAATTGCCAAGGCGGCTGGAGCCACCACTATCATCACTTCGTCCTCCGACAAAAAACTGAAGATTGTCCAGGAGAAGTTTGGTGCAGACCATGTGATCAACTACAAAACTCATCCCAACTGGGCAGCAGAGGTCAACCAGATAACTCGTGGCCGTGGAGTTGACTGCATTCTGGAGACGGGGTGCTCTGGTACCATCATGCAGAGCATCGAAGCGATCAAAGTTGGTGGAATCATCGCAATGATCGGCTTCCTGTCTCCTGCAAAGCAAGAAGACATGCCGGATATCACGGGTCCTGTTCTCGGCAAATCGTATATCATTCGTGGCATTGCTATCGGCAGTCAGCTGCTACTTCGAGATCTCGTGCAGTTTGTGAGCGACCACAACATCCAGCCCTTTGTGCAGAAGACGTTCGGCTTCAATCGCGAACAAGTGCTTGAGGCCTTTGACTATCTCCAGACTGGGAGTCACATTGGCAAAGTTGGCATTGAAATCAAGCTGTAGGTATGCAGTAGTGTCGATCCCAGAATCCTGTTGACAATCGCAACCAGAAGAAATCGTTTACACGATAACTTTTGAAACAAAGCTTCCAGTTGGTGGTTCCCCTAAGTTTTTGAGCGTCAAGCCGTTGCCCGTTCAGTAAACGGCTCTCAGGTTGAGCTGTTCAGTATGTCTGCCTACGTGACACTGATCAGCCGAAAACACATCCACCCGGGAACACGGATTCTAGTAAACCGAACATGTCTTGCATTCAAAGTATCTACTAGTAACGAAGAATACTTTACTCATGAAGCAACGTGTATTTAACAGCATCGCAGACTCATCCAAACCAAGGGTTCCTACATTGCCTAGAATCGGTATTCCGGGTGAGGACCGCGGTTCTTGTCCGGGTGGTGGTAGCCGATCAGCGACTCATACACGAATGCACCGGCAGCTCCACCCGTGATCGGGGCCACGATCGGTACCCAGAAGTAGTAGTGATTAAGCGAGAACACGCGTGAACCCCACCCAGCGCAGAGTATAAAGAGACGAGGACCCAAGTCCCGAGCAGGGTTGATGGCCAGACCCGTATTCATGGCAAAACCCATGGCGATGGTGCTCACCAATGCTCCGACGGCAGGTGGCACAGCGTGCTTTCCGATGGGTCGGTTGTGTTGATCCAGCAATGCCAGAATACCCAGGATCAGTAGTGCCGTCGCCACAAACTCGGTCAAAAAGCACGTGAAGTTGCCCACGTTTTCGTGTGGGTACGTTGCGAAGATGGTGTGCGTCGTCAACCGGTCCGGGTCCACCTCATTGAACATCGGTCGGTACAGAATGTAGACGAAGAGTGCTGCTACGTAGGCAGCAACGACTTGGTTGACGATGTAGAACGGCACCTTCTTCCACGGCAGCAGCTTGAGTAGTGCCAGTGTCGTGGTCACAGCAGGGTTCAAGTGTGCTCCGGAGACACCACCACCGATGGTGATACCGAAGAAGAAGGCGAGACCCCAGCACAGTGCGATGGTCACGAAGTTGCCATTGGCCTCACTGCTTAGCACCACTTGGGTCATGCACGACAGACCGAAGAGCATGGTGACGAAGGTGGCGAGAAACTCGGCCATCATCTCCTTGGCGAATTGGCTCTTGACCATGTACGGCACATTCTCCACCGGCGTTAGGTGTTGCAAGTGGTTCTGGCTCGGAGACTCGAGATCCGCGTACGCGTGACTGTTCTTCTCCAGGTCCGAGTTCCGAGTCATCGTTGTGGTGGTTGTCAGTCGTTTGGACACTGAATCGAACGGCTTGAGCTCGAGACGGAAAAATGAAAAGTGAGCTTTCGGATGGCGAGTCCAATTTGCCAAGACAACAACAACTCCTTGCATCGCACTGATTTCTTGGACAAACTCGCTGCAGAGCACTCAGCCCAAGCTGACGGTGGAACTGCACCAGCACAAACGATGGAAGTTCAAGTGCAGCACACTTTTTCCAGAGGATCCGTTCCTGGACTCTCGAGTCGAGGTGGTTGGTACTGTAAACGAACGTTGTACGTTGAAGTGGAGCAAGCGGGAGAAATGCAAGGCCGGTCCGATTTTTTAACGACAACCTGGTGAAAAGCATCCGTCGTATCATGGTGTTGAAATCCGGTGATCTCCCAGGCTGTGGGAGCTTCCTTCAGCTCTCTCGCCTCCCATCGCCTCGAAATCACATCACTTTGGCTCGCCTTCTGAAGTACCGAGTGGCCGCGCTCAAATGTTCAGATACGGCCCTTTGTACTGGAACAGACATGCTCGGACACCTTGTTAGTGACCTCGAAGGTGTTGTTGTCTTTGTATGAAGTTCACTATGCTGAAGACAAATCTGCCGTAGTCAACCACGAATATTCCGGCTACCGTTGCCGTCATCATCGTGTTGCCATACTCAAATCCATACAAAAATCCCCACGTTAAACGCTCGTGCGGGGCGACACAGGCAATCCGGGGAAACCCAAGGTCAATGACAGCAACTTCAAGATGCAACAAGTCGACTCGAAGCGACTAACGTCACGAATGCTCGCAATGAGTCGGTCTTAATTACCAGGAGGCGATAATCTGTCAGCTCCAGTCGGTCAAACCTGACAGTAACTAAGCATAACATTCTCCGATGGTCTTATTACCATTGACACACAAGTTTAATGTAATGGTTGTTGTTGCTTTCCAGAGATTAAAGTGCACACCCCAAGTTCAACACGTCTGAGCCACTCACTACAGTCGAATATAGATAGGTGTCGTAAACCTTGCGCTTCTCATTGATACACTCAGCACCACCACTACCAGCAACATTCTCACAGTTCATCACATCGGCACTACCTTCGAAACCTCATAAGTGTAGACTCCCATACTATGGTTCATACCGCACCAACTTCGCTATGATAACTTCAACATCGTTGATCAGGTTATGTGGTACACACCATTTCGCACCTATTCGAGTCTCCCATTGTGTCGTCTGGTGAATGGCAGCTATGGAGCTCAGTGCATGGTGCGACGCGGTAGCTTACGGCTCGTACCTGCAACCAATCCATCTACAAGTAGCTGGATCTGATTCAACACATCTGCGTCCATCCTCTGTCCAAGAATCGCCGTCTCAATCGACCCAGAACTCGCGTCAGAGCGTTCAATCGACCACTGGAACTGTGTCAAATGGAACTACAGCCACTCAAGAGGATCCAGAGACGTCTACAGAACTCCCAGATACTCAGCATGTAGCTAAATCGACGGGAGAGACGACGGGCGTCACAGTGATACCCCCATTTACCTGTGAAGACCTCAATGACGGCGAGCAGATGGCTCTAAACGTTGGTGGACCTGTGTGGGCCATGGACTGGCTACCGTCCCCGCCAGCGGCTAACTCAGCGGTAGTTGCTGCTTCTCTTATTAAGAGCAAGCAGAAGAAGCCTCGACGCTCTGCTGGAGCCAGAAAAAAGACTCAAAAACAGGCTTTAAAGGGCAAAGAGAATAATCAAAAAGAAGGCGCTGATGGAGTGACAACTACAGCAGCTAATGGCGGTGCAGAGCCAAAAGAAGGTGCTAAATTGGAGTGGAGGTATCTAGCTTTAGCTACTCATCCACCGTGTCAAGTGGAGGACGGGAAGGTGGTAAAATCGACGCCACCTGATCATTTTTATGACGTACCGGAAAGTGCACGAAATTTGATCCAGATCTGGGCAGTACCGGTGCGAAATATGGAGATTTCCGGTACAAGTCAGATGAAGAGAAAGATGGTGAAAAAGACAGTGGTGAAGCCGAGGATGGTGTATGCTATTGATCATGAGAGTGGGGTGGCGTGGGATTTGCAATGGTGTCCATTGGTGAACAAGTTCCCCAAGACGAACGGACGGAAAAATGTTCTGGGAATTTTGGCGGCGTGCTTTGGAGATGGAAGTATGAGGATTTTTGAGATCCCAGAGATTCCTGGAGAAAGATTACAGCCGAAGCTGAGCAAGGATGATTGTCTTGTGGAAAAGAATACTCCGATTGTCGTTGCGATAATACCGCGAATTATGCAGCTGAGTGTGCAGTGGTCTCCACACCATTGGTACATGCTTCTGACGGGTGGATCTGACGGTAGAGCCCTGCGTTGATATTGCTGTGAGAGCGTGACTGAATTGTGGTGTGACCGTTCTAACTGAATTACAGGTTCCGTGTCACTTTGGAATATTAAGTCCACGATTCGCGAGAGCGACAGTTTAGGAAATGAACGTGCTGAGCCAGAACCCATCGAGCCGCAACGTCGCTTCCAAGATGGTAACATGTTGATGTTTCAGAATCATCATTAGGACGTACTAATCAGCTTATACTTGTGAAAAATTCAGCCGACACAATCGGAAAGCAAGAAGCGTTTGACTGGGGGTGTGGATGGGTAGCAATTCGTGCGGTTGCGTGGTCCCCGTTTGATGAGCATTTATTCGCTACGACTGGAAACGTACGTGAGTTTCTTCACCCATCGCCAAAGGTCTAAAAGCTAAATGTTACAATTTGTAGGACTCAGTATTCAAGGTATGGGATGTGCGTGAGCCTCGCGTTTGTCTTCGATCACATCGAATACGCTCTACGTGGGGACTTGCTCTCCAGTGGATGGATCAAACGTCCATTCAGATCTCTGGTGACCAAGGTTCCGTCTACATGTATGATATCCTGGTACGAATACGTCATGCTGGTGCTAACTGTGTTGGTTGAATCCTTACTAATCACAATTTTACTGTGCTGTTGGCAGACGGGTAGCTATCAAAAACTGCACTATCACCCTCAAATCGATTCACCCGTCTGGGATTTGCAATTTGCTCGGCGTGGTGCTCTTCCACTGCTTGTTTCATCCTGTACATCTGGTAGCATTCGAGCAGCTCCAGCCAAAAAGTTGTACCGCGCACCGCAAAACTGTGTGGAAATTTGCCGTCTTTCTGGCGAAAAGGATTCAAGTATTGAGAGACCGTTCAAGTCACTGAAGGTATCTTTCAAGAAGCATTCCGTCTTGGGTTCTGCAGATTCAGTGAGTTTAAACACCCGGGAATTTTGCGAGCGGGATGCTGCACTTCACCGTCTGCGGCTATCTTCTAGCACTCCAGGTGACTATCCGTGTTTTCTGGCCGCTGGAGGCCATGCAGGGCTTGTGATCCTGCTTGAAATGCAGGTGGCGTTCGACACATTGATTTCTACTTTCTTCTCACCACCTTCGAAGAAGATCGGACGACCCAAGAAGATATTTGCAACTGTTGACGAAAATCATGTGTCGAAAAAGTTGTCATCCAAGACGACTGGAAGCGTGCCAAAAACAGTAGTAAATGCGGGACGGAAAACAAGGACGTTTGGAAGTCTTGCCTCACCTAAAGTTATACACACAGCCAAAAAGAAGTCGCTCGGTAATGGGAACAGTAAACCCGGCCCACGCACTAAATCGCGCAAGAAGTCTTTTATTCAGGAAGATGGAGAAGTGGAAATGGAGGATGGCATCGAAGAAGAAGAACCTGAATTCGAAGAAGAAGAGGAAGACGAAGATGAATCAGATCTATCGCTCATGATGGAGGACAATTCAGATGACGATCGTATTAGTGTTTCGGATAATGATATCGAAGAAGAGGAAACGACTACTACGAACGAGAACCCAGAAGAAGTGCGTTTGATGAAGGAATATCAGCTGGACTTGTCGGAGGAGGATGCAGTTCTATTAGCAATTCAAATGTCCGAATATGACAATATACCACCTCCTGCAACGGCAGCAAAGACTGGTGCTGAAGAATCGAGCTCTATGCCAACTTTGACAATACCGAAGGAGCAACAAAAGAAGGCCACAAACGCGAAAGCAGCTAAACCGAAGGCGAAAACTACACCCAAGCCTAAGACTGCAGCTAAACCTAAAGCTGCACCAAGAACAGGAAAGGGTAAAAAGCGCGCACGGTTCTCTAATAATGCGATGGAAACGACTGCAACGCCCGATGTTGATACTAAGTGCATTAGTGAAGAACAGGCAAATCGTAACACTGGCGCCGCTACTACAGCTCCAACAACAGAAAATGCGAACCCAGAGCCTACAAGCACTGAAACCAGTACGGTGACCCTGAAGAAGACAACACAAGCGAAGAAAACACCTGGGAGAAAAACTACTCCGAAAATGAAGGAAGATAGCCCCATTCTCATGGAGGCTATCAACCAAGCAATGGCTCTTCAGGCTTTTGAATACCAAATGGGGATGTCCGAGGAGGACGCGATCAAGGAGGCTATTCGGCTTTCGGAAGTGGGGAACAATAGTCATTCTCCGCGTGCTAATCAGTCAGATTCATCTGGGCTGGTTAGTGCACCAACACCGACCCAACCAAAGCAAATTCCTACTACTCCTCGCACCAAGGGAGCTTCTCGAAAGAAACAGAGGAAGGTGAAGAAGCCGAAGGAGAAGGATCAAAAGAGCGATGCTATCCCAGACGAAGATGAATCACAGAGCCAACGACCACAGACGCCTCGTCGACTGCAGTTTTCACCTCTCAATGGCAGTGAGAGTGGCGATCACTCGAATGTACCAGCCGCAAACATTACAGACAACGCTCCCGCAGTAGAGCTTACTAGTGCAAAACCATCCCGGAATCGGCCACCTCCGAAGAAGCCATCGCGACAGAAATCTCCTACCGTGGTTGCAGCGAAGACAGTATCTGAAGAGAAGAAACCGTCCACGAAGGTTTCCAAGGGTGCAACAAAGACACCTAAGAAGACGGTTGAGACGAAACAACCATCCTCCGCAAGTGCTGTTGCAGCTCCATCAACTCCGGAAGACAAGAAACCAGCAAAGCGCTCCAGAAGCACTGGTGCTAAGACTGCTGGTCCACCAACGAAACGTAAGAAAACGGCGTCAACATCACGAGGAGGACGCCGAAGTGCTAATGATCGAGGTGACATCATGTCTGAAGAAGACGCTATCCTTCTAGCACTAAAGATGTCGGAAATCGAGTATTAGCTTGCAACTAGGTGGTGCTAACACAATTTAGCATTGGTTGCGGAACCGCTGCACGCTTTCATCTATTCGACAGATAACTTCAAAGTTATAATCTCGAATACGCCTCAATTACACAAAACACATCCGAAGAGAGATTGGTTGCCTTGAAGACTTTGTGAAAGAGTCCTCATCTGTGAACGTTGCCAAGCTGACATCAAAATAATGGAGTTAAAACATCGATAGAGGTACTATTTCTTTAGTTTCAGGATGTTATGATGATACGAATCATGCTTATAATTATGTCTTGGTATTCCAGTCATGATTTAACCTTTCCACTAGCACCTTAGCTTATAGATGTCCATTAAACATATTTTCGTGTACTGTATGTATATGTTAGGTCTTCAACATTGGCTGCAGATGGAAGTCGCTGTTCATTATACCGAAACTAATGGATCGTTCTCTTTCCGTATTTCACGGTTAGGAATGAACCATTCCGGCATCTTGTGACTAACCGAAGGCGAAAAAATCACCAGTTGACTTCAGTATTAGTGGGGGCTCAAGGAGATAATCGAGAATGACGCGATCTGCATCGATGTGGTTGTTTAACCTAGCGTAATCGAACTTGCGTGTAGTAGACCATTTCACCACAACGAAGTGAATTTTTGTTTAGTTGCCCAATAATGACATGAATTATTTCCTGCAGTCAGTAATAGGCCTCGAATGTGGCCTGTGTAAACTCGTCGTAGCTCATGTCGTTGTTCCAGCGTGATAGAAGCGGAGGCACACCTTTTGGTAAATTCTCAGTCCTTCCAGCTTCACGAGGTTCCTTGGAGCCGTCACCCTTCGGCACCACCATTCTTTCTTCAGGCAGCGGCTGCATAAAGACAGCCAACGTTTCACGGTTCACTCCCGTCACCTGAGGTCCTCTCACAGCGTGGGGTGTTGCCTGTAAGATTCCACCCGAAAGGATCTGCGACGTCTCTCCGATCTGGTAGACCAAGTGCCCCGGAGGAATATTGGCCTTGAGAATCTCGCCACGGCGGTTCTTCACATAAAGTCCAGCTGCCGGGTCCGGATTTGGCACCGTCACTCCATTGCAGTCCGTGTACATGGCTTGCACGAGTCCTGTTAATGCTCCATGGTCATTATGCCAACCACACCAGGCAAAAGAGTCCTCAAGTGTCTTTGCTTCTCGCTGGATCTCAATCTGCTCTTGAGACAGCGAGTAGTAGTGCAACAACCTGTTGAAAATACCGAAACACTATGAGAACTCATGTACTGCATCAACTGTTAGTAGTGCCAATGAATACCTGGCTTTGCTGCACTTGCCCGTGCTAATGATCCGGTGCAGTTTGTCCTTCTCATATCCTGGACACTTTGATTCCACCAGTTTGTCACACTGATGGGCCACTAGTACTCCTGTGTCCACGATCAATTGACCCAATGTCATAAAAGCTTTTTCCAGTTCTGGCAACTCTTTGGGCCAGATATTAGGATGGTAGAACGATGGGAACTTGTCAATAAGCTCAAGGTCTCCAGTAGTCAGATCGTTTGTCTCTGGGTTGTTGTAGTACGACCCCTTGGCGTAGTCTGGTTTGCCCTGCAAGTTCTCCTTGCCGTGACTCCACCCGAAGCTGTAGAACGCTTCGGGTAGTTCGCACTTGGCCTTGACGTCGTCTGGGAGATTGGCGAAAGCGAATGCCAATGGCAACAGGTCGCTCCGCTTGGTGCTGAGCTCGGGGACGCCGCTCACCACGAGAATTCCCATGCCCTCATAGCCGAAAGCCTCCTCGATGACAGCAGACAGATTCTTCTTGGCCACCAGGTCTTCGTACGAGACAACAGGCACGTCACGCGCCTCCACGGCAGAGTGGACGGATGTCATCTTGACAGCGGACGGTCAATTGACAAGTGAGCGGACGAGCGGACACAGAAGGAGAAAATCGAACTGAACAATTGTTTATTCATTATCACATGACAATATATTTACAGAGGTGTGAATGACTAGATATCTATAGACCTCATCTTTCTAGCATAATTCAATTTTGGAATGTATCAAGTACTCGAGGTAAAAATGAAAATCCCGATTAATTCCGCAACGCTTCGCAATTTTTGGGAGGGCCCTTGAAATTTTATCTCCTGAAAACGAATTTTTCGCTCTGAATTTGCGACAAAACGAATTTGAGAGGGTATTTAGTGGACGAAAAGCGGACGAAAAAAAATTCGTCGCAAAACCGTTTTTCAATACGGGGCAGTATACAAAGATCGAGTCGTTATTTACGGAGGCCGATGAATTCACCGGCCTTTTCGTCCACTCACTGACACCAAGTCATTTTTGGCGGATCCCTCTTTAAACTGATATCGCGTGTTTCCAAATGATCGCTCCATTGACTACAGCTGTAGTATTGATTGTAAACGGATCAACTCACACGAAGCGATGAAGGTGTACAAGTCGCAGCAGGAGCATCTCAAGCAGCAGAAGGCCTCGAAGACGCAGTGATCGCCGCCAGACGCGATGCGCGCACTCTCTAGCGTGACATGACTGCAGAAGGCGTCGCGCCCCCGCCCTTCGCAAAGAGCGCGGGCTTTTTCGTGTGTGGCAAGACACTGCACAGACGTCGTCATCACTGCCGTCCGTGCCGAGAGAGCTGCTGTCCGCAGTGCACCAATCTCGACCGAGTAACACGTAGTCAGCGCGTACAGAAGTTCCGCGAATGAAGGTGCGTCCGTCACATCGTTGACAATTGGGGTGAATCGGGAGTTGCTAACAGGCTGCACACCGAGAAAGTCGAGACCCTGCTTGGTGAGCGTGCCGGTCTTGTCGAAGCAGAAAATGCGCACCTTGCCGCAAAGGGTGATACGCTGGACGTTGAGAGAGAAGACACCTTGTTTCTCAAGTCGTTGCGAGGCATTCACTTGTTCGACTGTAATGACAACGGGTAAGAGCCGATTGACCACTGCTGAGAGCATGAAGATAGAAGTGAAGAACGTCGCGTACTGATTGTTAATCATGTGGTTGCTCATGACGAAGTAAGTCACTGGTAAGTATTCCGCTGTTGTCGAATCAACAAGAAAGTAAGCATTCCGACGAATACGTGTGCACTCCTCGTCACTGACCAAATTGCCAGTCAGCCAATTCCACAGCTGGCGTACACGTTTGCGATGAGTGCATCCCTAACGTCGAGATTAGTAAACGACGTATGCAGGGTCGACTAAATACGATAGCATTGGAAATTCGAACCTGCGTGGTAGAATCTTGTCCAAGAACTACAGTCACGACAGTAATTAGTCTGAGTTCAAAATTAGATTACCCCCCGTACGAATGGTGTATAATACAACTTTGGCTTTCTTATGTCGTATTATACAACATAAGCGAAAAAGTAATATCAGACTTTTTTAGGATAAAGACAAGTCATCCCCATTTTAATATATCCCGAACAAGATTTGATGGGTGAGTGTTAGGTGTAATTTTCACGTGTCATTTATCACGGAAGGATACTGGCCGTTCATTTCAAGTTTTGTCTACAACGTCCCATATGAACGCGAGCGAGGTGAATTGGAACCACTGGGGCGAGAGCTCAAGAAGGGTGGATGGACTGCGCGCCCACCACGGGGCCACGAGGATGATTACCGGTATGTACCCCC
The DNA here is from genome assembly GCA_008079305.1 of Phytophthora palmivora. NCBI lineage: Eukaryota > Oomycota > Peronosporomycetes > Peronosporales > Peronosporaceae > Phytophthora > Phytophthora palmivora. The sequence continues at coordinate 94,611 of VOQZ01000981.1, forward strand.
CGGTGGCAATGCCAAAGGTAATGCGAGCGATGACTACTACCTTGGTGCTCTAGCAGTGGCCGACCACTATCTTGCGGGCCTCACTAGGACGAAGGCAGCAGGCAGCACGAGCGAAGATTGCGTTTTGGATGCGACAACCCAGGAGAGTGCTGCAGCAGAAGGCTGCCATGTTTTGCCAGCGGAGCTCCAAGTGAATCCACTAGCAGTGGACGTCACCCAAGATGCCGACGCTACTGGCGGGAGCGAATGCGACGCTGTTTCTGCGGAAGATGAACACCCAGCGGCGGCTGATGACGATGACGAGGATTACGTCCTCACAACCATTAACACAGAAGAGGAGACAAAGCATACACCACGACGGCGACCGGTTCGACTACCTTCTACGCAAATCCCCAATATTGCCGTCCGAGAGGACGAAGATGATCGAGACGGCATTGTGACGGAGGAAATCGCACCACATCCAACATCTTGCTTGAAGGGGAAGATGCAAGCGACTACGAGGTACTTGATTCCGGGGACGAGCCTGAAATGGGCGACATCGACAAGAATCAGCAGGTTGTGACTATGCTGTTTGTTATGTTGTATCTAATACGGTGTAGCTTATGCGCTTCTTTATGTTGTCTTTTATGTTGTATTGTATGCTATCCAATGATGTATATAGATCGAGGATGCGGTGATCAGCTCAGCTACGACTTGCGATAGCGATGAAGATGAAAATGAGGAAAGTGATCACAAGCAGCAAGTGGAGATGGCGCTCTGCGACGCGTTCATTCATGAAGTCGGGGGTTGCGATGCAGTAATGTCGGGTGAGGTCAATTCGGACGCACTGCGCGAAATGTCGGTGACTGGTTGGACTACTCCCGATATTGTTGATGTTGACGCTTTCCTACCAAAACCACATAGCTCACCAATGCCCCTAGGAGAGTATCCAGGTCTCAAGGAGAACTACTGCGGTCCGAGTCCGGCGATCAAGCGAGCGGGCGATTCTCCGCTCGCTCTCTTTCTTTTCTTCATGCCAGTCAGTCTGTGGAATGAAATCGCTTCTCAGTCAAACCTTTATCACTTCTCCATGATCAACGACCGCTCCAAGGCCCAATACGTTATGCAGAAGAAGAATAAACCGATATCCGCGAAGACACTGGGTGACTTCAAGGCAGCACTGATGCAGCTCCGCCAATTCGTGCGGTAGAAATTTTGCACATGATGGGTTTGCTAATAGCCCGTGCGATCTTCCCGAACAAGGAGAAACTCAGTAACCACTGGCAAACCTATGACGAAGGCGCGATACCTCGTGGAGCCTTTGGACAGTACGTGGCTCGAGACCGGTTCTGGCATCGAATGTGAAACCTTCACTTTAGCGACAATAGAGACGATCGGCGCTACACTGACCGCATTTGGAAGATTCGTCCCGTTGTTGACGTTATGGTGAAGGTGTTCAAGAATGGTTTCGTGACTCCACTACGCCTCTCATTTGATGAGGACATGCTACCCTCCTTCTCGCCGTACAACAAGACGCACGTCTATATCAAGGGCAAACCAGACAAATAGGGGAACCAAGATGTTCCTGACGTGCTGTGCTGAGCCAGCATATTGCCTTCGGTACGTATAACGTTTTTTGTTTTATACTGAGTGGTTATGTCGTATATAAACATCATCAAACTAACATTCTGATTTCTGGTAATGTTGTATCGACAGATTTGAGATCTACGTGGAAAAAAAGAAGCTGAAGAGTGAGAGACGATCGGTCCCAGAGCAGGACTACCTCCAGAACTATTAACTAAATCGAAAAGAAGTAGATATGAAGGCTGGCGCAGCAGCGGTAGCACAAAATATGCTGGCGCTACTTGGAAAGACCCATGTCGAACGATATCTTGTGATCACAGACAGATTTTACACGTGCACATCACTAGCAATTCAACTTCTTGGCATGAACGTGTACACTCTCGGAACGTGTATACCATCCCGGTATGTTCGTCCCCTGTGACATCGAACGACCTGTGGATAAATATGTTTGCACCGATTTCGCGCTTTTTTGACAGGAGCTTTTCGTAAAGACTCGACGACTGCTGGATTTCGTTTCAGCCCATTGACCAAGGCAGAACTGTTCTTAATTTTTCAACTTCCTTGATAATAGCACGGTCTTTTTGCAAGATCTCCCCACTCTTCGTATTCCCTTTGAAGAGATGTTTCATCCTGTTTAGCCCTTGATATTGCTGCTCCACATAATAACAGCATACTCTCCCCGATGCGAGCGCTTCGCCTCGCCTAAGACCAATCTGCTCTGTACTACATTCGGTGCCACTGTCTCCGGGTAGACAGCCATCAGCACAAGCCCGTGTAGTGTCTCAGGGCGGGGCACACATCCACATCCTTCGACCAAGAGGAGTTTGGAACGGCTGAAGAGGCAAGCATGTCCAGCTCCACACGAATTGAGAGTTCCCAGATGGGTAATGAGTTCTTTGCGTCTTATACAAAGAAAAAGTAAGAGGTTTTATAATATAAATGTATCCTCATAAAGGGGCACTATTAGAGGTATTGCAAATAATTCATACCAAATACTTGCCAGTATAGGGAGACGCCGTCTCTGTCTCATTCCCTGCTTTGATTCACACATGCGTTCGCAAACCTCACAACAATTGATTTGCGTCTTAGTAACAAGAGACCGCAACACTCGTGAAGCTAATTTCCTTTTGGCATCGTATCAAGAACAACATATATTCACGAGGGCTAAAGGACCTAGTAGAGGTCCCACCAGCAAACCCACCGGAAGGATCCAGAGATGTTGACGGTACCTAATGTAGTCGGAATCAAAGAATCGGATCGTAGATGCCCCCATTCTGTTGATGTCACCCTCCGAGAATTTTCTAGACGGATTCTTCTTGAACGAGGCTTGTAATTTGCTATATACCGGAGTACTTTGTAGTAGTGGACCCTCTCTAATAGAGCGCGGACATAGACAACAGGCACCGGTGATCATCGACCTAACGGCGGATGGGACGGAAGTGTGCCCAAACAGTCAGACGGTGGTGGAAGCGAGCCGGTAGGCTGCCACCACCGACTGCCACCACCGACTGCCGAAGTTAGTGGTACTCTTTATCGAGTCAACATTGAAGTGAGGGCGGCGGTAGAAAGTGAGTGCTAGAAGGTCGTGCGGAGGGACGACGCGTGAGGACAAGCCAAAGCATGTTCAGGGACCAGGAGAGGCGACGCAGTGGAAAAACCGGAAGAACGGAAGGAGCGAAGGGAACGAAGGGACCGCGGACGGTCAGTTGCGATTTGGAGGAGACCGAATCAAGACTAATATACGCTACTTGACGACTGTGAACTGCGAGTTGTGCTGTGCCTAAGCGAAGTAGGAGTACGTTAGAGCACGCCGTGATGTACATTGATAGGGATAGCGCGGACGACGGAACGGAGAGTAGGGCAACTTGGGGACCGTAGAGAGAGACTACGGGGGCCGCGGTGCTAAGTTGCGCTGGCATTTGGGCCGAGGGGTACGGGCTCATGCCAAGTCCCGTCCCGCTGTATATTGCATGTTTACCGGAACGCTTGCGGGGGACAGCCTAAAGACCTACCGGGGTTGCGGTCGCCGATAATTGTCCCCTCCCCAGTATCCCTATCCTTATGCTGCTGTGAAAGGCATGGGCCAACTACAGTTGGTACTCGACTGTCGAGGAGCGTACCTTATTCAGTGAGACCACACTCGTGTGTTCGTGTGAGGTCGAATATGGTAATGTTATTGGCCATTGGGTTGGTGATAGCTACATGGTGGTCATACAGATGCTATCTGGAAGGCAGAACCGCGGGCTTAGTGTCAGCGCTCGAACCCTGCAAGCGGGAACGGAAATGTAAATGTAAAAACAGTGGGCTAATTGATTTGATATTGTGTTGTTAGACATGACGGAAACGAGAGGAACCGTGCAACGTCGAGCGACATCAGCGGAGAAAGCTGCTACCGAAGCGGCAGGGGTGAGAGAGTGTCAACAAACGCCGACAGTCATGGTGGATGCAGGAATTGATGGAACGGTGACGCTGGAAATGGAAGAGATTCGACAGACGGAACGCGACACACCAGAGGCCGCAACAAGCAGCACTGGAGTCGGAGTCGCCAGTAGAGCGGGTGGGAGACAGGATGAGCAATCCACGACCGTCGCCAGCAGTGGTTCAACCAGCAACACTGGCCTAAGCACTGAAACCGGCAGGAACGGTAATGCTTTGGCGATTGGTGGCAATGATGATGTTGGTGACAGCGGAAATCGAGGGGGAGCTGATCCTGAACAGCCACAACCTGTGACGACAACGACCGCGATACCGATATCAGTGCAACAAGGCTCAGTGAGACCAATCGTTGTGCGAGAAAAGGCGAAGTCTTTAAAGCTAAACAAGTTCAAAGGATTGGACGACGTCATGCCGGTCACGATGTGGCTGAAGACAGTACGGGCGGAAGTACGTCGTCAGGCAGTGACCATGGGAGTCGAGTGGCGGGAAAAACAACTGTATCACGAAGTTGCGGCACACCTGGAAGGGGAAGCGCAGCGCTGGTTCGCAACCGTAATGGAGTCTGTTCCCGAGTCCGAAGAGACGATCGGTACACTTGCGGACATGTTACGCGCCAAATACATGACGCAGCTTACGGGGCCTGAGGTGGTCGATCTTCTGAACGCGAGGCGGCAGATGCGAAGTGAGAGACTTGTGGAGTACGCGCAAGCTCTACGGGAAATTGGTGAACGCGGCGACGTAGATGAAGACTGGCTGGTGAATGCTTTCCTCAAAGGCATGAGTAGTCCGGATGGCGCGACCCACGTTCGCGGGCACCGACCTCGGACCCTCGACGAAGCAGTTGCCTTGGAGGTTCCACACATCGGAGAATACGGCGAAGGATATGATGTCGGACTGGGCACAGCGATGAATCGCTGGGACGAACGCGAGGCGTCGCGTGGACGCGGGCCCTTAGTGGCAGCATCAGCAGTAGAAAGCAGGAAGGAGCAGTCGGGCTTAGCGGGAAATTTCGACACTGTGGTCAGCGGATACGACGCAATGTGGGGAACAGCAGAGAAGCCTCCACGGTATGATACCGCTGGGTGACCGGTAACTGCTGGAAAAACTGGCTCGCTTGAGTGGTGGCGAGCAATTCCACCAGGATTTCAACTGGTTCCAACCGGTACTCGAACGGTTGCAGGAAGAGATTCAAAAGTTCAAACGACAGTGGGACGTGAATCAGGCGTGGGCACGAAACGACCAGTGATTGGTGATCAGAACGTGCGGAGCCGCGCGAAGGCGCTAAAAGTGGAAGGGCAGCCAAGGGAGAGCGTGTATGGTCCACCGAATGATGCAACGGACCCCGCATTTGAAACCCGTGGAGGGCGCCTTCGACGCAACCGCGAACGGCTACAGCAGAGAGCACCGCGAACGCTATTCGTACCTCGAGCAGGCACGAGATGTCACTACTGCAACAAGGAGGGGCACTTTGTGCGGGATTGTGCGGTGAAACGTGTGGATTTGGCCGGAGCGTACAGCCAGAGCTCCAGTGAGCATCGGAACAACGGCAACTCGGGAAACGAGCAGCGAGCGTAAGGACCCCGGACTTACTGCTCGCAGAAGCTGACCCGGGTGGGAAAAAGGGTGAAGAGACGTTGCGACAGCGTCGGAGAAGCCGAGGCCAGAGCACGCCTGGAACGAAGCTTTTCCGAACCTGTGTTCGCGAGGTTTTAGGCGAAGTGGTAAAACCTCGAGAACCAGGTTCGCGGGAGTTACGCACTTCGAATAAGTCGTACCTATTCGAGCGAACACGCGAAACCGAACGAACCAACTTCGTTTGTGAGCATTGCTATTCGCCAAAAGTGCTAGGAGAGGGTGCGGCTTTTGAAGGATAGCAAACATCGCCGTCCTGATGCATGAACTTGCGGTATTTCCTAGCCGTGATCAAACCGAGCAATCCGGCCAATGCACATACTCGGAGCAACCCGCATCTTTAATCTACCACCGCCGCAACATGGTTATACAAGATGATGTCGTTACCCTCGACAATCAACTTGCAGCAGCAACAGAAGCGCGATTAGCGCATGTGGTTGGTGAGACCCAACAACGATCATATGAGCACGCTCATTTCCTGGAACAACAAGTTAAGCACTTTTCGGTTTGACCCAAGAGCAACTTCAAATTTCAGCTGTTAATATTGAGCAGCGAATTCAAGAACGACTCGACCATCAGTTCCAAGCGTCTCTAGTTAACGTTGAGACCACTGTGCAAGCTGCAATACAGAGCGCATCATCAAATTCGGCAGCTTCTGTGGCAACACAAGTGCAGCAACTGAACGAACTAGCGTGTAACGAAGTGACTGCAACGGCTACCGCACTAGAGTCTCAAGTCCAAGCTAAACTCGACATAGCTATCCGCAAATCGGAAATATCTGGTAAGATAGCTCGCCGCCGCCTGCGACGTCAGACGGAAGAAGCGCTGAAGACCAACCAGGCGAAGCTGATAGACGAGATGAGAGGGTACACTGACAACCAAGATTTGTCACTGGAGAAAAAGGTCCAGGCAATGCTTGATGCTTCGCATGCCCAGCAAATAGCTGAAACTCAAGACCGAATTGCGAAAGCTGCGACCGACGTGGAAAAACATGTTTTGCGGGTTCAACAGGACAATTTTCGTCGAGCTGAAATTGCATTTTACGATCACTTACAAACGTTGGGGCCCAAATGCAAGAAAAATTCACTGAGTCTCAAAATTCAAACATGAGCACAATAATAAATATGGCCGAGAAGCGAGCAGAAGCGATTGCGTCCAAAATTGTAAGCACTAGACTTGGTGAGCATCAAGAAATATTACACAGCACAGCTGCAAACCAGTTACAAAATATAGCGCGTATCGACCGCTCAACTCAAACTACTCACGTGGATATACCTTCAAATTTTCCGACGGAAGGGAAAGCACAGGAAATTCGACAAGAACCTGATATTCTACGAACAGCTAAACGGAAATTCTTTCGCAATGGTGACAATGTCCTGATCAGCTCACCGTGCCCAACGAAAACCAATACAGTGGTTTCCCATCATTATACAGGTATGTAAACTGTGATTGAATGTTCGAGCCACTACTGACATGTTTCGAGATGGATCTGCGTTAGCGGCTTCGTTGCGAATGATTGCACGTGTTCCTGGCGAGACAGCATTAGAAAGCGCACGCCGACAAGCTACTAACCAGATGATAAAGCGTGTGCAAGACCGAACTCGCCAGTTGAATAACTAGCTCGCTAACCACTACCACAATGAAATTCTTTCACTCATTTAGAGAATGGGGGTGATGCAGTTCGGGTGTAATTGAAGTGGTATCAAGAGATGCAGTTTGAATGTAGGTGAAAATGTATGAATGAGATAAAGCTAATACTACTTCCTCCAGTAGGAAATTGTTTAGCTACAAATCCATAGAAATGTTAGAAGAAAATCCTTGAGATAGAACTGCTTCCCAGTCACTCTCAAACATCGCCATCGCGTCCGATGGATCCAGATCGATGGCAACGTTGCTTGGGACAGCAGCAGCGGCTTCTGCTTTAGAAAGCTTTGCGCACTGAGTCACATCTATGAAGCTTCTGTTTCGATTAATAAACGAGCACATATCGATGTTCTCACCTGAGAGACAAGTCCGCTGACTGGTTACCATCATACCAGAAATTCCAAAGTCCCTTTCAATATGGGCCGATGAAGCAGGCACAGCGAAAATAACCCTGGCTACGTTTGGGAGGAACACATACTGGTGTTCGTCTTGTAGGCGCTTCCAATATTGTAGAAGAGGCTCAACTTTACCGTCGGGGAGGAGTTTCAGTGGAATAGCTTCATCAGTCCAGCGTTGAAGCTCAAGATCAACGCGACCTTCGTGAAGTGAGAGCGGAATAGAGGGGTCATGTTGTGGGGTACTAATTTCTACGAGATCCATCAATGTTTCATCAAACACGGCACCTGCATATTGATGAACTTCCATAGGAGGTTGCTCTACTTGGTTGATTATTGAATTTGGCGCCATGCGTAACATAATAGAGCGAACATTTTTCATCACGGCTTTTGTAACAACGTCGACATTCCGTTCAATCGTTGATGAGCCAATACGTTGCTGCTGCCCACACGTACGTACCATCGTTGACAATAGCTGGTCCAGGTGCTTGACGTTTGGGTGGAGCATCATCTGCATCTCCCAAATGTATGAACATTCTTTCATCGCTTCCCGATCGGTGTACCGTTTAAAAAGATTTTTGTGGAAGGCGCTGTATAGTAATGCACGTGTATTGCGAACTATTTGGTGGAGTTCTGTAGGATGAAATGATGTTGGGTTTTCTCGAGTAGCATCAAATTTTGGTAAGTGCTTTTCTACGTTCAGCGTCGTCGTGAACAGCTTGTATGCCGTTAACAGAACTTCCACTTGGTTAGGGGATTCACTTTGACTTTTCTTGTTTAACACTGTGATCGGCATCAGAAGGGCAAGAAGCTGCTCGATAAGTCCTTTGTCGTTGGCCAAAGGAAAAGGATCAGGCGTAGGTTTTCCATCGCGTAGATGTTTATTCTTGCGTTCGTCAAAAAACACTTCTAGTACTCGCCAATGGCTTACAATACGCTGCAATACTTTTGTTAACCCCATGAAGCGATGAGGTTTGTAGTCGACGAGTTTTTTTGCTTTGCCTAGTCGAAGCATCTGAGTAAGTTGCTCATATAGATCCCCCAAGGAACTAATGGTCTTAACTTGAAATGTAGTTTGGGTCACTCTCCGAAGTAAATCCAACACGTCAGGGTTCTTCGACTTTGACCGATCATTGGTCAACCCGAACGCAGTCTTTGTTGCAGCGTTTGTCAAATGTGGTATACACCACTCCCATTTGAGTTTGAAAACTGATCGCATCATACGCTTCACATCCGATCCTCCGTCACTTGTTGCTCCATAAAAATCATCTTCTCTTAAGTTAAAATCCTCAATTACCCGCAAAATCCACCGCTTAAAAGGACCGCCAATACCGGTATCGCGCTCACCATACATCGGTTGGAAGTGCCGAGTACCAAGAAGCACTGAACGCATGCTAAAGTTCTTATCAATAAAATATAATCTCAAGCCCATGAACTTCGTCCCAATGTGCTTCGCCACCCAAAAATCCACTACCATGGTAAGCGAACTCACTCCCTCCACCATGTTTTCCAGTATCAGTTTCGTTACTTCTTTTTTGCCGCATGCGTATAGCTCAATCACCGCGTGTGTAATTGTCTGCCGATTGACAACTGCTCTAAATTCATCCTTAGTTATCACAGCTTTGAGAATTTCGGACTCCTCCCACTCTCCCATCACGAATGGAAGATTGTTATTCACGACTAGAAGTGTTTGCAACAGTAAGCTAATTCGTTGGGATGAATCGCGAGTTTGAGCAGCGGCAAGTATCCGCGTGACCTCCTCATCTCGCGATCGCTTTTTGCTTTCCTCTACTACCGTCTTGTCCGATGAAACACCATGTGCTTCCTTCAAATGCTTTGTGGCCCGAGATGTCCTTCCACCGTACAACTGCAAAAAAATTGGAGTCTCGCGACATGTATGGTTTCCTTGACAAATCCATCCCAAAACTGTAACACCTTCCATCACGCATTTTACACGAACGCCCCAATTGAAGATAAATGATCGTTCGTTGGGTTTTTGCGGAACGAGCTCAAAGCCTTCGGCTGGTTGATAACTTTCTACAGCGGTCTTGACGGCTTCTGGAACACCGTGGAACCGACTTTGGTCTAGAAAGAACACTGTTTGCTGATTCAAAGGCTGCGTAGTTTGATTGGATTGGGTTGTACAAACTTGAGAGTTATTTGATGACTCCAAACCAAACCATCCCGCTTGAGGTACAACTGCTGAATTTCCGTTGCTGTCAGAGCAAGTCGGGCTGACATTATCTGAAAATTGAGTAGGTGGCACATGCGCACTGGAACTTGAAAAATCACGCGTCACTTCATCATTAGAACTTGAGGTGTTGTATGAACGGGGTGAACGTGATGTCAGCTGGATTTCCGATACGCGTTGACGTTGGGCTGGCGGTCCGTCCAATGCCACCATTTGGGATGCATTCCTTGGGTACACTTGAGAATCGCCACAACTAAGATGATGTCCACCGGCAGACATGTTGAACGCCCCTTTATGAATAAGTGCCGAGCTCCTTAGAATTGACTGCCTCCTTTATACAAGTAGTCGGAAATTCAGGTGTTTAGGGTCTTAGTTGGCAAAGGGAAGATTGCAAAATGAGAGTAGCAGGATCTACCAACAAGATCGCGCGGCCCTAGGAGAGAGTTGAAGCGTCACTTTCTACCAATAACAAACGTTGTGCGTGGCGTTTCGAGCGAAGAAAGCGAAAGAGGCACATGCGGGTTTGCTCGAAAACGAACACGAAAAACCTGAAGATGCCAAATTGCTTCGGACTTCGTGAGGTTTTTCAAGTGAAGTCGGTATATCGATATACCGTGTTCGCGCCTGTTGGCTGACAGAAGTTTGAACACAGAAAAGAGAGTACCGTGGTTCGGTCGCCTCAGCTTCGTTTCAGGCGTGGGTCCACGCCTGGAACGAAGATCTTCCGAACCTGTGTTCGCGAGGTTTTAGCGCGAAGTGGTAAAACCTCGAGAACCAGGTTCGCGGGAGTTACGCACTTCGAATAAGTCGTACCTATTCGAGCGAACACGCGAAACCGAACGAACCAACTTCGTTTGTGAGCAGTGCTATTCGCCAAAAGTGCTAGGAGAGGGTGCGGCTTTTGAAGGATAGCAAACATCGCCGTCCTGATGCATGAACTTGCGGTATTTACTAGCCGTGATCAAACCGAGCAATCCGGCCAATGCGCATACTCGGAGCAACCCGCATCTTTAATCTATCACCGCCGCAACATGGTTATACAAGATGATGTCGTTACCCTCGACAATCAACTTGCAGCAGCAACAGAAGCGCGATTAGCGCATGTGGTTGGTGAGACCCAACAACGATCATATGAGCACGCTCATTTCCTGGAACAACAAGTTAGGCACTTTTTCGGTTTGACCCAAGAGCAACTTCAAATTTCAGCTGTTAATATTGAGCAGCGAATTCAAGAACGACTCGACCATCAGTTCCAAGCGTCTCTAGTTACCGTTGAGACCACTGTGCATCATCAAATTCGGCAGCTTCTGTGGCAACACAAGTGCAGCAACTGAACGAGCTAGCGTGTAACGAAGTGACTGCAACGGCTACCGCACTAGAGTCTCAAGTCCAAGCTAAATTCGACACTGCTATCCGTAAATCGGAAATATCTGGTAAGATAGCTCGCCGCCGCCTGCGACGTCAGATGGAAGTAGCGCTGAAGACCAACCAGGCGAAGCTGATAGACGAGATGAGAGGGTACACTGACAACCAAGATTTATCACTGGAGAAAAAGGTTCAGGCATTGCTTGATGCTTCGCATGCCCAACAAATAGCTGAAACTCAGTCGGGCTGACATTATCTGAAAATTGAGTAGGTGGCACATGCGCACTGGAACTTGAAAAATCACGCGTCACTTCATCATTAGAACTTGAGGTGTTGTATGAACGGGGTGAACGTGATGTCAGCTGGATTTCCGATACGCGTTGACGTTGGGCTGATGGTCCGTCCAATGCCACCATTTGGGATGCATTCCTTGGGTACACTTGAGAATCGCCACAACTAAGATGATGTCCACCGGCAGACATGTTGAATGCCCCTTTATGAATAAGTGCCGAGCTCCTTAGAATTGACTGCCTCCTTTATACAAGTAGTCGGAAATTCAGGTGTTTAGGGTCTTAGTTGGCAAAGGGAAGATTGCAAAATGAGAGTAGCATGATCTACCAACAAGATCGCGCGGCCCTAGGAGAGAGTTGAAGCGTCACTTTCTACCAATAACAAACGTTGTGCGTGGCGTTTCGAGCGAAGAAAGCGAAAGAGGCACATGCGGGTTTGCTCGAAAACGAACACGAAAAACCTGAAGATGCCAAATTGCTTCGGACTTCGTGAGGTTTTTCAAGTGAAGTCGGTATATCGATATACCGTGTTCGCGCCTGTTGGCTGACAGAAGTTTGAACACAGAAAAGAGAGTACCGTGGTTCGGTCGCCTCAGCTTCGTTTCAGGCGTGCCCAGCTGGCACCAGCTATGACAAGTAATAGCTGGTGCCAGCTGGCACATCAGTTGCTAATGTCGAGCATCTTCACCTCCGATGTGGCGATGTACATGTAGCTTGGGTTCTTGATGGCGGACTTGATGTTGGCGGTACCGATCACGACAAACAAGTCTTTCTTGATGAAGTTGATATCATATCGTCCACTATTGAAACCAAGGACTGGGACCTGATCAATTGTTTGCTTAAGCTTACCATAGTCTGAACGCTGCTTACAGTAGCCTAATTTCTTGTGGAAATCAAAGAAGTTGGCAAAGTCGCCGGCCTTAATCCAGGCATCAATATCGGCTGTGTTGTACTTCTTACGAATCTGAACATCCGGAATCACCATCCTTGTCAAACCATGTGCGTTGATGATCTTGCGAAGCAAGGATTCATACTTGGACACGTTGTATCGCTGGATCTTTTCGCCAACAGCCGCTATGTACTGAAACATATACTGGAGTAATTCTTCGGGATCATCGCTGACAAAGCAGCATACCTCCTCGGTTAAGCTATTGGATACAGAGACAGAGACAGGAATGTGCTCATTCATGAAAATTATACTCTCCCCGTGTTTGGTACTTGTAGGCTTGAGGATAGCTTCGAAGTCGTAGACAACAAAATGGTCGATGTACCGATCGACATTCTTGATCTAGTACTTCGTTAGCATCGAGCGGATAGTATTCTGAGCAGGGCAGTAGACCGATGGCCCAGCTGGGAATGACTCGATGTTGACGAGCTCGCACCGATTGTTGGTGTGATTGCAGAGCTTGTCAGAGCTGACAAACACCGTATTACACTTCTTGTATTGATACTTGCGTTGAAGCATGTCGATGTTGTTGATGTATAGCGCGTGATTCTTATGGGAGAGAATGTTGATTGAGTCGTACTCATTTTCCGAGCGACGGATGCATTCAACGTTTCCAGACTCAATATCCATAGTGTAGACATTGATATTTAGTTTGAAGCAGTCTTCAAGATCGTCAAACTGAAGAATGTCAATGGGCTTGAAGTTGCGGTAAAGAGACAGAGTGAAGCTGATATCCTTAAACGCACAGTACTGCTTGAAAGCCTGCTTCACCAACGCTTGAATTTTGCGGGGATCCTTCTTAGGGTCCTCCCGCTTGTGATAGACAATGTAGTGGAACACACAGGTGTTGTTGGTCTTAGGGAAGTTGATGACACTCTTATTATCGCGAATGATCTTAATGCTGACAACCTCACTGTCACCAAGTGCGTGATCTCGCTGATAGCGGTATATTTTTAATCCGGTGACAGCCTTCAGCTGATATCCAGAGCTAGGATAGTTGAGCTTATCTGCCAGCTCCATGGATCGAATCTCAGAAATTACCTTCCGAACATCACTCCTACTGTTAATAGCGACAGGCTTGTCGAACACATAGGTATTACCCAAGTTTGAATGGAAGTATCGCGTCACCGAATCATCGGTTTTGCTCACAAGATCGTAACCGAGAGCAATGCTTACCGTATAGGCACTCTTCTGACTCTCAAGAACGTTCGCAAGCTTATCGTAGAACTCAGAGGGTTGGACTCCCTCGTATAGCTATGATCCCATATGATTGCCTCTGTAAAAGCGATAGTGCGGGTCAGCCTTGTAGTCTGAAGACAAGTGTGTCTTCAACTTATCGAGGCTAATTTTGTACTGCTTCGCCACCAAAGGCAAATTCTTTGGGTGGGACGGCTTTCCGATGAAAACCATTTTGCCCGTACGACCACGCACCTTAAGGCAGTAGCTCGATCCCCACTTGATGGGTTTAATATTTAATCTTCGTATTCCTTCGAGTTCGTGAGCAAACATTGGTATATATCAACCGATATTTTTTTGTGGTTCCACGACTTTACCTCGGTAAGTACGTTTTCACCCTCGTTAAATTCGTTTTTGGGTTTCATCATTTTTTTAATTAATTAACTAAGTTCGGTTTCCTCGGCAAGTACGTTTTCGCCCTTGTTAAATTCGCTTTTGGGTTTCCGCTTGCGAGCAAGAATCTGGTCTCTATTCTTGTCGTCGTAGCTCTTCTGATAGGACAATCGCGCTTCGCGTGTGCGCTGGTAGTACAGACAACGACAGTGAAATCTGGCCATGTCTGAAAAACATCCGCTATACAAAATCAGCACAGCCGTCAGCGACAAGAATATCCGCCCACTCATTTGATTGGCAGAAACTATAAATAACATGAATATCAACATCCCCTGAAGCACCGCGGCTGCCCAACGCCTCAACCTTTACGATGGCTTCGCGCTTCGTACAAATAGAGTGCGAGTGTTGGGGTACCATCGGGAACTGAAGGCGGAATGGTACATGTACTGTAGGGAGGCCTCATCATCCAACTAAATATACTTGTATTCTATTGGCTAAAAGTTTATACTTGAGTTTTCAAACCTCAACGATGTGCGGGCATGTTTTTATAGTGTGGCGGATTTCATTGTCGTTGTCTGTAGCGCTTCTGCGCTGCATTAATGAGCTCCTTGTTAGCTTGGTATTGATCAGGTGAGTACGCCATCTTTGTATGTTATTAACTTTATATTTATCAGGAATAAAATAATTTCAAGATGGCGCAGCCCAGCATTTTTCTGAATTACGGTAGATTAGTTTACCAATACAGTTATGCGCGAATAATATTTTCTAAAGAGAATCTACCACGTTCAATTTTTCCAGATAGTTCTGTCGGATTAAAAAGCATTTTTAAAAGTGGTCGTTTGAAGAGAACCTCTATTTGTGTTACCAACTTTTTTCTTCTTCAGTAATGCGTTCAAGTTTCCCAGATACGTAGAAAGCAGCGAGGCGATAGACCCCCTCCATCCTAATCTTGTCTGTGGATACGGCCCGGATTTATCTCTAGCCCCGACCTCGTTTTCGACTTCAGGAATGTGTCGTACGCATCAGCGAGATGGTTTGTCACATGTTTTCTTGCATCGGTAACGGACTTTCCATAGTCTCGCCAACGCCCGAACACTTTCAAACGGTAAGCCAAATCCCTCTTCATTCTTTCCTGCTTCAGCGCAGCGAACATGTTAGCCCCGCCACCCCTCTCTTCCTCGTCGTGTTCGATTGGATGACGTCGAAGAAAACTCTTGTCCTCGCCAGAGAGAACACGCGAGGAGTGAACATCGTCCACGTTCAACACACTGGCCTGATCGGCATTTGACACTGCTGTGCCACTTGCAAGGAGGACGGCCGCAAGAACCATGAGGGTCATGTTAAAGAGACGCATAGCTGGCTGGGTCTTGAGGCCGGAAGAAAATTGCGAAATGAGAAATGCAGCAGTTGTAGCCGCCACGGTGTGGCTATGGGCTTGGGGTCGGGTGTCTCCTGAGAGTCGGATACAGTAATCTTCGTCAATAAACAACGGGGTCGTAACCAGTAACTTGATATGGCATATCAGGTTACTGGTTATGACCCCGTTGTTTATTGACGAAGATTACTGTACTGTACTTGTGGTCTCTGGTCTCTTGTACGCACCAGAAGGTGCAAGAGGATTCGGAGAGCATGTCCGTACAGTAATCTGCGTCAATAAACAAATATATATAGCCACCTACAACGGAGATGAGCAAGGTACTGAGGAAAAAAATTCAATGCAATCGTCAATAACATACAAACATTTATTGTTTAGACAACAGTGTTTGATCGCACGTCGAAGCGCAAAATCGAATTACTGGAGCAATTGGGCGAGGAGATGACAACGGGTGGTATCTACGGATTGACAATGAGTTCGATCCGTTCGCAATTCTATCGCTTAAAAAAGGGATGCAGATGAGAGCTGAAGGTGGCAAGTGCGCGTCGACTGATGTTAACCGCTACTATGACCGTCTCCTTGTTCTCTTATTTGACGAAAAGGAGAGTGTGACTGGTTCGGCAAGCATTAAGAGCGGTACGTTGGATAATACAGTGGACCAAATACGAGTGAAATGATACAACACGTTGGTGTTGAGGTTCTTTCCGACTTCATATTAAGATATGATGGCATATCACTGTTAATGACAATTTGTCATCTCCACTGTCGACACGCATCAACTCCAGTAAACTGATATGACACGTTGTGACAAATAGTCTTCACCCAGACATACCATCAGCTCACGCCCTCTATCCACACACACTTGAATAATGTAATGTACGACAACCACACCCACCAATCAGTGCTCGGAAAATAATACTACGTAGTATAAATACACGGAATTATTGCAAAATCGAGATTACCGTAAAATAAGAAATTGTGTCCGTATTGGTATTTACTAGCGTTAAGCTCTCACCAGCTCTTCAAGCCATACACTGACTGACATGCAATAAATCGCAACACTTGTTTCTCGAAGCATCTTTCTCGTCTCTTACTCCTGGAATAGGTCTCTGAGGGCACACACGCAGTAGAATGGAGTGCTGTAGCACACTTGGTGTTGATGGTAGACACGAGAACAACAGGATGTCCACGGAAAGGTTGGGATTGAGGAGGAAACCTTGCGGAACCCCCCCCTCTAGCTTAGACTATGCTAGTACTAGTCTCAGTATAGACGTGAGTCAATCCACCTAATGGTAACATCATTTGAGGTCACACTTGGCACTGTAAAACAGCGGAGATCGACACCACAGCAATCTCTGACACTCCCACTTCGATGTCCGCATTGTAATCTTCATACTAGTCTTTGTTGCGATCCAACACCGGAAGCATCACCACATTTAGCTTTTCTCGCAGCTTGCCAAATTGCGTTGAGCCAAGTGGCTTTGTGAAAATGTCCGCCAGCTTGTCCGTCGTAGAACAGTACTGAACATAAAAGTCTCCACGTTCGTACAGGTCTCTCATCTTGTGATACTTTAAATCAACGCCTTTGATCTAGTAGTTGCCTTTCATCGCCTTGATCACTTTGATCGTCGACTGATTGTCCTGAAACAGTACAGTCGGGTGACGTCGACGTAGATTCAGCTCTTCGCACAGATTTTTTGTCCAGACAATCATCACAGCACACTCTGCAGCGGCGATGAACTCTGTACTACACGTATCATCGTGAGCAATTGTCTGCTTGTGACTCTTAAAAGCGTAGGTGCATCCATTCATCTGAAGCACAAAGCCAGTGATAGATCTGCGATCGTCCTTTTCACTGCCGAGATCAGCATCCGCATAGGCAATAAAATGTAGATCAGAGCTTGTAGATTTCTTCCACAACAGTCCGTAGTCTCGAGTGCCTTGTAGGTATCTCAGCACGCGTTTCGCTGCCGTAAAATGCTCTTTGGTGTACTTGCTCATGTATTTTCCTAGCGTACGTACTGCATTAGCAATTTCTGGGCGAGTACCTTGCACCAGATATTGAAGACAACCCACTAGTTCACGGTACGGTATATTCGGGTCATTAACCCCTGGATCATGTTCATCAGCAGGTTCAGGAAGGTCTCCTAGTGATTGTGGAGTAGCTACAGGTCGGCAGTCCTCCATGCCGAAACGCTTAAGAACTTTGTCAATGTAGCCACGTTGACTCATCCACAACATTTCACCAGGAATGTAAGATACTTCCATGTGTAGTAGATCTGTCACAGCACCAAGGTCTTTGATCTCGAACTTGGCTCGAAGTTCACGCAGAACCAGCTCAATGTTCTCATCCGTTCCAACAATAATCAGATCATCGACATAGACTGCAACAAATATGGGACTACCTCCCACTGAACGTGTATACAGACCTCCATCCATTTTGGTTCGACGAAAGCCACAGCTCCTCAGATACTTGTCCAAAGTCTGATACCAGATTAACGGAGCTTGTTTCAGTCCATATAAGCTCGCAACAGCTTACACACGCGACCAGAACCGTCATCTAAGTACTCGGGCATTTCCATATAGATATCCACACCTTCACCAATGGGACCATTCAGGAACGCCGTGACAAAGTCAACATGACGTGCACTAAGTGCTAGGTGAAGAGCCAGTAGCAGAATGAACTTCACTGATTCCTGGGCAACGACTGGCGCGTAAGTCTCCCAGTAGTTCACTCCATATCTCAGTTGACAGCCCTTGATGGTAATGCAAGTGCGATGGCGGACCACATTGCCCTGCGCATCTTTCTTCCGCACAAACACCCACTTGCTTGTGAGTACCTTCTGATTCTTTGGTCTCTCAACAAGTTCCCAGGTATTGTTTCTCATCAGGTCTTTATATTATTTTTCCAGTGCTTTCTTCCACTTTTCAGCATCAGGAGCAGCTAACGCTTCTTGTACCGACTGGGGTTCCATTAGCATATTGGCGGATTCAATCACCAAACTCGCTGGAAGTTCAATATTGTAGTCTTGGTAACGTCGATTTGGCCATCGAACGTGTCTCGAGCGTCGAAACGATTCAGTAGTATCACTGAGTTCTTCCTCGTTTTTATCGTCATTAAAATCCAAATCGAAATCTGCCTCCGGCTCACCAGAAGTAATTGGTGCTGCCACTTTTTCCTCGAGATCATCCACTTCGTCTGCAGCATCAGCGAGGCTCACCTCACCGACATCTACTTCCTCCCCTACCGAAGGTGAAGTTCCTCGTGACATCCCAGGCTGCTGACCATCACAAGAATGGCTGTTAGGCGCATCCTGTGGCCCTTGCACACCTCTATGGATATCAACTTCAGCACGTACAATACGCGAAGGGTTAACCCCACGCACGCACGGCTGGTCTCCCACCGCAGCAGGACGAGTAAACTCAGGGTCCCTCAACGGAGCTAACACAGGCTCACCTGTGTAGACCGGAGTTCCCACTTCAGTTTGAAAAGTAGTAGCATCACAGTCGCAACGGCGGCGCTTCGAAGGATGTTCATCAGAGGCTAGCGAACTATCATCACTATCATGACACACACCAGTCAGAGGAAGACGGACGAAAGGAATCACAGTTGGTAGTGAGCGAGCACGCCCTTTACCATACCGATTAGCGAGTAACCGATCCACATAACTGCGATCTACAGTCCACTCCTCGTGAAAATCCACAGCCCGAACTTCTTGTACATTACCAGTAACGAGACTTAACACACGAAAGCTCTCAGAGTGCTTGGCAAAGCCCATGAATAACCCAGCTTTACCAGGGTTTTCAAGTTTGTTCTTTCGAAGCTTCTTCGGTGTGAGTACGAAGACAAGACAGCCCCAAATCCGTAGCTTGGAGACGTCAGGACACTCACCGAAGCGCACGAAATACGGCGTCTCACCATCCAACGCCTTTGTAGCCGAAATGTTTCTCACTTCCACAGCGAAATTAAACGCTTCTCCCCACAGGAGGTTCGGCATATTTGCAGTCGTCAAAATGCATCGCACTTGAGCCGCTACAATACCGTTCATTCTCTCCACCAGTTCATTCTCTTTCGGACTGTATCCATTTGTCCTGGTATACTCGATTCCATGAGCAGTGAGATAAGCTGTCATCTTGTTGTTAAGAAGTTCACGGCCTTGGTCAGAGTTGAAAACCTCAATCTTATGTCCTTGAGCCAACAGCCATTTGACCTGAGCTAACACGACATCCGAAGCTTCTTCTTTGCGTCTCATCAGAAATCCCCACAAGTACCGACTTGCTTCATTCTGGACGAGCTGAAAATGTGAGTATCCATCATACGTCACTATTCCCATGTAACACATGTCTGACATTAACTTCTGGTAGGGTTTAATCGCACGACGAGTCTTCATCTTCTTGTACGACATTCTTGTCATCTTTGCCGCCCTACAGCTCCAACACGGAGTGTCAAGATCATCATGCAGCGTGTTGTTCATACTCACAGTCACTTGTTGCCGGGCCATCTGCTTCAGTGCAGGAAAGTTCAAGTGAGCGAAGCGTAGGTGCCAACGTCCAAGTGAGTCTGCATCGCATTTCTTAGCCTCAATAGGGACTGCGACGTTTTGGTCACCAGTAGCACCACGTTCAGCATCATTAGAAACAACTTGACTGCATTGATGCAGCGATGGGACGTGAAACACAGTGCTTGGCGTAGCCTCCAAACGATATCTACCGCGAGTCTTTACCAATAGCAACTGCACTTTCCCTTTCGATAGCCATGCCGCACGACGAGAATCACGGAATCCCGTTTTCCAGTTCCAACCGCCCTTCTCCATCACGTCAAGACTAAGTAAATTATCTGGCGCGGAAGATTTAAACAAGACGTTCTTTAACTTCAAGACCACATCTTGGTGCAGTTGTTTACTGTTCTTGATCTGAAGCTGCACGTTTCCAACTTTTTCATCACCAGATATGCCTCCATCATAGCCTTGAAAGACGTGCGTTGAATCATTTTCCAGTTCTGATAGCAGATTTTGTCGATTGCATACGTGTACATCGCTTGCAGAATCCAATACCCACTCGCAACCACCGCGTGATTCAGTCACAGAACTCACAGTCAAAGAATCGCGAGAGATAATACCAACTGCATCAACCTTCTTCTTCTTACTATCATTGCCCGACTTGTTCTGCCAGCGCTTGCACTCTGACGTTGTAAAGTCCTTCTCAGATCTTTCGTCCTCCGAGGATTCTTGGTTTCGTTCCGGACAGTTAGGCCGCAAATGTCCAACTTCTCCACAGTGATAGCAGGTCTGAGTTTCTTGCTTGCCTTGCTGTTTCTTCTCTTTCTGAGTCTTCTTCTTGTGAGTACCTCTCTTACGCTTATTCTTACCTCCTTGGTTTTTATTCTGCTGCTTCGATTGTTTCCCACATGCAGCTACCCCGGCAGGCTTTTGTTCTTCGGCACCAATTTTCTCATCCAGGGCCGATTCAGCGCGAAGTGCATTCATCACTTGATAGGCGGTAGGCACCGGGTGATCAGCACCACCATCACGCCGCACAATGTAATGCTTAGAGAATTGACGTACTACATCGCGGTGAGTACGAGCAACATGACCCAGAAGAGTTTCTGCGTAGTCGTCATCAGACACACGCTTCCCATAGTGCAACAATTGTCTTCACAATGACTCCATATCACGTAACCATTGTTCCATACTTTTGTCTGTCGTGTACACGTTGGAGTAAAACTCAGCACGAGCAAAGATGTAATTGGAATATTCTCTTTTAGTTTGTTTGTCAACAAAGCGATTCCACATTGCTTGAGCCGTGTCTTCCTGGCAGATCATTTCAGCATCTTGAGCAGGGACACCAGATAGAATAGCCTCACGAGCTACGTTATCCCTCACAGAAAAACTCGCTCCCAGCAATGGATCACTGTGATCGAATGTTCCATCCACAACACTCCAACAACCCATGCGAATCAAGAATGCTCGCAAATGCACTGCATAGAGATCAAACCTCCCTTTCATTTTAGGCACATTATCCAATTTTATTGGTGTCGTCGTCAATCCAGCTCGAGAAAAGCCAAATCCTGTAAAGCCTGCTTGTCCAGTTGTAAAAGCTGCTTGTCCGCTTGGATTTGCACCAAAATTGAAGCCACCAGAATTATAGCACGCTCCACTAAAGTTGGGCACGTTCGGTACACAAGGACCCACAGAAAACCCAGAGTTTGATACACCACCAGCGTTTCCAGCTCCAATACCACTTCCACTACATGCTGACAAGACATGTGCCACTCCACTACTCGGTAATCCAGTAAACCCACCAGCACTAGCTGCGTAACCCGCAGGAACAACACCAGTAGCTGTATTCATCACAGAAGTTCCAGTAGAAACCAAAGTAGGAGAAACCGACAATGCCATCGTGGTTACAGACGACTGAATCGACACAGCTTGTCCAACCGACGATACTCCAGACGTAATCGACATTGCAGCAGTCGTAGACTGCGGAGAGTTCAGACCATCCATCGTTCTTCTTCAGAGGTTCACAAGTGTTCGCTACAAAGCCCCACAGTCTTGGGCTCATAACCTGAGGGCACACACGCAGTAGAATGGAGTGCTGTAGCACACTTGGTGTTGATGGTAGACACGAGAACAACAGGATGTCCACGGAAAGATTGGGATTGAGGAGGAAACCTTGCGGAACCCCCCCTCTAGCTTAGACTATGCTAGTACTAGTCTCAGTATAGACGTGAGTCAATCCACCTAATGGTAACATCATTTGAGGTCACACTTGGCACTGTAAAACAGCGGAGATCGACACCACAGCAATCTCTGACAGTCTCAATTCTGGCCTTCAACTTTGTCTCCGATGCGCATTCCAACATGAATTACTCTCTCCTCGTTCTTTTTGTACAATTTGAACTGTAACAAAAGCCGAAAATGAGCTCTAATACAAATGCAAGATCTTTGAGATTGTGGTTGGGACTTAGCTTCTTTCCTCAACTACGAAGACACCGATGGACAGAGCTCCAAGTAGCTTAAGGCTTACCATGATAGCGCAGGCACAATTTATCTGATATCTTTTACAATTAATAAAACAACAACCTACTAATAGTAGGCTACTATACATATGGTTCTGATTAAATATAATAAACAGAACCCATATTCACTGGTGAAATGTTGCTGTTGCCAGCTCATTTTCGATTGACAGAGGACCCAGGACAACAGCCCTAGAGACAGCCATCAGCTACTTGACGGGTGTGGGACTCGAACTCAGTGCATGGATTGGTAGGGTCGTTCCCACACCATTCAAACCCTACCAATTTTTTTATTTGTTGAGGTATTTATTATTGGGACTCGGGTTATTGTAATAACTTATTACGCGTTTTCTAAAAACAAGTACATTATTTAATTTTATTTTCTGAGCCCAGCCACTCGACTCAACAGGTGCTTGAATGTCCCCAAGTGCGATACTCACCAATAATTTCGTCATGATAATCGTATTAACTATGATGACCTCTAATTTGTTTACGAGCATCCATGGTGCTTCTGCTGATCGAGTTGCTTGAACAACTAGTTGTGCTGTCACTTCCAACTTCCAGACAGCGCAGCTGCAGCCTTGACGCTCGGCTTAGGTGAGAGATCTTCAGACAGAGAAGCCACTCGAACATGCTTGCATTTACTTCCATCTATCACTGCAACTAGGTATACCCGTCGATTCATGTGCCCGAAGGCATAAACGTCTCCGGCATCATAGATAATAGCAGTAGAGATACTCAATGTATAACTTACCAGCTAATACACGAGGCAATACTTCTGGTCTCCGTCTACTCCCCACCGTGTCTTCATTCCTGTTGACACCACGCTACAATCTGAATGAATACATCCTTGACGATACATATCCGCGAACCTCAAAAGGTATGAGTGTCATCATCATTGTCGTCATGAATCACGGTGTAGTCGCGTTTCTCGATAATATCGACTCAATACACTGGTCATGCTGTAAACATCATTGTTGATACACCAATCGCGTGTTAGACAAAAGTGAATCCGACATGTTCCACACACTGGCTAGGTGGCTCAAGCTAGGTAGGTATCTACAGGCATACATTTTTGCATTGCCTGCATTGCACGTAATAGGAAACTTGATGCGTAAGTTGGGTGAATTCAGGCTCCATGATAGCAATTGTTTCTCTGATAAACAAACGGGTCAGTTGATGGCGTTTTACCGTGAGACTCAATCTACCTTCCTTGGCCACGACCACACTGTAGGTGCAGAATCTCCGCGATTTCAGCGCTCTCTAAATCGAATTTTGAAGTCTAAGAAATGCGCACTATTATAACTTCCCAGACTGGAATCCCAGTCCAATTGGTTGTCGATGCAATACCATGACACCATATGAGATCTGATCAATTCAATTCCCACTCGCACAAGCTGTACATAACAATGCGATTCTAACATCATATTCGCGAAATCAACGCACAGGGACGGAGGGAATACCGGAACTCGAGGTTGTGGTGCTCACGCAACGACAAAATGAACGAGGCTAGGCTGGACTGGTTAAAATAATGGTACCGCTTTTGGATGTGAGTAGTGAGTACAAGTTTAGGTGTATGCATGTTGCAGTGAATTGGCGAGTCAGTGGTATTATCTATCGAGTTTATTTAAAAAAATACCCGTTTAATTAAAATATAGATATCGGTATGCAAACTTCAAACTACGATGCTCTTGAGATATGCAGTTCGTCTTTCGTCTGTTTTCCTTGCGCCTTCCATTGCTTCAATCAAACACTTAGACCTTGTAGCTGTCCCAAACCTTTACTTCGTTGTCCCGAGGTGGACGCACTTTTCATTTCTGTATCCAGCGCTCAAGCTCATTTTTGTATACAGAGGTCCAGCTACAAGACGAGAAATTCACAAAAATGCGCTTCTACGATGTTGCGCTTTTGACTGTGGCCGCCGTCCTCACGCTCACCGATGCCATGTCGACTTCGGACAGTATCAGTACCGCAACGTTCGGTACTTCCGACGGAAACACAGCCTCGACTGTACGCTTCCTTCGAAAGAGTGAAACGGTAGAAGAAGAACGAGGTGGGTTTAAGGATATTTTGGACAAGGCTATCAGGAAGGCGAAAAAGTTGACGCAGTACAACAAGTGGATTTTTGGCAACAAAAGTCCCGAATGGGTTGCCCTACATCACCCGGAGTTTGCCAAGGGTTACAAGACATTTTGGGAGAACCGAATGGTCCGGGGAGGGAAATACAATTAACTGGCGTTTATGGCTTCTCGTTCATACGTTTCACACATTCTTCAGTTAAGTAGGTGTGCTGATCATAACCATCAATACTATGCATTGCAGTATTTGCATTCTTATCGAGACGCAATAGTGAATCAGTCGACACTATCGAGTTTGGCTACCTACGCGTGGGAATACATGTGAGCATTACCAATACATCCACGCACATGTGTAGTAGGTCACACTTTGAAACACACAAACGCAGTCGGGGGAAGCTGGCACTTCCTTCACTTGTTCGCCGAGTATATTGCGCTTGTCGGCTTCGAGGTAAAACCAAAAGTGAGAAAACTAAACATGCATGTCAAGTAGCTGCTCTACGTCGCCATCACCAGCGTCCCAGTGGTGGCGCTCTTCACAACACTCAGTAAGAGCTCCTTACTGCAACTTGCACCTCGTACCAGCTTGAGTTGACGAACGCACGCATGATGTGCTCTTGAGCACGCCAAGCCAGCACTCGCTGGTTGCGTCGCCCAAGTTCAACACGGCTGCACAGCACTCGCTGAGCAGCAGCGTACATGGCTGACTGCAACCACATGCTGGCAACAGCACGTTGCCCAGCATTATCGCCGTACTCGACTGTGTGTGGTCATTGGGCTTTCATGCCGCGTGCCACCCACTACAGTCCCCTTTCAAGCCCAATCGACCACTCGGTAAATTGTTTTTGAAAACATGTATTATGTATTACACACCACTCGGTATTATTATGTATGACACACCACTCGGTGTTGTCTCGTCTCATGCATATGTCGGTACAACTTCAACACGTTGCAGTTGAACCAAACTTGACCATGTGAACCTCGTCACATTTTCCAAGATAGTCATAATGTCGGGGGAATCCCAGCTTAGTGGCAGCAAATACTGGTATACCGGTATACCTTCGGTGTTTAACGCCGCTTTGTCGACGCTTCCAGTGCTTTGAGGTGGCGCTCGAGCTTCAAATCTTTAGCTGTAGCAACGTAGGCTTGAACCAACGTATTCACGTCATTGTACATTGCAGCCAAAGGCTCCCACGAGTCCTCTATAGCTTCTAAGCCATGCCACCCGACAAGGATCTCATAGGACCGAGTCTCGTCGTTCCACCGGTGCCGAACCAATTCTCGCACCCGAAGGACAATACCCTGAGCAGCCACGTGCTCCAGGAGCTCATCCGTCACTTGGAGGTCCTTGTCGGCGAAGAACTTGAGCCGCGAGGCATGAACATCAAGCTCTTCGCCTGTTACAAGTTGCCTGACTGTGAACACATTGTGTGCATGCGTTGCAGTGACCGCGTAGGGACCAACCCACGTCACTAGCAGCTTGGTCTGCCTTTTTTCGTCCACTCTGGACCGCAGGACGTAGTCTCCAACGTTGAAATTGACCATGTTGTCACCTCGTTCCCTTTTCTTGTTGAGCAGGGTCTGCTTCAGGCGGGCATCCGTTACCGCCTTGTGCATGTCTTGGACACTGGCGCGTAACCGAGCCAAGCTTGACTCAATCTCAGCCGAGGTTCGGGCTGGCTGTACACTCGGAGTCACTTGGGGGCCCAGGAATACAGCCTGCAGTGGCGAAGGGGGGTCCAAACCGGTGAACAGCTCGCCCGGCGTCTTACCTGCCAGTGATGGCACCGCAGTATGGTTAAGACTGGCCTGCACAATTGGTATCAACCGTGGCCAGTCCCTGTGGTTGATCTTGTAGTCTAGGATGAGCACTCGTAGGACTTGCAAAATATCTCGGTTGACGCGCTCAACCGACCCGTTAATCCATGGGCTGTACGTAGGCGAGAAGATCTGTTGACACTTCAGTCTAGTGCAAAGCTCGTTGATCACTTCATTCTTAAAGTGAGATCCTTGGTCGCTTATCCAGTCACGTGGAATCCCAAAACGACTATGCCAGTCCATGATGGCGTCAGCGGCAACCGTACTTGTAGGCGTTTCACACTTGACCAGCTCACAGTAATGGCTAGCATCGTCTTTAAGTACCAATAGGTATTGCATGTCACCAAACGATTCTCCTAGGTAGAGGAAGTCCCAATGCAGTGCCTGGTTTCGCTCACTGCATCGGTATGTTTCGCTCCAAGGCCTTGGCACTACCTTCCCTCCCTTCACGTGATGGCACAGGAGGCAGCTTGCCAAAAACCTGTCTACGCATTGCCGAAGGTACGGCACGAAGAAAATGCGGCCGAGGTGTGCCAGCATCGCATCCCTGCCACGGTGGCCTTGGGGGCCGCAATGTGCAATGATGCACAAGCGGCGGAGTAGATCTGTAGCCTCAGCAGGAATCCACAATCTGTTACCCTTGCGACGGACCCCGTCGTCGCCTTCATCCAGCCGCAATAGCTCGGACTTGTCCCCGAACTTGCGCTGGGCAGCAGAGATGGCGTCCAGGTTGGGCCACACGAACCCATCATCGTCCAGTGGTCGCAGCAATAGTCGGTCTTGCTGCTGCTGGTTGCGAGTAGTCACTCGTCGCAGACTGGTTGTCGCTGGCATTCGTGCCCAGCGCGACACCATATCTGCCCACACGTTGTCCTCTCCTGCAATGTGATGGATTTCGTAGCGGAACTCACCGAGTCGTATCGCCCATCGCAACAACTTCCCCCTTATGTGTTTCTTCACAGTAGTGTCTGGGGCAAAAACATGGATAAGGTTGCGATGGTCGCAGAATAATCTGAAACCTGCCGGCCGGAGAAGGAGGTGTGGCAACTTATCACAAGCTGCGACGATGGCAAACGCCTCCTTCTCAATAACACTCCAGTTTTCCTGCGACCCAGCAAAAGTCCCACTTAGACAATGTAGGAGGCGGTGTGATTGATCCGCCACGGGTTTGTCGTTTTGCCAGTTTTCCACGTCCGTCACTATGACGCTCCATGCAGTATCCGAGGCATCCGTGAACACAGACAGCACTCCATCGGTGCTGGGGTGGGCCAGTGTCGCTGCAGATGCGAGGCAGTCTTTGACTTGTTCAAATGCAGCTTGCTCCTCCGTCGTGAAAGTCACAAGTAATTTGTTGGCTGCTCGCTTTGTCCGTTTACCTTTCCCTAAAGTCACATCAAGTCGCTTCTGCAACGTCTGCACATGACCGGCGTAGCTAATCAAGCTGTCTCTCATCCAGTTGCATGCGCAAAGAAATTGCTGGAGATCGCCAGCCGTGGACGGCAAGGGCATCTCACGGAGGGCTGCAATGCGGTCCGGGTCATGGCGCACGCCATCGCCGTCGATAATCTTACCGCACCACTTCACGGATCTTTGAAAAAGGCTTGATTTCGATGCGCTCAACTTGAGTCCAAACTCATTCATCAACGAAAAAAGCTCACCGAGTTTCACAAGATACGTATCAACATCCTCGGCGTACAGGAGCAAGTCGTCTATCCAAATCAACAAGTGCTTATAAAGCAACTTGGCGAAACAACGCTCCATGGTTACTTGAAAATGCAGAGCCGCATCACTGCAGCCCTGTGGAACACGTGTCGGAGTGTACACTTTTGCGTCGGTCATGTAGCTTAGAATTTCTTGACTTGCCTTCGCCAAGGGCAGTTGCCAAAAGCCTTTGATAAAGTCGAAAAGACCAAAGAAACACATGCCGCGGACGTGCTCCGTTATCACATGCAATATCGGCATCACCCCTGCAATGGGTTCTGTCTCTGCGTTGGCCGGTCGGTAGTCACTGGTTTGACGGAACTCGTTCTTACCGGGCTTCTTTACTGGAAGAGCGGGGCATGCCCATCGACTAGATGCGTTCTCGTACACCCAGCCAAGCCGCACGAGCTCATCGTTGAACTCTTGCAAGAACCTCCGAACGTGAGGTGGGTATGCTCTTGGTTTGCACCTGTAAGGCTTAGCACCCTTCTTCATCCGAAGCTCCAGTGGTGGAACCTTGGCTGGAGGATCCGGGCCCAGGTGCAGCCTCCAGACGTCGTACATGTAGACTATGGTGCGAAGTTTTCCTTCCTTCTCCGGTGGAAAACCATTTTCCAGAGCTTTCGCAATCATCGCTTCCACTGCCTGACGAACCTCTTCATCTGTTGTACAGCCTGCCAGGAAGTCGTTACCGAATGGAATCGGGTCATCATCGTCTGCCGAGGTACGCTCAGCCAACTGCTCCAGCTGACGATCAATACTGATGCCTAGGTCGTTGAGGATGTCTTCACCGAGGATAAACTCATCCTCCTCCTCGTCAATCACAAGTACTTCGTACCGTTTAACTGGTCTCACAGGCCCAGCCGAGGTGCGCACCATGATCTGCAATAGCACAGAGCGCTGCGCCAACATCTCGTGTTTGCCAACCGTCTCACAGACAATAGGCCTTGCCAATATGGTGGTTTTCACAAGACCACCCAACTCCTCAAGCTCCTTCAGCTTCCGAGCACTGATGATGCTCTTCTCTGCCCCCGAATCCGCGCAATAGGGCATTGACAACCTATCCTCAAGCACAATAGTCTTGTCATGCTTCGAGAGGCAGTCTTTGATGCGCCTCAACCTTCAAGCCTCGCGACCGGCCCGTTTCGAGGTTGTGTCCCTGTCACGACGCTCGTGCATTTTCTGAAGTAGCTCCTTCTTCTCATCAGCAGAAGCTGTCGGGCAATGCACCACCCAATGATCACCTTTGCACTTAAGGCAACCACCGATCGGGGGATTTGAAGTCACTTGTTTGCCCGTGTTCTGCTTGGTAGTACCACCTTTCTGAGCCTGCTTGCCGCTGTTGCGCTCCACCTTCCTGTACTTGGACCGGGCTTGGGACGAATCGCCACCGTGCACGTTGGTGTTGTTTTTCTTACGCTCACCCTGATCCTTGGAACGAGATCGCTTGCGCCGTTGAAAGTCCCGGTCCTGCTCGAAAGCCTTCGCAAGAATGACCTTGAACAGTTCCTTCTCGTCTTCCTTGGCAGATCTCGCCTGATACTTCACGGTGGTCGCAACTTCTTCGCGCAAGCCCCGCGGCTGCAGCGATTCTACCAGCAGTTTGCATTTAAGCCGCAGTCCTTCTTTCCCGGTGAAGAACTCTTGCCAGCCTTGCTCCTCGATGAACTCCCTGCTTTTGGCAAAGAATTGCATCACTCGCTCTTTGACGTCACTCTCAGCCATGTCTATCACGACATGTTCTTTGAACAGAGCAGCTACATCCGGGACGGAATTGTTTTTCACCGATGAAATAATCTCATCAATCTTGCGCAGAATGAACTCATCCGTGACCGTATCGATGTTGACGCCCCAGTCAAATTCACACCAAACTTCCAGAAGTCGCTTGTTGAACGACTTTTTCACGCTCACGAGCACCTCAGCCATCTTGTCGGCGTCATTACTGCAACGCATTGCCACTTCGTCCTCGTACTCACGTCGAAGGTTCCGCCAGTGAACTAAAGAAGCATGGGAAGTGCTCTTCAGTTGCGGAGCAGCAAGCGGCATGAAAAGGGCCAATGCCACAGTCGAGGCTCCAGCCGGATCCGAAGTTGCTGTCGCCGGGGGTGTCGGGTTGCTTCGTGTCGATATCGTCATCTTGACCTTAGCACTGCTAAAGAATTCTTTGTAGTAGGTCACACTTTGAAACACACAAACGCAGTCGGGGGAAGCTGGCACTTCCTTCACTTGTTCGCCGAGTATATTGCGCTTGTCGGCTTCGAGGTAAAACCAAAAGTGAGAAAACTAAACATGCATGTCAAGTAGCTGCTCTACGTCGCCATCACCAGCGTCCCAGTGGTGGCGCTCTTCACAACACTCAGTAAGAGCTCCTTACTGCAACTTGCACCTCGTACCAGCTTGAGTTGACGAACGCACGCATGATGTGCTCTTGAGCACGCCAAGCCAGCACTCGCTGGTTGCGTCGCCCAAGTTCAACACGGCTGCACAGCACTCGCTGAGCAGCAGCGTACATGGCTGACTGCAACCACATGCTGGCAACAGCACGTTGCCCAGCATTATCGCCGTACTCGACTGTGTGTGGTCATTGGGCTTTCATGCCGCGTGCCACCCACTACAACATGGTTTAAAACACGACAACTTCGATGATAGCTCATGTCGACGATGAAGCCATAGTTGAGCCACCAAAACGGGTCTAGTTGCAGCATAACCAGTACAAACTCACAATACCAGTAGATGGAGGACGATTCCAGCAGATTGAGGACGATTCCAGTGGAATGACCGATCCGGTGAGCGGCTGACAAGTATTTAGAGCGGAAACGTTAAATAATACAGTGGACCAAATACGAGTGAAATGATACTACACATTGGTGTTGAGGTTCTTTCCGACTTCATATCAAGATATGATGGCCCCAGGGCACCCGAATAATAATACTCCTAAAAATACATTCTAATTATATAAATCAATGATTATTTCTGATCCTTCAATTTTTTTAATTGCACACGTAATTTAAACAAGAAACAACAGCCACCAATTTCTACCAAGCCATCCAACCGATTGAGCTCTAACTCCCCCAAAATGACCAGTAAGTTTCATTCAGAATCAAATTTGCCTGCTTTATCTTACTGCCCAAGACTTTTCATCTCACGTGTACGTTCACCGTGCTCCCGAGCAACCAGATCTGCTCCATGCTTTTTACTCCAGTAGAAGATAGCCTGTACAAGTGCTCAATCAGTGGCATGCGATACAAAAAGGGAAACGGCTATACAAACATAATGAATCATCTAAAACGCAACCACGAGGGGTATGAGCAGGAACCTCAAGTCGCTGTACGTCGGCAAAGCGCTCTGGGGCTCCATCTAGTCAACCAACGAACAACGGATCTGCATCGCTGGATCGAATGGGTCGTTTGCGACCGCTTTCCGTTCACCTTTTGTAACGGGGTTACATGAAAGGGGTACCCCAGAAAGGGTACCGCCTTTGGAAGTAGATATACTTCTGTGAGTATTTGTTTTAATACTCTGATGGAGTGGTGTGGGCCACACTGTGGTGTGAGCCACACTACTGCCACGTAGGTTCGGTGGCTGAGGGCCAACCAATAACATTAAACCTACCTTTTATATGCATAATTAAGATAAAGTATAGTTAATTAGTAATTTGTATTACAGGCCAAATGGACCTAATTAACTATAAATACATCAGTCTAAAATCTACTCTAAACTGGCTATTAAGTCCCCTAAGACCAGGGACTAGTGAACTGCCGTTCACTTAGAGTTTGTATACTCTTAATAGCACGCTTCCTCTAAGCAAGGTGCTCGTGTGACCCCGTCACACTTGGTAGCACTTGTAGTCAATCCACGCCTACGCGGGTAGATTGACTACCTGAATCATCTGTGGCTCCTACAAGGTAAGCCAGGATGGATAGAGGGGAGTTCCCTCATTTGACCGACTCTCAGTTTGAGTCGGTCCGGAAGATGGTGCGCATCTTTGGAGGAGATGCCCTCCGAAGCTTGGCGGCTGCTACGCCGGCCGAGCAGGTCGAACGCATCGAGGCGTTCGACACGTACGAGAGAGGGCTCATCGCCCACGTACAGGGGTTGCAGACCCCCGTGGCTGAGATGAAGCCAGCCCAACCTAAGCCGTTGAGGCTTAAGGTTAACCCTTATGAGGGAAAGGAGGGAGAGAACCTCCACTTCTGGGTCAGAGAGGTAGAGCTCGCGATGGACGCGGCTCTAATCTCGACCGAGCGACTTCGGGTCGCTTTCGCCCTGTCCAACCTAGGAGGTCGGGCGAAGACCTGGGCGTACACGCGCGAAGCGACGACGCCGGGTTGTTTCACAACCTGGGCTCAGCTGTGTCAACAGCTTAGAGCCGCCTTCCTTCCGGCGAACTATGAGTATCGCCAGCGCTCGCGCTTCCTTGCCTGTAAACAAGGGAAGCGTGAGCTGCATGAGTACATCCAAGAGATGCGAGTACTCGCTGCATCTCTGGTGAGGAACCCCCTACCTGAACACATCAAAGTGACAGTGTTCATGGATGGCCTGAAGGTGGGCCCATCCCGCACACAGTTGTTCCGCGTGCATGCGAACATTATGGAGGAGGCGATCCAAATCGCCCTCCAAGAGGAGTACAGCCACCGACAGGCTCGTACTCCTACGTCGGTGTGACAAGGCCACAATGCGTCGTCAGGCGCAGTGCAAGGAGCTCCAGCAGCTGGAGCTAGCACCGGGCCGGTACCCATGGAACTGGGTACGGCCGTACAGAGCTCCATCCGTTGCTACGGATGTGGGAAGCTCGGGCACATGCAACGTGCCTGCCCTGCGGGAGGGCAAATGAAGTTCCCTTCCAAACCTAGGGGCTCGGTGGGCCCGTGGCAGAAGCCGTGACCCAAGGGTCAGGGAAACTGGGGTCACCAGTAGGGGCGGGGTGCCCTACTGGTGAAGATCTAAGTCCCATGGTAGGAGTGTGGACGGCGCACGCCATGGAGGCTTAGCTCCTCAGAGCCTGAGTGCTCTCGAGACGAGAAAGAGCAGCGGCAGACTGGTCGTGGTACACGTGAGTGTACGGGGATACGGAGATCCCTTTAGAGTCCTGATTGACTCTGGGGCGTCGACGAACGCGCGGAATGGCGACAAGTATGCCGACGCATTGCGTGAAAGCGTAGGCAGGGGCCAGGTCTCGATGAGACTGGCCGATGGTACGGTGGTTAACGTACCTGGGCTCCGTATGGACCTGGCTGTAAAGTTTGAAGACTTTGACAGCACGGAGTTGTTCCTTGTTCTAGACATGGACAAGTACGACTTGATCCTGGGCATGCCGTGGCTCGAAAAGCACGAGCCCTGGATCGATTGGCGCGGCAAAGCCATTGGGGCTAGCCGGCCTGCAGTCTCCGACAGAGCTTTGGTGAGTAATGTTCCCACCTCTGTCCGGGACTGGGGCGCCAGAGATGGTCGCCAAGGCGCTTACGCGCCCGAAGAAGTATTGGGAGTCACGGACTCCAACGAAGATGTTGCGAGGAGCCTCGCAACCGGTCGTGAGACCAAGGCTCATTGCCAAGCGTGTGGGATTGCCACGACGACAAGTCCCAACGCTAAGAGTCGTCGCGCCGTATGGGCTTCGACTGTGGCAGTGCCGGACGGCACTGACCAGGCGGGTAACATAGGTCCGCAAGCAGCAGAGGCTGCTAAGGAGAGCGCTGAGGGCGCCTCCGGTGTGGGTAACATAGTTCCACACGAGGTCGAAGAGACCGAGAAGATCGGGAGCGCAGTATGCGTCTCTAGCGTGGGTAACAGAGTTCCACGCGGGGTCAAGAAGACCAGTACGAGTGCGGAGGTGTCGTTGAGCACCTCCCGTGTGGATAACCAAGTACCACACTCGGAGTCTGAGCCTCCACCGGCACGGCCGGTCGAAGGGCAATGTCATGTCTTCGACGGCGTGTCCGGTCGTCAAGTTAGGGCAGGTGCCGTCCATCTGGAGGCACTGCCAGAGGTGTCAGCACTGCTGAACCTCGATGAATTGTCCATAAAGGACTTCCTGGCCGAGTTGAAGACCGGAGCGATTGCGGAGATGGTGCTCCTGAAGCCGGAGACCTCTCCTGAAGATTTGAACTCTTCCTCCGTAATGGACGAGGATGTCCTGGAGGGGTTCACGAAGCAGCGCGCAACGCGCTTGGGTTCTGATATTCTCAAGAACCCGGAGGATCCAGTGTATCCTCTTGTGAAAGAATACTCGGATGTGGTGTCGAAGCACCCACCATCCCAACTTCCGCCGGATCGGGGAGTTCGGCACGAGATTGATCTCGTGCCTGGCACAAAATACTGTGTCACGAGGCAGTGGCCTCTACCTCGCGAGCAGTGCGAGGTCATAGATGCCTTCTTCGCCGATAAGGCGAAGTCAGGCATGGTGCGAGAATCGAAGTCCCCGCACTCGACGCCAACCTTCTGCGTTCGTAAATTGAACGGGAAGTGGCGTCTGGTTCATGCTTACAACAAGCTGAACAATGCGACGGTACCGGCACAGACGCCGATCCCTCGCAAGGATGTGTTGCTGAACAACATGTCGGGCTGTACGCTGTACAGTGCCCTGGATCTGGTAGACGGATACTACCAGATCCTGATGCGGGAGAGTGACATTCCTCTCACCGCAGTGAGCACCCCGAGTGGGATGCTCTGGGAGTGGCTAGTGATGCCACAGGGGCTATCGAATGCCCCAGCGACGTTCAATCGCTTGGTCACACAATTGTTTAGACCATTGCGTACGTTCGCACAGACGTACTTTGACGATATATTCGTCCATAGCCGTGCCGAAGGTGGCCAGACGGCTATGGAGGTGCATTTGAAGCACCTCCGTCGAGTGGTTGAGGTCATGAGAGCTAACAAGCTCTATGCCAATATCGACAGGTGCGTCTTTGCAGCTGAGGAGATAAAAGTCCTCGGCTGCTTTGTCAGCAGGGTCGGCGTACGCGCCGATCCAGGGAAGGTCAAGGCCATAGCGGCTTGGCCGACCCCGAGGTCGCAGAAGGACCTCCGGAAGTGGTTGGGCTTAGCCAACTATCTTCACAAGTACAGCGCAGGGTACGCTGAACTAGCTCGACCCTTGTCGGATCTCTTAAAGAAAGATGTCGACTGGGTCTGGGAGCAACAGCACCAGGATGCTTTTGACAGCATCAAGGCGAGCTTACAGCAAGCGCCAGTCCTGGCCTTGCCGGACGAAAACAAGTCATTTAGCGTCGTCTGTGACGCTTCTGACTATGCAATAGGCTGTGCGCTGTTGCAGAAGGACAATGAAAGACACGAACGTGTCATCTCCTTCCAGTCCAGGCAGCTGAAGGCTGCCGAACGGAACTATCCCGGTCATGACAAGGAGCAACTTGCAATGAAGTACGCTGGTGTCAAGTTTAGAGTTCACCTCTTGGGCACGAGGCCCTTTGTGATCTACATTGGTCACGCGTCCTTGCGGACTGCCACCAACTCGCCGCATCTGTCGCAGCGGATGGCGAGGTGGCTGTCATTCTTCGCGGAATACAACTTCCGCGTTGAATACAAACCGGGCAAGCTCAACGTGCTTGCCGATGCTTTGTCGCGTCGACCTGACTATGAGCTAGCTCATGTCAGTCGGGTCACGACAGATCTATATGATCGGATACGCTTGGCGTATCAGGAGGACGAGAACTATACACCACTGGTGCAGTTCTTGTCCGATGGCAAGGACGCCAAAGTCGACAGGCTTTCGCCTCGACAGCGGGCGCAGCTCCATCGTTATGAGCTGGCCGATGGGTTACTCCATTACAGAGTAGACCCTAGAGATCCTCCTCGGGTTGTCGTTCCAAACGACGAGGATCTGAAGTATGACATACTTCTAGAGGTGCACGATGCGCCGATAAGTGGCCATCTTGGCCGGGAGAAGACCTACCAAATGGTCTCTCAGACATTTTGGTGGTCCCGCATGTATAAGTGGGTGGCACACTATGTCAAGACATGTGAAACATGTCAGAGGGTGAAGCCTTCGGGCCACCCCTCGGCTCCACTGCAGAGCCTACCTGTGTCAGCGGATTGCTGGAAGTCGAAGAGTCTCGACTTCGTCTTCGGCCTGCCGGCCGATGACAAGGGAAACACCAAGGGCGTTTGGGATGCCCTGTTCGAATTGTTGGGAACTAAGTTGACGATGTCAACTGCGGACCATCCGCAGACGGATGGTCAGACGGAGCGCGTCAACCGCGTGCTCGAAGATACTCTGCGCAGTATCTGTGCGGAAGCACCTCGGTCCTGGTCGGATCAGCTTCCTATGGTTGAGTTTGCACTCAACAATGCGGACACGCATCAACGGGGTTTACCCCGTTCTACTTGAATGGGTTACGACACCCCCAGGTGCCGCTAACCTTGCGGGGAGGCACCGATGCCTCCATCGTAAGCGGGGGAGGGGCTCGGAAAGCCTTTTCCTCCCAGGTCTCGGAGATCGAGCCAGAGTCTCTAAGGAGACAGTTGTCGTCGTTTATCGACAACAGGCCGACGTTGATCAGCCGGGTTAGAGACGCAATAGCGTTAGCCCAAGACAAACGAAAGGAGTACTCAGACAGAAAAGGAAGAGGAAACTTAAATGTGTTTAAACAAGGTGTATTGATGTTATTAGACACTAAAAATCTACCTATAAAATTGGTTAGCGCCGTAGGGAGCAACAAGTTGAAGCACCGCTTCATTGGACCCTTCGCGGTCCTGGCCAGACATGGCGCGGCGTACACCATTGACCTCCCAACGTCAATGGCGACGCACCCGACGTTCTACGTGGGGCGTCTTAAGCGGTATCACGATCCGCTGGGTCTTCCTTCTCGGACGGAGGAAGACCAAGGTGAGAACTCACCTCCTCGAAACGAGGCTGAGTCCTCTGGACAACAGGAATTGCCGGTGTCGAAGCCTGCGAACGATACACAGGCTGGTACCCACGCGAGTCATACGAAGGGTATGACGGTACCGACTGGGAAGAGCTCGGGTAAGAGCTATACCCATAAGCCGAGTGGTACGAGTACCCCTGCGGCTCATAAGAGGGCATCCGACCATGCACCTCATGGCTTAGAGTCTCTAAGCCTCGACGGAGCTCCTTCAAAGCAGCAGCCGGAGCTCGGCGGTCAACGCGCCCATGGAGCTCATGAGTCTCACGACCAAGAGCGTCCAAGTCTTGGCGAAGGACCTCAAGGGTCCCCAGGCTTGCCAGCCTGCGAGGCAGCCTGACCACCAGGTCCAAGCCCAAGGGCTATCTCGATCGCATAGACGCGATCTCGAAGCTGACGGACCTCGTCGCTTAACAGGGACTCCACAGAGTCCCGACCCAAAGTTGAGGGTCCAGAAGGATACGGCTGAGAGGGAGCTTCGTTCTCAAACGAGTGCGAGAGCTCCTCCTGCCCTCCTTGATCGGAACGGCGAGCTCCACTATCATGTGGAGCGGGTCGTCCAGGAGCGGCGGTGCACTGGGAAGCGCCAGCTGCTTGTGAAGTGGCGGGGTTACCCCTCGTCACAGAACTCGTGGGAGACGGAAGACCGGCTCCGGGTTGACTGCCCGAAGGCTGTTGAGATTTGGGATCAACAGCCGGGGCGTAAGTAGTCCACGGCTTTTTAGCCGCCTTACGGTGTACGGTCCCTGGGTTGACGGAACCGTACCCGCGCTCATCTTGAGCGCTGGACTTAGACTGCTGTCTAAGTCCCTCCATGACGGAGTGGAGTTGCCGCTTAGCGACTAAGTGGGCAAACTCAATTCGAAGATCTCGCTGGTCCAAGACATAGGACAGCAGGCGATCTTCCCGGAGTTCTTTCAACTCCTGAACTGTGAAGTTCTTTAGAGAAACCCATCTCCAGAACAGGTCTTCTGCCTGGGTCTGGGTTGTGGTGTTCTCGGGCTGTACCCAAAAGTAGCCCCACACGGGGAAGAGCCCACCACGGTCTTCGGGTTTCTTCCGAAGACTAGTGAATTCCTTGAGAGGAATTCGGTGTGGTGCAAGTAGCACACACCTAGCGGCCTCTATGTCGTTCATCTTGAACCAAGGCACGCTCATAGGCCATGCGAAGTGCGCCCATGGTTTAGACCACGAGGGGCCTTGAGGTGCTCCAAGAACATTGGAGACCCAGACCCCGCATCCGGTGGGTAGTATCCGCGAGGATACACCGGCGTGGGAGGCACAGGAGTGCCTTGCAGTTGAGCAGCTTGATAGCGCTCCTGCTGCTCATCGAGATCATTGGAGATCTTTTGGGGCTCAGAGACAGCCCCCTCCTCTTCGTCTTCGTCTGAGGAGTCGAACAGGGATCGGAATCCCTTAGCGATTGAAGGCTCTGAAGTAGGAGAGGCAGGGGCTGCGCGCTTCTTAGCAGCAGCAGCGCCCTCACCAGCCCGTTTTGGAGACGCTGCTTTCGCAGCTTGGGCTCGAGCCCTACCTTCGGTTAAGGTAAGGTTCTTGTCAGGCGAGCTCGTCGAAGCTGCCTTTGCCTCCGATGATTCGCTATCATCAACAGGAGCGTCCTGCGAAGGAGCGTCCTGTGCAGGAGTGTCCTGTGAAGGAGCATCCTGAGAAGAAGATGGATCCTTAGCGGATCCAGGAGAGTCCCCGTCGGACTCTGATCCCGTGATAATCGGAATATGAAATTCCGGGGACTCTGACCCAGGACTGTGGTCCCGATAGGCGAACCGAGGGTTCGGCCTATCGTCGGGTGACAGGGAGCGCGAGCGACTGCGTCGCGAACTCCCTTCTTGGTTGGCAGCAGCAGCAGTACGCTTGCTGGCTACCTCGGAAGCCGCCTTGCGGACTTCCTTGCGCGGAGCGGCCTTGTCTTTCGACTTGGTCTTAGCAGTCTTCGACCTCGCGGTCTTAGACTTAGAAGGCGCCGAAGCGCCGCGAGTGTTTGCCTTCTTAGGCATCTTGGGGGGCTGACGTGGAAGCCTCCAGGTGTCTTGGACGCGCGAAAAGGCTGAATGAAAGCCTTAAGCCACAACGGTGGCTCGTCGATGGGTATCGACAAAGGACAGGAAAGAGAGCGGAGCTCTCTTCCTAGCTCCTCATTGGTTGGGGGTGTTTCCAACCTAAGTGGGGGAGGATGTAACGGGGTTACATGAAAGGGGTACCCCAGAAAGGGTACCGCCTTTGGAAGTAGATTTACCTCTGTGAG
Organism: Phytophthora palmivora; assembly: GCA_008079305.1. Classification (NCBI taxonomy): domain Eukaryota; phylum Oomycota; class Peronosporomycetes; order Peronosporales; family Peronosporaceae; genus Phytophthora; species Phytophthora palmivora. The sequence continues at coordinate 133,771 of VOQZ01000981.1, forward strand.
TATTTGTTTTAATACTCTGATGGAGTGGTGTGGGCCACACTGTGGTGTGAGCCACACTACTGCCACGTAGGTTCGGTGGCTGAGGGCCAACCAATAACATTAAACCTACCTTTTATATGCATAATTAAGATAAAGTATAGTTAATTAGTAATTTGTATTACAGGCCAAATGGACCTAATTAACTATAAATACATCAGTCTAAAATCTACTCTAAACTGGCTATTAAGTCCCCTAAGACCAGGGACTAGTGAACTGCCGTTCACTTAGAGTTTGTATACTCTTAATAGCACGCTTCCTCTAAGCAAGGTGCTCGTGTGACCCCGTCACACCTTTGTAGAACGTCGACAAAACCCACCCTAACGCCACTCTGTCAAACGTGTCAGAGGATACTGTGTCAATGTACATAGCACTGCTATTTGAGCTAGGCGAGCTCCGCGTTTCCCGTGAGCTACCGTATTCGTTCGGCCTCGTTCTAGACGGGTGGACGAATAGTAACCGTCACTACGTCGCGATTTTTGCGGTGTTTGATAGTGCATCGGGCGGTTTTACCAGTCATGTTGGAAGATGTGTTATAAGCAACTATTGCGATGACCTAGAGTGCTTATAGCGTCAATTTCGGCTTGTAGCATTCTCGCCTGTCGAAAATAAAAGATCTAAGTGCACAGAGCCAGTTCAGCCTAATCGCGGATACACTATCGCGCAACAATAAGTCGTTGAGAGCAGTTATTTTAGTTTATGGTGGGCGACAACTGTTCTGTGAATCAGCATATTGGTAGGAAACAGGGGGCTATCGCGTTAATCGGATGTGCATGCAACTTATTTAATCTGGCAGCCAAGGACGTTTTTAAGACTGAAGGTGAGCTCGTTGCAAGGTTCACGTGCTGATGTCAATGCTATGGACGAACAAGGGACGCGCAATTTTGCGTAGAGTATCACATCTGTCGCCTCGGTTACGGAACGACACCAGGTGGTCGAGCACTTACGAGATGGTAAAGAGGTATGTGGCGCTCCAAGCAGCCATAGTTCAGCTGGGTCACGATCTTCTGGTCGAGCATGAGGTGCAACATCTCCTTCTGCGACGCGTTGAGCATGAACATGTGAAGGTTTTGCTAAAGGACATCGAGAAGTTTGAGGCACTTACCAAAGCGCTGCAAAAGTCTACCCAAACGCTGTCTGCTATCAGCCGTCTGTTCAACCAGGTCATCAAGGTGTGGCGAAGTGGGTCGGCAGAAATTGCTGACTGCCTGGTTCCCTTGCGCACTTGTGCTCCGGACTACCGACTAACGGAGGTGGTACTCCAACCGTCCGCTGACACTGACTGAGCTTGGTCTCACCTTGCGTACCCGTCGGTGGCGCTGGTTGCACCCTTCCGGTGACGTGAAGATGCCTGGTGGGGATCGTTGAGAACCGTACGGATGGTACTCGGTATTCTTGGGCAGACGCGCGGGAACTTCTTCACGCATCTGTGAGGTAGATGTCGCGGGTAAGCTCTGAATATGACTTGGTCCGCGACGGGGTGTCCTTGGGTGTGTTTTCCTTTCCGTGCTTCCTGCCACCTATGTCGGGGCCTTCTTGGGGGGGGGTCTAGTGATCACTCCCTGGTCAACCTACCAGGGGTGACCTTCGCTTTCTTCTTGCGGGGACTATCTCGATCGTCAGGAGGGCCAATATACCTTCCCAGCCTGAAAAGGATGTCACGTGGCCTTAGAGGAAGAACGAGTCCAATGGGTGGAGCGTACCGAAGGTTTGGACGCCTTGGGTCTTCTCCTTGATGGACTAGGTGGTTCGTTGTCGTCGGGTAGGCTAATATACGTTCCTGCCCCGGAATATTGACTACCACGTGTCTTTACAAGAAGAAGCCTCCCTTGAGTCTTACGAAGAAAATTCCGAAGTCTACCTATCTCCTATACTACTCGCATAGCCACTAGTTCCAAACTGTACCTAAATGTAGCCAAGTAGTGGTACCTCGAGCCATAATCATCGTATCGTTGTAGCCATATCAGTCTTGCTCCCCAGGGTTGGGGTCCTGCTCGTCGTGATCGCATTTCCCCACTGATCACCTATCCGGATAATTGCCTGGACGATCGCATCTTTTTATGCATTTCTCTTAGTTGGTAGTCGTCGGAGTAACGTGTATGTCTGGGTGATCACTCCTCGGATGATCATATTTCGGTGATCGCACCTTGAATAATCGCATCTCAGAGATCCCACCTCAGATGACCGCATCTCGGTGATCGTATCCTGGTAGGTACCCGTTATGTCGACAGAAGGTACCATTCCGGATATCTCGGTCGTGCAATTTGCGATCAGGTCCCTTAACCGGATCCCCGATCACCTTTTGCATATCGTGTCCATCATTTTCCTCTCTAGTTCACGACAATGGAATATCCGGTACTGAAGACTAGGCTGGCTGTGACAGCGCCAATCGTCAACAACTCCAATTAAGAGCATGGTCTAGTGAAGTTACAGTGCGCAGAAGCTTTGACGGTCGCGGAGAACGGCGTGTTCCAGCTTCAGATCAACGTCCCTCGAATGAGTACCAGAGAATCACGATAGTGACAGGTCGATCGTCAAGGCGGCGTTCAAGAAACAGAAAGCTGTGAAGCGCTCGCACTACGTAGACGTTGCGTAAGTCCCTCCAACATCCAACGAGTGCGAGTGTTTCGTTTCAGTGTCAAAGTTCGTGCTCACTAATCTGAGGAAGGGCCTCTCTCCTCGCAAGCTCGAGATGCTGATGTGTCTGCAATACCACCGTGATTTTTGAGACGTGAATACAGTAGATGAGACACACTCACGAATTGGGAGGAATTAATGCTAATAATTCAATAATCAATTCTTGTGCTTTGGTGTGAAGGATTAATCGTAATATTGCATTCTCGAGAGCCTTGGATGGTACACCATTGTCATCTCCACTGTCGACACGCATCAACCCCAGAACCAAACAATCAACACACTCATATGACACGTTGTGACAAGTAGTCTTCGTTCAGACATACCGTCAGTTCACGCCCTCTATCCACGCACACTCGAATACGCGATGTAAGACAACCACACTCCACCAATCCCAATCAGCTCAACAGGTGCTTGAACGTCCCCAGCCCGTTATCATCTGCTAACTCAATCGATATAGAATGTTCCAAGAGCAACGTCACCATGTCTCCTCGATCAGCCACATTGACGTTACCGCCATTACTAAGTCGTACTTGGGCAACTCTGATACGCCCATGGTAACTTACAATGACAAGGCCATTCACTTCCTGGTAATAGACCTAATTCCCAGCTGAATAAGAGACGATTTCATATCAAAATGCCCTTTGAAAGAAGCCCACGTCAGTGCATTAAGAACGGAGGATTCCGTGTATGTTATTGAAACATTTACACAACATCTGTAGCAGGGTTACATGAAGAGTGTGACTTCACTTGAATTAGATTCTATTATGGTTTTCAAAAGAGTGTCGTCACTTTCGAGAACGGGTCCATAACTCACTCATTCGTACCAGGGACTACTGGCGAGTCGTGGCTAAATGCCACTCATTTCATACTATATAGGATTCCGTTTAGGAATTTAAATATCGTGGAGATGTCTCCATGCTGTGTGTGCGGTCGTTTTGTGCACCACGTGTGCAGTAATGAACTTTGCACTACCGCCGATCTCTCCATGCGATGAATATCTCTGTAGCGAATGCTACGATGAGCTCAAAAGCAGACGCATCGCTAGACGAATGGTTCAGATGTCGTGTCGACTGGACAGAGGTAGCAAAAGACCAGTTTCATGAATGAAGGAGCATGAAAGTATTCAATCCAAGTTGAGCGTGCGCAACAATCGACAAGCTCGGATCTGGAATGTCGAACAACTATGTCTACACATCGATGTATGTCGATAGTTTTTGGGGACAGGAGAGAAAAGTTCCCTTCGGTTGCAAAACTGGCGCGCATCTGACTGGAACGGGACTACTCCACAGTATTCCAAGAAAATGTTTTCAGACGAGAGATCTGGTTAGCACATACTAATAATCGAACGGAAATCTAGAGATTTCTGGACCTGTGCGTACGTAGTACTAGGAATTACTGCGAACAAACTCGTTCTCCATTGTACCTGACCCCCTTAAATACGATTCTAATAATATTACTGATACTATTAGTCATACTGATATCGATCTTTCCCAATGATATTGATATTGATACTCAATAGTTCTAAAGTAGATTTATAAAACCAATATCGCTAATAGCGTAAACTTCTTACTACCGGACCCTGGTTGTAACTTGACCGATCATCACAATGTGTTCGTAAACACAAGGTTTTGGTACTTTTGGCCCCTGGGGAACATAATATAGATTGAAATCCTAACCAATACGCAAAAATAATACACTTGGCCTCTATAAAGAGGTGAATTGTGACAGGGTCACACGAGCATCTTGCTTGAGGAAGCGTGCTATTAAGAGTATACAAACTCTAAGTGAACGGCAGTTCACTAGTCCCTGGTCTGGGGGACTTAATAGCCAGTTTAGAGTAGATTTTAGACTTATTTATTTATAGTTAATTAGGTTCATTTGGTCTGTAATACAAACTCCTAATTAACTATACTTTATCCTAATTATGCATATAAAAGGTAGGTCAAATACGATTGGTTGGCCCTCAGCCATCTAGACCTATGTGGCAGTAGTGTGGACCACACCACTCACAACGGAGTATCTAAAACTGATACTCACAGAAGTAAATCTACTTTTAAAGGCGGTACCCTTTCTGGGGTACCCCTACATGTAACCCCGTTACATCCTCCCCCACTTAGGCTAGAAACACCTCCAATCAATGAGGAGTTAGGAAGAGAGCGCCGCTCTCTTTCCTTTCCTTGTCGATACCCATCGACAAGCCACCGTTGTGGCTTTGAGGCTTTCATTAAGTCTTTCAGCGCGTTCAAGACACCTCGAGGTTCCACGTCAACCTCCCTAACGATGCAAAAGAAGGCAAGCACCAGCGGCCCTTCGGCGCCTTCTAAGTCTAAGACCGCGAGGTCGAAGACTGCTAAGGCAAAGTTGAAAGACTAGGCCGCTCCGCGCAAGGAAGCCCGCAAGGCGGCTTCCGAGGTAGCCAGCAAGCGTACTGCTACTGCTGACGAACAAGGAGGGAGCCCGCGACGCAGTCGCTCGCGCTCCTTGTCGCCCGACGATAGGCCAAACTCTCGGTTCGCCTATCGGGACCACAGTCCTGGGGCAGAGCCCCCTGTGTTCGACATCCCTATGATCACGGGATCAGAGTCTGATGGGGACTTTCCTGGATCCACCAAGGATCCAACTCCTTCACAGGATGTTCCTACACAGGATGCTCCTGCACCGGACGCTCCTGCTGATGATGTTGCATTATCTGAGGCAAAGGCAGCTTCGACGAGCTCGCCTGCCAAGAACCTTACCTTAACCGAAGGTAAGGCTCGAGCCCAAGCTGCGAAAGCAGCTTCTCCAAAACGGGCTAGTGAGGGCGCTGCTGCTGCTAAGAAGCGCGCAGCCCCTGCCTCTCCTACTTCAGAGCCTTCAATCGCTAAGGGATTCCGATCCCTGTTCGACTCCTCAGACGAAGACGAAGAGGAGGGGGCTGTCTCTGAGCCCCAAAAGATCTCCAATGATCTCGATGAGCAGCAGGAGCGCTATCAAGCTGCTCAACTGCAAGGCACTCCTGTGCCTCCCACGCCGGTGTATCCTCGCGGATACTACCCACCGGATGCGGGGTCTGGGTCTCCAATGTTCTTGGAGCACCTCAAGGCCCCTCGTGGTCTAAACCATGGGCGCACTTCGCATGGCCTATGAGCGTGCCTTGGTTCAAGATGAACGACATAGAGGCCGCTAGGTGTGTGCTACTTGCACCACACCGAATTCCTCTCAAGGAATTCACTAGTCTTCGGAAGAAACCCGAAGACCGTGGTGGGCTCTTCCCCGTGTGGGGCTACTTTTGGGTACAGCCCGAGAACACCACAACCCAGACCCAGGCAGAAGACCTGTTCTGGAGATGGGTTTCTCTAAAGAACTTCACAGTTCAGGAGTTGAAAGAACTCCGGGAAGATCGCCTGCTGTCCTATGTCTTGGACCAGCGAGATCTTCGAATTGAGTTTGCCCACTTAGTCGCTAAGCGGCAACTCCACTCCGTCATGGAGGGACTTAGACAGCAGTCTAAGTCCAGCGCTCAAGATGAGCGCGGGTACGGTTCCGTCAACCCAGGGACCGTACACCGTAAGGCGGCTAAAAAGCCGTGGACTACTTACGCCCCGGCTGTTGATCCCAAATCTCAACAGCCTTCGGGCAGTCAACCCGGAGCCGGTCTTCCGTCTCCCACGAGTTCTGTGACGAGGGGTAACCCCGCCACTTCACAAGCAGCTGGCGCTTCCCAGTGCACCGCCGCTCCTGGACGACCCGCTCCACATGATAGTGGAGCTCGCCGTTCCGATCAAGGAGGGCAGGAGGAGCTCTCGCACTCGTTTGAGAACGAAGCTCCCTCTCAGCCGTATCCTTCTGGACCCTCAACTTTGGGTCGGGACTCTGTGGAGTCCCTGTTAAGCGACGAGGTCCGTCAGCTTCGAGATCGCGTCTATGCGATCGAGATAGCCCTTGGGCTTGGACCTGGTGGTCAGGCTGCCTCGCAGGCTGGCAAGCCTGGGGACCCTTGAGGTCCTTCGCCAAGACTTGGACGCTCTTGGTCGTGAGACTCATGAGCTCCATGGGCGCGTTGACCGCCGAGCTCCGGCTGCTGCTTTGAAGGAGCTCCGTCGAGGCTTAGAGACTCTAAGCCATGAGGTGCATGGTCGGATGCCCTCTTATGAGCCGCAGGGGTACTCGTACCACTCGGCTTATGGGTATAGCTCTTACCCGAGCTCTTCCCAGTCGGTACCGTCATACCCTTCGTATGACTCGCGTGGGTACCAGCCTGTGTATCGTTCGCAGGCTTCGACACCGGCAATTCCTGTTGTCCAGAGGACTCAGCCTCGTTTCGAGGAGGTGAGTTCTCACCTTGGTCTTCCTCCGTCCGAGAAGGAAGACCCAGCGGATCGTGATACCGCTTAAGACGCCCCACGTAGAACGTCGGGTGCGTCGCCATTGACGTTGGGAGGTCAATGGTGTACGCCGCGCCATGTCTGGCCAGGACCGCGAAGGGTCCAATGAAGCGGTGCTTCAACTTGTTGCTCCCTACGGCGCTAACCAATTTTATAGGTAGATTTTTAGTGTCTAATAACATCAATACACCTTGTTTAAACACATTTAAGTTTCCTCTTCCTTTTCTGTCTGAGTACTCCTTTCGTTTGTCTTGGGCTAACGCTATTGCGTCTCTAACCCGGCTGATCAACGTCGGCCTGTTGTCGATAAACGACGACAACTGTCTCCTTAGAGACTCTGGCTCGATCTCCGAGACCTGAGAGGAAAAGGCTTTCCGAGCCCCTCCCCCGCTTACGATGGAGGCATCGGTGCCTCCCCGCAAAGTTAGCGGCACCTGGGGGTGTCGTAACCCATTCAAGTAGAACGGGGTAAACCCCGTTGATGCGTGTCCGCATTGTTGAGTGCAAACTCAACCATAGGAAGCTGATCCGACCAGGACCGAGGTGCTTCCGCACAGATACTGCGCAGAGTATCTTCGAGCACGCGGTTGACGCGCTCCGTCTGACCATCCGTCTGCGGATGGTCCGCAGTTGACATCGTCAACTTAGTTCCCAACAATTCGAACAGGGCATCCCAAACGCCCTTGGTGTTTCCCTTGTCATCGGCCGGCAGGCCGAAGACGAAGTCGAGACTCTTCGACTTCCAGCAATCCGCTGACACAGGTAGGCTCTGCAGTGGAGCTGAGGCGTGGCCCGAAGGCTTCACCCTCTGACATATTTTACATGTCTTGACATAGTGTGCCACCCACTTATACATGCGGGGCCACCAAAATGTCTGAGAGACCATTTGGTAGGTCTTCTCCCGGCCAAGATGGCCACTTATCGGCGCATCGTGCACCTCTAGAAGTATGTCATACTTCAGATCCTCGTCGTTTGGAACGACAACCCGAGGAGGATCTCTAGGGTCTACTCTGTAATGGAGTAACCCATCGGCCAGCTCATAACGATGGAGCTGCGCCCGCTGTCGAGGCGAAAGCCTGTCGACTTTGGCGTCCTTGCCATCGGACAAGAACTGCACCAGTGGTGTATAGTTCTCGTCCTCCTGATACGCCAAGCGTATCCGATCATATAGATCTGTCGTGACCCGACTGACATGAGCTAGCTCATAGTCAGGTCAACGCGACAAAGCATCGGCAAGCACGTTGAGCTTGCCCGGTTTGTATTCAACGCGGAAGTTGTATTCCGCGAAGAATGACAGCCACCTCGCCATCCGCTGCGACAGATGCGGCGAGTTGGTGGCAGTCCGCAAGAACGCGTGATCAGTATAGATCACAAAGGGCCTCGTGCCCAAGAGGTGAACTCTAAACTTGACACCAGCGTACTTCATTGCAAGTTGCTCCTTGTCATGACCGGGATAGTTCCGTTCGGCAGCCTTCAGCTGCCTGGACTGGAAGGAGATGGCACGTTCGTGTCCTTCATCGTCCTTCTGAAACAGCGCACAGCCTATTGCATAGTCAGAAGCGTCACAGACGATGCTAAATGACTTGTTTTCGTCCGGCAAAGCCAGGACTGGCGCTTGCTGTAATCTCGCCTTGATGCTATCAAAAGCATCCTGGTGCTGTTGCTCCCAGACCCAGTCGGCATCTTTCTTTAAGAGATCCGACAAGGGTCGTGCAAGTTCAGCGTACCCTGCGCTGTACTTATGAAGATAGTTGGCTAAGCCCAACAACTCCCGGGGGTCCTTCTGTGACCTCGGGGTCGGCCAAGCCGCTATGGCCTTGACCTTCCCTGGATCGGCGCGTACGCCGACCCTGCTGACAAAGCAGCCGAGGACTTTTATCTCCTCAGCTGCAAAGACGCACCTGTCGATATTGGCATAGAGCTTGTTAGCTCTCATGACCTCAACCACTCGACGGAGGTGCTTCAAATGCACCTCCATAGCCGTCTGGCCACCTTCGGCACGGCTATGGACGAATATATCGTCAAAGTACGTCTGTGCGAACGTACGCAATGGTCTAAACAATTGTGTGACCAAGCGATTGAACGTCGCTGGGGCATTCGATAGCCCCTGTGGCATCACTAGCCACTCCCAGAGCATCCCACTCGGGGTGCTCACTGCGGTGAGAGGAATGTCACTCTCCCACATCAGGATCTGGTAGTATCCGTCTACCAGATCCAGGGCACTGTACAGCGTACAGCCCGACATGTTGTTCAGCAACACATCCTTGCGAGGGATCGGCGTCTGTGCCGGTACCGTCGCATTGTTCAGCTTGTTGTAAGCATGAACCAGACGCCACTTCCCGTTCAATTTACGAACGCAGAAGGTTGGCGTCGAGTGCGGGGACTTCGATTCTCGCACCATGCCTGACTTCGCCTTATCGGCGAAGAAGGCATCTATGACCTCGCACTGCTCGCGAGGTAGAGGCCACTGCCTCGTGACACAGTATTTTGTGCCAGGCACGAGATCAATCTCGTGCCGAACTCCCCGATCCGGCGGAAGTTGGGATGGTGGGTGCTTCGACACCACATCCGAGTATTCTTTCACAAGAGGATACACTGGATCCTCCGGGTTCTTGAGAATATCAGAACCCAAGCGCGTTGCGCGCTGCTTCGTGAACCCCTCCAGGACATCCTCGTCCATTACGGAGGAAGAGTTCAAATCTTCAGGAGAGGTCTCCGGCTTCAGGAGCACCATCTCCGCAATCGCTCCGGTCTTCAACTCGGCCAGGAAGTCCTTTATGGACAATTCATCGAGGTTCAGCAGTGCTGACACCTCTGGCAGTGCCTCCAGATGGACGGCACCTGCCCTAACTTGACGACCGGACACGCCGTCGAAGACATGACATTGCCCTTCGACCGGCCGTGCCGGTGGAGGCTCAGACTCCGAGTGTGGTACTTGGTTATCCACACGGGAGGTGCTCAACGACACCTCCGCACTCGTACTGGTCTTCTTGACCCCGCGTGGAACTCTGTTACCCACGCTAGAGACGCATACTGCGCTCCCGATCTTCTCGGTCTCTTCGACCTCGTGTGGAACTATGTTACCCACACCGGAGGCGCCCTCAGCGCTCTCCTTAGCAGCCTCTGCTGCTTGCGGACCTATGTTACCCGCCTGGTCAGTGCCGTCCGGCACTGCCACAGTCGAAGCCCATACGGCGCGACGACTCTTAGCGTTGGGACTTGCCGTCGTGGCAATCCCACACGCTTGGCAATAAGCCTTGGTCTCACGACCGGTTGCGGAGCTCATCGCAACATCTTCATTGGAGTCCGTGACCCCCAGTACTTCCTCGGGCGCATAAGCGCCTTGGCGACCATCTCTGGCGCCCCAGTCCCGGACAGAGGTGGGAACATTACTCACCAAAGCTCTGTCGGAGACTGCAGGCCGGCTAGCCCCAATGGCTTTGCCGCGCCAATCGATCCAGGGCTCGTGCTTTTCGAGCCACGGCATGCCCAGGATCAAGTCGTACTTGTCCATGTCTAGAACAAGGAACAACTCCGTGCTGTCAAAGTCTTCAAACTTTACAGCCAGGTCCATACGGAGCCCAGGTACGTTAACCACCGTACCATCGGCCAGTCTCATCGAGACCTGGCCCCTGCCTACGCTTTCACGCAATGCGTCGGCATACTTGTCGCCATTCCGCGCGTTCGTCGACGCCCCAGAGTCAATCAGGACTCTAAAGGGATCTCCGTATCCCCGTACACTCACGTGTACCACGACCAGTCTGCCGCTGCTCTTTCTCGTCTCGAGAGCACTCAGGCTCTGAGGAGCTAAGCCTCCATGGCGTGCGCCGTCCACACTCCTACCATGGGACTTAGATCTTCACCAGTAGGGCACCCCGCCCCTACTGGTGACCCCAGTTTCCCTGACCCTTGGGTCACGGCTTCTGCCACGGGCCCACCGAGCCCCTAGGTTTGGAAGGGAACTTCATTTGCCCTCCCGCAGGGCAGGCACGTTGCATGTGCCCGAGCTTCCCACATCCGTAGCAACGGATGGAGCTCTGTACGGCCGTACCCAGTTCCATGGGTACCGGCCCGGTGCTAGCTCCAGCTGCTGGAGCTCCTTGCACTGCGCCTGACGACGCATTGTGGCCTTGTCACACCGACGTAGGAGTACGAGCCTGTCGGTGGCTGTACTCCTCTTGGAGGGCGATTTGGATCGCCTCCTCCATAGTGTTCGCATGCACGCGGAACAACTGTGTGCGGGATGGGCCCGCCTTCAGGCCATCCATGAACACTGTCACCTTGATGTGTTCAGGTAGGGGGTTCCCCACCAGAGATGCAGCGAGCACTCGCATCTCCTGGATGTACTCATGCAGCTCACGCTTCCCTTGTTTACAGGCAAGGAAGCACGAGCGCTGGCGATACTCATAGTTCGCCGGAAGGAAGGCGGCTCTAAGCTGTTGACACAGCTGAGCCCAGGTTGTGAAACAACCCGGCGTTGTCGCTTCGCGCGTGTACGCCCAGGTCTTCGCCCGACCTCCTAGATTGGACAGGGCGAAAGCGACCCGAAGTCGCTCGGTCGAGATTAGAGCCGCGTCCATCGCGATCTCGACCTCTCGGACCCAGACGTGGAGGTTCTCTCCCTCCTTCCCCTCATAATGATTAACCTTAAGCCTCAACGGCTTAGGTTGGGCTGGCTTCATCTCAGCCACGGGGGTCTGCAGTCCCTGTACGTAGGCGATAAGCCCTCGCTCGTACGTGTCGAACGCCTTGATGCGTTCGACCTGCTCGGCCGGCGTAGCAGCCGCCAAGCTCCGGAGGGCATCTCCTCCAAAGATGCGCACCATCTTCCGGACCGACTCAAACTGAGAGTCGGTCAAATGAGGGAACTCCCCTCTATCCATCCTGGCTTACCTTGTAGGAGCCACAGATGATTCAGGTAGTCAATCTACCTGCGTAGGCGTGGATTGACTACAAGTGCTACCAAGTGTGACGGGGTCACACGAGCATCTTGCTTGAGGAAGCGTGCTATTAAGAGTATACAAACTCTAAGTGAACGGCAGTTCACTAGTCCCTGGTCTTAGGGGACTTAATAGCCAGTTTAGAGTAGATTTTAGACTTATTTATTTATAGTTAATTAGGTTCATTTGGTCTGTAATACAAACTCCTAATTAACTATACTTTATCCTCATTATGCATATAAAAGGTAGGTCAAATACGATTGGTTGACCCTCAGCCATCTAGACCTATGTGGCAGTAGTGTGGTCCACACCACTCACAACGGAGTATCTAAAACTGATACTCACAGAAGTAAATCTACTTTTAAAGGCGGTACCCTTTCTGGGGTACCCCTTCATGTAACCCCGTTGCGTGAATACTACTATTAATGGTGTTTCTAAGCGAAGTTGCGAACAAGTCGCTGATGCTCTAGATGGCGGTAGCAAACGTGGTTCTGAATAAATAAAATTTCTAGCACCATAAAAAGTAGTTGTCATCAGCACAAAGGTGAACCGAAACCCAGGTAAAATGGAATTGTTGTCGTAGTTTTATGTATCTCTACCTTAGGGTCTAGACATTCACCACGTTCACCTCTACGAGATATCGATCCATCTCTAGATTTTATACTCGACGACGAAGCATCCTCTTAACTCTTCTTCTTCTCTAAAAAAGGAAAGATTGAGTTAAAGTCACCCTCAATCACATCGTACAACAAGTATCACACTTGGGAATTCATATAGCAAGGATGCACACATGGATTCACTTTAGCTTACGGTTACCTACCATGGTGTATATCACGTCCTAGATGTATAACACACACAGTCCTTCAGCGTTCGTATACTAGCGTCATGCTATTTTTCCAACAACCCCCTTCGATGGGGAATGATCTTCTTGTTGAGTTAGCGGGAGTGGTGGCACCTCCATATTTTACCGCGAGTATGCTCGCGTGTGTCCAACCAATGTGACCACTTGTGCTTAGAACGTCAAACTCGATAGGTGTGCAGATCCTCCAGCGGTTAGAACAGGATAATCTTGAAATGAGCTCGACATCTAACACCCGAGTAATTTAATGACTAGTCGATCTGCACCCGCTTTTATTAACTCAGTGGCCCCTCCAATTATAATAGAGTGGGTCGAGTATCTTGAAGGGTCACGCCCTTCATGAGTCGCCGCGTTTTTAATCGTTTCGGCCACTTCTGTTGCATTGATACCTTGTCCTCCGCCTGTACATAATGCTGTGTAGCGAAGTGGGCGAACACTTTACCGCCCAAAGCGGGGGGCCTTTGAGAAGAACCGACTTTTCGGGTAGTACAGGTCCTGGATCAAGTACTAGACTCGATCCGTGTTGGCGTGTGACCTTGCGCAATCCCTATAGGTGTCGATTAATTCGGCGGACCGGGTTTCACCGGGTATTTTGTATTCCTACGACAGACACACAGAAAATGTAAGAACTTCCAGGTTGTACATATCCTGGGAGTCCTGAATGTGAGTTGAGAGATCACGAGTAAAGACGTTCTTCCCAAAAGATAACCTAAAACAATACAGAGTTTGAATATACAATATGCAGCCTGTCCGTTAGTCAGCACGCCCGAATACAGGTAAATTTCGGGATGCACTACGCGCCACCCTCGAAATATTCGAGGGAAACAATAGAATATTTTTCCTAAACACACAGTAATCAAAAGTCAAGTCCTAGGGGTGATCACTACCAAACATCCTAAGATCGCAGGGGAAATGAATATGAAATGCAAGGGATACGCGGAGTGTCCACTAGCAACTTAGCAAATAAAATAACTGGATCACTCCGAGTGTTCAAGCCCACTGGTCCCCAAGTTAATTCGACTTGAACGTGTTGTGCGTTTTCACGTGGTTAGTATAGCCTTGGTCGTCCTCGCTCTGGGGCCCTCCTAATGCGAGCGGTCCTCCAGGTAGACCTTCCTTGACGAGAGGTGCTGGAAAGTACGGCAACCTCCCTAGGTTGCCTGTGCGACGAAGATACTTAGGTTTCCCAATATGAAGCGAACTCGAAGCCACTTGGGCTTCACGACACAAATCAAACTCTGTTTAAAATTACCTTCTACCTTGGCATTCTAAATTCTTCTTCAATCGTGGTAGTCTTGGTACTTTGTTAGCGGTCTTTCTTTACTTCGTGAGGTCACACTCGGGTAGACTTGGTCTCAGTATACTTGAAATGTCACGTCGAACTTGGATCTGCATACACTCATCAGCGATGTCTTGGCTCTTCTGGGGTCGGCAGCACGGGTCTTATCCTTGTACAGTGTAGTCATCGGATTGCGTTACCCTCGAGTCACACTGTCTTGACTCTGCTTTAATGTCAGCGAACTGACTCCCGGACTTAACTTATATTCGGCAACTTGACCTTCGGTCTTGTTCTTCGACAGTCACTTGGCCGTTCAGGATGGATCGTCATTGGGGATGTATATTCGGGGGTGTACAGCATAACTTCGGATGGTGTCTTCATACCCGGTATTCGATCGAACTTTCAGGATGTGGGAGACAATCTTGGGGTTTACATGTGTAGGTTGGGTCGTAATTGTGGAATCGTTGAAGTTTCGGGGGTGTTTTAGATGATGTTCGGCTCCATCAAGGTAGGATGCTCCTCGGGATACGTTCACCGAGGGCACTTGTTTCCTTCTCTTGGATACCTGCCGTCAAGGAGTCGGCGGTTGGACTGAGCGTCAATGTTGCATCCTGAATTTGGTACCCATTCAGGGCGTACGCTTCCAACCTGTGAGCCTCTCCGTAACCGAACATCGGCATCCCCAAAGTCCAAACCATCAATTCGCCCAGGTGTCCCACTCAATACCCATCTCGAAAACCATCATCGCTTGTCCAAATCGGTGTGCTCGGGTTGTCCCGGCTGGGCAGGTGCGGGTGTGCCTAGAAAATTCAGAGGCACATCGTCACAGCTGGCCCATCCTTATGGGTTCTGAACGATCGTGCTCCTTTAATTATCCAGCGAGCAGCACGAATTGCACACAGGACGTCGTTCCCTGACTTATGGTGGTAGCGATGTTCCCTGTTTCCGTACTTGTTGTTCTTTGCCCCGTGTAATTTAACCCTTTCGCGAGCCATTTATCTCAACTATAGTATACAAATCTAAGATATTTGCTTCTCAAAGGGCGCATTTTTCGCCCTTTAATGAATTCACGGTACTGTTCTGGGATGTCTTATGAGACATGCGATCTACTGTGATTTGTTTGGATTTGCTGGTGCATACGATTGTACACATTTGACTTAACTTCATTATGGTGTATGATTACATGATGATTACGCAATCGTACCGTATTTCTTATGTCTCAAAAGAAGGTATATATTTAGTTGAACTTAAGTAAAAGGGCGAAAAAATCACCCTTTCAGAGGAGTATTTCGTACCGTGTTTTGGAAACCATCTAAAAGAGCGATTTTTGCGCCCTTTCACCACGAAAGGGTTAATGCCTGCTTGAACTGCCCTGTGCGGTGGAGACGGATGTTCGTGTCCATCCAGCAGTTGAACGTCAACCAAACGCAAAATTTAAGAATGACAGCGATTTCCGATGAAGATATACTCTGACCTCCGCAACAAAAAGAAATACGCTAGCAGGATCCCGCCCCATATCAACTGCGATCGAGCTAGTCGAAAGTCGAGATTCACAAAAAATCGTCTTGGACGATAGCGGATACTGTCTTCTGCATCCAAATAGGGTAGTTCACCATCGGCACTGCTGTTTCCACTGGTGCCAAGAGCGGTGATACTGCTTCATTGAGGAGGTGGCCACTGCCCCAGATCGCAGCATTGCTCCCAAAGCCGACACAACTTCCTGTAACTGTTCGGGACCTGTACCTGTAACCAACCATGAGAAAGGTTAGCAAAGTGCGATAGTTTCCCCGGACTGTCACACCCTCGAACCGGCGTCTGCCATAGTGTTTTCCACTCCTGGCATGTGAGCCGCGGTGACCAAGAAGTTGTAGTGAATCTCCATTAAGCCCAACAATCGCAACAATTGTTGTGCTGTCACATTTCTGCTTGATCTCTTGTTACTCCACGATACGGCGGACTGATTATCAATCCATAGACGAACACATGTTTGGAAGGACAGGTCTGTGCTGCACCAGTATGATCCCCACACAGCGCGAGCAAAAAATTCTCGAAGGTTGATGCCGTAGTCGTTTGTAGCTTCCTCGTGAAACGCTATAATCTGGTTTAGCTCTTCCTGATCAAAAGCGCCCTGAATAAACTATCGTCGAGAATGACAGAGAGCACGCAGGCCAACGTCACTGGCGTCCATGTTGATATGAACGAGCACGGGTTGAGATTGTGTAAATCTTGACAAAGGGATTCAGTTCAGATTCGCGGTGTGTAAAATCATTCTGATCCAATGCAAGTCATCGTGACCGCCTTTTGATATTACAACGCGTGTAAATCGACGTGCGAACCGGCAAAGTGATGCTAAGCGCTGAAAAAATGGTGGTGCAGACCTGATACAAGTTACCACATGACGCAAACTCCATACCACCTTCTCCAGTTGATTCTTTGAAGTAGTTTTAGCGGACAGGAATTCTTCCACACGATGATGTGCTTTTGCGATCTTTTCCGGAGGCATCGCTATGTGTAACAACGGAATATTCTATTGTAATCCGAGTGACTTCCCTCTCGTAGACCAGCTTGTGAATTTATCCTCATTACTGGAATCCGGTCCTAATATTGCTATCATCGCTTTTCGTAGCGACAAATTGGCTTCAAATAGTTTAGTACCGACATCAGCCTCGACGGCATTGTGATCATCGCATCACGTATTGCATCAAACGGTTGGTTCGTGTAGTATGGTTGCTTCGGCTACTCAGGCTTTGCATTAGCGTACAAATGTGAGATTGCGCCACCCGCAAGCCAGTATTTAACGGGAGATATGCACCATCCGAATGGGCAGGCAAGATCAACAACTAAAACCTTTGGTTCACGAATCACTCCTGAAAATCGCCTAACATGGTCCGCATGGATCGGTATGTTACGAAATGCTCATTTAACGTCGCCGGACATTGGTTTTGGTCGGCCGGGATTCGTAGATTCACTTTGAGAATTGTTTTAGCTAATGTGTGACAATCGAATCATCGTCAGCAATATTATCGTTGATGGATTGGCCGCATGTGTATGACAAGTCATGAATCATCCGAGCTTCTTCGGTGAATGATCAGGAACCCTTCAGAACCGCTCCAAAGGGACTGCAAGGGATACCGGGTTGGATATCCACGAGGTCTAGGTCGATAACGAGATACGGATCTTTATCCTGGCTTGTTCTGATACTCTTCACAAGCGAGTTCAGCTCGACTGATGCTGAAGTATGGTTAGATGGAGGTGTAGCCTGAGGTTCAAATTGTTGTCTCCACTCCGGGATGACCCCGTGTATGACCACTTCCTCCCATTCTTGAGAGTACCTATAAGTTGACCATCCAGGCAAGTATCTTGGAACTTCTAAAGCTTTGTTTGGTCGTGGGTCGATGCTTGTTTCACCACGTAGAAGGCGAACGAAATCGGGTAGCGATGTGTTGGAGTGTCTGAGATATTCACAGAAGGTTTTCTGTTTCTCTGTGTCCAAAGTGGAGTTTCATTGACCCCATCACGAACGTCCACTGCAGTAGTTGATGGCCACTGAAGTCCAAATTAGGCGAGACGATGATATAGTTCGGTATATGCGGTTTCTCGGCGATGATTCAGTAACAATTGTCGAGCTCTGAAGGTAAACTTGAAAGATTGGTACCGCTGAGCCATAAATGTTTCCTTGTTCATAAGTTTTAAGTCGAGTCGGCACGGAGGGCATTTGTCGGTAGTTACCATCGAGCTTCTAACACTGTATAGAATTATACCAGCAGAGCCCGTAGCCCTACCACTGGCTTTTGGAGTACCAGCAGAGCTCGTGGTCCTGTCGCTGGTTTGACTGAACTCCACAATGGTGGAGACGTTATCCTTGGCGTTTGAACGACTGAAGGTGAATGGAGGCATACGGTTTGAGTATGCATCAGGCGTCGGAGACTGGATTGAACTCCAGAAGGACCCAGACACCTTCACGCCTCTTCTGGGGTGACCTGAATCCCAGTAACCACCAGGTTAAACGCTTTGTAATGCTGAACGAAAATGTCCGCGGCGGCGGGAGAAGCACCCATCACGTCGACCGGGTCAGCCAATGTTAGACAGATGTTTCATGCAGAGCTGCTTGCCGTTGACGAGGGGAAGTATCTACAACAGCGCGTCCGATATCTCAGGTCGAGCTCTAAAGTGATCCACCACATTACGTTTGTTATCTTTGCCGGTGTTACTGTCTGGCTTCACCTTACGAAACCCATGAGGGTGTCGATGACCTCCGCGACTGACGTTTGCATGGGAGTAGCAGACTACGCTAACCAATTGCTGTTCAGAGTGACAGAGGCGACATTTACTCACAATTTGAATCAGCCGTGTGAACGAAGGATATCCCTGCTGGAACGCGGTGTGTACTTATAATGCCTCCTCGTATCGATCTTGAGCAAGCTTTAACCGAACACATTCAAATCGTTCGTTAATTCAGTTAAGTAGTTCATCACGAGCGTCTTGAAGACCGAAATGTCTGCCCGGTTGTGACCGAGATAGTTTCTGCACGAATTCCTGCGCTTCTTCTACCAACGTTGAAACAAATTGAAACAAATGGCAGGTATACAAGTTTGACCTACGGCGGCCAAACCACCTAACGCGTCAGAAATTGCAGTTATGTCCGTAGCGGTAGGCTCGAGGGGTAACTTGTTGTTACGTGAGAAGTCTGACATGTCGCAATCGCTTCGACGCTTCCTTCGTTCAGTGTCCGTAAGGCACAAGAAGTGCATTATACACAGACCTTGCGTAGCAAAATCCCAACTGTAGAAACCTCGACCGACAGCGAAGTGTGGCAGGAGGTCCAGAGATTTATCAAACATTGTAGTGACTCCGCGAAAGTTGAGCGCCCATCACGGCATACGTACCGTTAACAAGTTGGCGATGGATTTGCCGTTGTGTTGCTTTAGGACGGAACTGACCTTGACTGTCCGATGGTGTCCCGCCCATCGCTATTATATCACAATCGTCGCTTCTTGACTGGTTCATTGCTTTGAGTCGGTCGACATTGCTTACCATGGTTGGATTTCGAGCGAAAGTTTTCCGTAATGTGACTAACGAACCCATTTCAGTCGTTAGATCATCTCGTCAATCTCGGGTTCGCTTGCTCGAAGATACCCGAACAGATGTCATCGCTTTTTGAGTATGTCCCGGTGGCTCGACGATACTAACTCTTCCGGTGTCGGAGTCGTCAGAGTCGCTAAGCATATCAACTAATGACGGTGAGTCTATCTCCACGGTTGGTCTAACCGAAAGAGCTGAATTGGGAGTTGGGTTGACGTCCCGCGATGGTTGATCAAATATTGTGTCGCCAAGATGAACTGACCTTGGCTGACGCCGTCATCCTTCCCTGTAGTATGCAACATCTAAAAGCTACTTGATCATAACATTGCGGATGAAATCTGAGACAGTATCATATAGCGAGACTATATGTTCCTCGTTCAAAGGTGGTGCATTGAGCTTCACAAAATAATTTTGGACCGTCGTGTAGTTCGGCAGATTTAAAGAAGCTAAAAGTCGATTGGGTCGTCATGCTTGAAATGTTACCGGGCTTGGAACTTGAAGAGTCGTTTGAGGAGCTATTGCCTACGTAGGAAATTGAAAAATGGCTAAGAGGGGTTTTGCCTCTCCGTCTTGATCATCTTCGTCGTTGGTTGC
This sequence comes from Phytophthora palmivora, assembly GCA_008079305.1. Classification (NCBI taxonomy): domain Eukaryota; phylum Oomycota; class Peronosporomycetes; order Peronosporales; family Peronosporaceae; genus Phytophthora; species Phytophthora palmivora. Next base: position 153,562 of record VOQZ01000981.1, read on the forward strand.
TGTAGTGTATCCTGGGCAGGTAGATAGCGAAAATCAAGACAATCTGATGCGGGGGCTAGACCCGCACGGAACTTGTAGCCTAGTGTACTGTTCGCTAGCTGGTAAAATGAAGAACGAGCTTCCAGGTATGGTGCTAACCATCCTTCCGCTCAGCCTCATCAAACAATCGTGTCCAGAGGCGTCCCTCTGTAACTGACTGAAGTGAGAGACGGATCGTCCTAGTGACAACCGTATAACAGATAACATGCAGTCCATACAAAGTTCCTCATAGCGTTCCAGGACAAGTACGAGCAACCAGACCTGGAGAATATGTATACCCGCTGTTGTGGTGTACGACACAGCTGGGTGTCTCTTATATACGTCGAAGTATCTGTTATATAACTTCGACAGTCACAGTCACTTCAAGGACTGCAGGTGGTGAACCAGGCTGGAATACCCGGCATCCACTACAGTTTCGAAACCACCAATAATCGTTGATATGACTGCTAACATAAACTGAAGATATCATGTTTAACCCTTGAACCCGACGACCTGGACCGTACAAGATACGGGCAAAAGTTTAACGTGGACCGTACACGTTAAACTATTTATACAAGTGTTTTGTATTGACGCAACAATGTCTTAAGTCAACTAGGGTTAGGGGATTTGTCTATGGTTCAGGTGGAATCGACATAAATAATACTTTGAGAAAGGACAATAATGCACGAGAAAGAACAGAGCAGATCAAACTCGCAAATTGACATATGCGTTTTGGAAGGTCAGCGACTTGACGCCACTCCATTTCTCTCATTTGGAGATTCGCCACAGAGGGCGCAGAACCCCTTACCGCCGTTGTAAATGGCGTTCCAGGCGAGGTTGCGTGAGATGAAGAAAGCAGGCTGGTACTCCAAGGAGCCAACCGGTTTATCCGTTGACTTCGGTTACTTGAAGCCGGGAAGAACAAAGAAGGACTTGCGGGGCGAAGAAGAGCTCATGAAGTACTTGGACAAGTTGGACATCGGTATGGTACACATATGTATGTCGTGTCGTCATTTTTCATTAGTCTAACGCTATTGTGTGGTTAGCTGCTCTTCAGGAGAAGAAGAAAGCGAGGAGAGAGGGATCTGCAAATGCTGCAAGACGGCGAAACGCAAGGCAACGGGCAGAAAGTGGTAAACCCACGACAAACGACGGTAATATCCTGTATGCTACTCATTTGACTGGAACCAACCATGTATGTTGCTGATATCGTGTACAATGCGCCATATAGGAAGTCAAGCGGACATTCAAACAGCAGTACTGGGTCCTTCTGATGGCGAGATGTTTCCCGACGCTGAACAGGCACCTATTGGCGAGCAGACACCGCCGCGCACAACCTCCACCGATTGCCCGCTAGGTACGAACCTTCATTATATCTGAATGATATGCTACGCACGGTCTAATCATGTATGTACTGTTGTAGAACCCTCGCTTGAAAAGCGGCGCAGACTTGAATTTGAATATGCAGATTCTGGTGACGATCACGATTCATCAAACAACCCTGATGAAGACAGTCAAGACTCTTAAGGTGATGGTAATGCGTCAGTAATAGACGTGGGGGAGGAATCAAAAGAAGTCCTGGGGATCTGTGATGTTTCGAATGAAGGTTAGTCAAAGCTGTATATACATTATTGAAAAGGATCTAACTTGTATGTACTACTTTGCTGCAGACGTCAATCACGTTAGTGCAACCGAAGATCCACGTTCATTTGTGACGTTTGAGTCAGATGAAGGAAATGATGATGAAGACGATGAAAAGATACATCTGAAGACGGTTTATCTAGCCATGATGTTCATCTACCTGGTCCTCCTCAGTTGCATTTTGATGGCGATTTGATATCCGCCGCCGGCGGTATGTCCAACATCGCGTCGGACTCGGTGTCGGACGAATTCCTAAAGACGATGGCGGATACTGGTTGGTCCGACTTAGTTACAACTACGCCGTACGACTACCAGCAGCAGCCGTATGAATCTCGCCCGCCTGGAACTATTCATGAAGACTATCCAAACATATACAATGGAACTTCAGGACCTACCGCCAAGGCACTCGGAGCCGCAGCTACTCCTTCCGGTGTGCTCTTCTACTTCATTCAGCCTGAGCTTTGGGAATCCATCGCAGAGGAGAGCAACCAATACTTCAGTGAACGTACCGCTGAAAGAGTGGAAGGCCAACACGCAAAACAAGTTGCTCGTCAACAAATTCATCCTGACTTCAAACCAAAGACCAAAGAAGTGTTGCGGACCGAGCTTCTGAGATCTGCTGACATTACACATCGGGAGCTATGTGTATTTTAGGGTTATTGATTGCAAGACCGATTGTCCCTAATAAGGAAATACTGGCGCATCACTGGCGGACTACAGACGAGGGGGCAATTCCGCGCGGGTGCACAGTACGTACTGACCGTCAGGGGTTGAGCTCGAAACTAATCCCAAAGAAGAAGAAGGGCGACAAAACGAATCCTCCTAAGATACCAAAGAACAGACCGACAAATATTGAGAGGGGGGTATTCACAGTCGCCGAAGCGTTGCGAGTTTCTGGTATGAAGGTAATGCGTTGGTGGGATACTCGGTAGATTCACATGTTGAGCACTGGTGGAAGTGTTGAAGTGGACCGCATTGTGCGTCGGGATAAATTGACTGGTGAACAGCAGGAAGTAACCTGCCCGCGTATCGTCAAAGACTACCAGACCTACATGGGCAGCGTGGACGTGCATGATCAATTGCGTCTCCAACGGCAAGTATTATATTCCTGTATGTACAGGTTTAGCTATAATCTAATCGTGTATGGTACGTTTTTAGGTACTCACTGCGGCTGTCTATCAAATACAAGAAGTACTACAAGTCCCGCTTTCTTGGACTCGTCGATCTTGCCATTATCAATGCGTTCATCATCTGCAACTCTCGACGTGCAATGGCCAACCTCTCGAAGTTAAGTCACGTGAAGTTTTTGAAGCAATTGCATTTGGAATTGTGCCAGCTACGTGAGGAAGACTGGGTGACGCTCCAGAACAACGCGTGTTTGCAAGTAACGCCGTCCAAGCGATTGCAGCGTGCAAATGGTCGCCAAGCCGCACACCAGCCTATGCAAAACGATGAATGGCGTAGTGACAATAACCAACAGGGAAGGAAGCGCCGCATTCGAGTTTGCAAGGTCTGCTCGCTGCTAAAGGGCACCGGCAACGCCCGAGGAGGCGACTCGTCCATTTACTGCAGCGAGTGTAAGCAGCCGAACACGTCTAAGAAACCTATGGCATGGCGGGTGTTCCTGTGCGAGAAGATGCGCCACACGTACAATGGGGCCGCGATGTCATGTTTTGACATCTGGCACAAGGCCTGAAGGAACAGTATGCTTCTCCCCAAGAAGGCTGGTAAGCGGAATATCCGAGCGCGTACACCACCGCGTCATGAGAACGAAAATGAGGAGAAGGATGGGGGCGAAAGGGTGCCGTCGTCGAGTGGTGAGTCCATGGTTGTCAGTCCCAATTTGCCAAAACGGGCTCGCCTCGCTCCGGATACCGCGATGACTGACTGAGGCATAGGTTGCGTCCGTCTATTTTTACTTAGGTTTTGTATATCCGCTTCATCACGACATTGAACTAGCTAGCATCTGTCGAGTTGATTTAGTTATGCACAATTGTCGCTCGACATTGTTAGCTTTTCTCACGGCACTTGCACATGGGTGCACCGGTTTTGTAGTCTACTATACATTGTACATTACTAAAGTGTATCTTGGTCGACGTTGGACCATCGATATGATGGATGTACACGATAAAAGGAGGTGCAATATCCCAGGATTAGGCTTAGAGTGCGTCTGTCCACTATACATGTTATCAAAACATTTAGGATTGGATTTGGTAAGCGAACCCTTACCCGCACATACACGTTATAGCGTTAGGGATTTGGTTAGAGTTGGCACCAAAAGGCCTCCGGTCTCAAGGGGTTAATATATTGTGAGTCAAAAAATAATGATCACCAATACCGTATTTGAGATCTCATAATACGTACCCCAGGTTTTTGAAGTTGTGTTGTTGCAAAATGGACAAGAGCTGTACAGGTACGGACGACTCTATGTACACTAGTTTGACACACATATCATTATGGTATTTTATATTATACGTATCCGCTAGAGTGTTATCTAACCACTACTTTCTAGCCTATTGGACGCTAACGTGTCAATATCTCTGCTTGGGTCCACTACGTGACGTACCACTGGAATTTGATCGAGGAGTGTATTGAACAATTCCCAGTCAGGCTCGATACAGAGCAACCTCTGATCACTTTCATTCAGCTGACTAGAATATGAGGACTTCGGAATGATCTGTGCTTTACTGAAACCACTCATAATCACTGTGGTTGACAGCGACTTCCAAGCATCTTTTGTCCACCCGATACGCTCGTGCCTGGTAGGAGCTTTCAGCTTAAATGGGACGGAGCTTCTGCTATTTTGTAGCTGCTGCAACATGTATTCTACCCAGTTCTTTCGCAGCATGTCCTTGAGTGGCTTATTCCATGAGATATCGGCAGGTTGACATGCAAACGTGTACCCTGCCGGTATCGCCATCCGTTCAACGTTTAGAAGACGCGCAATAATTAATACATCAGTTCGCCAATGCCCCGAAAATTCATCAAGCAGCAGTAATATAGGTTCTTCCCTATTACGCCGGTTGGAAAAGTGGTAAATCAAAAATTGAATTGTCAATTCGCTGTTCCACCAACCCGCACAATTCCCATAAACTTGTACGCTGTCTTGCTCCCCACGGAGCTCACGCCAAAGTTTATCACCAAAGCCATGCTGGAATGCAGTATTCTCTCTGGCTCGCTCTTCAAACTTTGATGGTTTGGCTTTAAAACCATAAACGGATCGTATTTGGTCCCGATACTATCACCCAGTACCATTAAAGTCACACGATCTTTATCTTTCCCAGCACTTTCATCCAAATAGTTTTTGATCCTGTTGCAGCAATTGTTCTAGTTGGTAAATATTCGTAATTTATTGCTGTCAACACAGAATTTTGAATGTTAGCATTTTTAAAAAATAATGATCACCAATACATATAATTTGCGAAACTTATTTTATTTTTTCGTCATGGTTTGAAATTCCAGAATTATCCCATACTACAGGACGAGTACGGTCATGAGGACAAGCACAATACCTGAAACTCGGCCGAACTTACTCAAAGCAGAATTGGTCGTCGTCGTGGTAGTATTCATCGAACTCCCACTGCCCGAGTCCGACGCACTAGTGGCGGGACTACCCGTCAATGTTGATACAGCGTCGACTTCATATTCAGCCGTCAAATCCACTGCTAGCGAGATCCACACGAACACACCATCACTGATGGCAGTGCTCAACAACGCATAGTTCATAATCGGATCGTACCCAGTTTTGGCAGCTTTGATAAGCCACATATCGTCTACGTTGGATGTGACAGCTTGCGTGTTGGTAGAGTACGGGGTCACTTTTTCCACTTTAGCAATGAGGCTGTCGTCAAAGAAAAACTGCCCCACGTGGACCACCGAACCACCAGAATACGTGTTGTTTGTGAGAACTTTGCCGTTGTAGTTACCAACGAAGTGGAGGTGCGTGGCACGTCCTTGGTAATGTCCTGGAAAGATTGACGTCATTTGGGCGACACCGTCTTGATCCGTGGGAGTTACACCACGCAGAAAAGTTTTCTCGAGATTGGTCGTATCTGCACTGTTTCCGTTGCTATTGGCTACCACACCAGAGTAGACACCCGTAGCATTCGCATGCCACAAGTCAACGTACATGTTTTCCACTGGATCGCAAGTACTCACGTCGATCACTTGCACGTCGACATACATGTCGACACCTTTTTGAGTTTCGCGCATGTCGTCACGTATGTATTCACCTTTGACGTAGTACGGACCTTGCGTGACTTCGGGTTCCACGATAACAATTGTTTCGCTGGCAAACAGATCAGTCGATTGAGTTTTGGTTGTCACCGTGAGGCTCGACTCATGATCCTTTGCTACAACCGTGGCAGCATCAAGGCGACGTTGTCGGAGTTGATGGCGTAATTTCTCCACTGCTTCAGCACGTCTCGTCACGGCTCGCTCTTGAAGCTTGCGTGAAGACTCGGACTTTGTGCACTGGGTCAGAGCCGCCTGGGCGTTCTCGGCGAACAGCTTGCGTTGATCGGTGGCGAGAATTCGGCGTGCTGGTTCGTCGTGAGCTGTGGCGAAGTTGGAGATAGTGCACGCTGCAATTGCGGTGGCGATGAGGAAGGTCGAGGTCTTCGCCATGTTTGTTTGAAAACCTTAGTGGTGTAGGAGATTGATTGGAGTTGTTGTGTTGTGGCAAGTCGAGATGTGAAGAATTGGTCTACGCTGAAAGATGACCAGACCACCAGAATATATATAATGCAATGGTGGTAACGGCATTTCGCCTTTATTTGGAAAATGGCATTCAGTCTTATCTTGTTAACTTTACACTACTGGGAATTGAATTATTCCTGCCGACAATGTAATTCTGATAGTGTGAAGTAACGAGGGGACGATTCCTTGAGAGGAAACGTACACCTTCTCATAGATCATCTTCTTAAATACTTCTCGTAACATGGTGATAACTAACCTGTATAACTTTTCTTATCATTTTTTAATTTATAGTGGAGAAGATTTGCATTTCTGTCGCTACATCATTGCATAACGTTTGTACAATGCAAACAAATCGTGGAAATCAATTTAGTTAAGCATTGTGGAATTGAGCTATTTTACAGAGCCATCAGAATCGTTGGCATGACTGTAGCCAAGACCGCTACTGTCGCCCACGAAAAACCGCTTCCAATAGCAGAATTAGTAGTCGTGGTCGCATTCATGGAGCTCCCACTGCTTGAATTGCTTGAGCTGCTAGTCGAATCACTACTTCCCGTTAGCGTCGCCGCCACCTTGACACTTTGTTTAGCTGTGAGGTCTACAGCTAAAGAAATCCACACGAACACACCGTCATCGATCGTGTCTCCAAGGAGAGCGTAGTTCATGATCGGATCATAGCCAGTTGCTGCAGCTTCCTTCAGTACTTTGTCGTTGGAGTTTGACGTTAGTGCCTGCTTGTTGGTTGAGTAAGGCGTCACAGCTTCCACCTTGGTGATGAGGCTATCATCGAAGAAGAATTGACCCACATGAACGACAGATCCACCTGAGTAAGTGTTGTTTGCAAGAACTTTACCACCGTAGTTGCCAATAAAATGCACGTGTGTAGTGCGACTTGTGTAGTGACCCGGGAAGACAGAGGTCATTTGAGCAACACCATCCGAATCAGTTGGGGTTACACCACGTAGGAAAGTAGCTTTAGAGTTCGACGTGTCGGTGCTGTCACCATTGCCACTAGCCACGATACCAGACTAAACACCCGTAGCATTCGCATGCCACAAGTCAACGTACATGTTTTCCACTGGATCGCAAGTACTCACGTCGATCACTTGCACGTCGACGTACATGTCGACACCTTTTTGAGTTTCGCGCATGTCGTCACGTATGTATTCACCTTTGACGTAGTACGGACCTTGAGTGACTTCAGGTTCCACGATAACAATTGTTTCGCTGGCAAACAGATCAGTCGATTGAGTTTTGGTTGTCACCGTGAGGCTCGACTCATGATCCTTTGCTACAACCGTGGCAGCATCAAGGCGACGTTGTCGGAGTTGATGGCGTAATTTCTCCACTGCTTCAGCACGTCTCGTCACGGCTCGCTCTTGAAGCTTGCGTGAAGACTCGGACTTTGTGCACTGAGTCAGAGCCGCCTGGGCATTCTCGGCGAACAGCTTGCGTTGATCGGTGGAGAGAATTCGGCGTGCTGGTTCGTCGTGAGCTGTGGCGAAGTTGGAGATAGTGCACGCTGCAATTGCGGTGGCGATGAGGAAGGTCGAGGTCTTCACCATGTTGGTTTGTCGGGGTTGATACGAGAGGAATCGAGAAGTGAACCAGGAAGAATGTCAAAACGAGTTCAGTAGTTGTTCAGTCACAAGATCACCAGAATGAGCACCATGCAATGAATGCAACGGCTAGACCACCAGAATGAGCATCACGCAAAAATGTCAACGGAATTGTAGTATCTATGTTGAGACTCAAAGGTTGCTTCGCAGTCTTACCTGTAGTCACTACTATTACGGCGTGTGAGAACGTATCCTCAACGTTTTTCTAATTTGTCCAAGAACTCAAGACATTAAAATAAATTGCCAGAGCGAAATGTTGTTATACATTATTTGTAGTTTTCGAGCTGTAATGATAGAGTCATTAGAGCTAAGTGACTAGAAATTGGCCAAAGCAACAGAAGCGAATGCAGCCAGGAGAACAGCAACTCCGCCAAACTTGCAGGTGTTGGAAACTTCGTTGGTATCTGAAGTGCTGGTAGTACTTGACGTTCCTGTCAAAGTTGACACCGCATTCACGTCTCGATTAGCCGTCATGTCGACAGCTACCGAGATCCACACAAACACACCGTCATTTACTGTATCTCCCAGTAATGCATAGTTCATGACGGGATCGTAGCCACTCGCTGAAGCTTCTTTGAAGATATTGTCATTTTTGTTGAGCGTGGTAGTTTGTGTGTTAGTCGAATATGGTGTCACTGCCTCTACCGACGTAATGAGGTCTTGATCAAAGAAAAACTGCCCCACATGAGCTACAGATCCACCTGAGTACGTGTTGTTTGAGAGAACTGTGCCGCCGTAATTGCCAATGAAGTGTACATGCGTTGTTCGACCAGCGTAGTGTCCAGGAAAAATCGAGATCATTTGAGCAACACCATCTTTATCCGTAGGGGTGACGCCGCGCAGAAAAGTATTTTTGAGATTTGAAGTATCTGTGCTGTCCCCGTTCGTACTGGCAACGACGCCAGAGTATACTCCTGTCGAGTTCGTGTGCCATAGATCCACATACATGCTCTCCACAGGATCGCACGTGTTGACATCGATCACTTGTACATCGATGTACATCATGACACCGGTCTGTTCCTCGCGCATATCGGTACGGATGAACTCGCCACGGACGTAGTATGGTCCTTCAGTAAGTTCAGGCTCCGCCACACATGGCGCCGTGCTGCCAAAGAGCACGCTGGCTGAAGTGGTCGTTGTAATTCCTGTGAGACCCGACAGATGAGTGGTGGTAGAAACCGTGACTCCGTCTAGTCGACGTTGTCGACGATCTTGACGTAGAACTTCAAAGGCTTGAGCACGACGAGTTACTGCTCGCTCTTGGAGTTTTCGAGTTGACTCTGAGTTTGAGCATTCCGCCAGCGATCTCTGTGTGTTCTGTGCAAAAAGCCTACGTTGGTCTGTTGAAAGTGCACGGCGTGGTGGTTCTTCGTGTCCAAATCCAGTGTTGGTGAGCGTACAAGCTGCTATTGCTGTGGCTGCGAGGAAAGTTAATACCTTGACCATATCTGTGAACTGGGAGCGTTAGTTGGGGCTTGTTGATGGAAAGTTGAAAAGTGTTTTATGTTGTCGTGAGCTTTGGAGAAAGAGAACAAGGAACAGGACACATCAACTGAACGAGCGCATCATTGATCCATCGCTATGAATAAAGTAGCAAGGGTGTATCAATTCTTACCATGCCCTATTTGAAGACACCTGTCGTGGTGTTGAATTCCATTAGCAACTAATGCATAAAAATACACTACTAAAAATACAGTCAAACTTGACTGTGTTATGACAGTGAACGCATCAATTCAGGGACTTCCAATCAACAATCTGTTCCTATTTCAAGTCAGACATGTCCAATAACGTCACTCACAGAACTGGTGTGCTATTCCACACTAATAATGCTTAGCTTGTTGAGATTTCTACATACATGGCAGTCGTAATTCCTATATATTTTTCTCCTAGAAACTCGATGATACATATTGGCAAAAAATCAAGAAGATTTTTATATAAACGTTTTACGGAATGTCGTGTTTTCGTTAGCTCTCCAGTAACATTACTGACCACCATGTTTAGTAAGTCGGGAGGCACTGTGAAAAGCTCGCACTAATGTACTTGCACACTGCTCCAGGGGCACAGAATGTCTGTCCATCGTAGGCGCCACCACCGCATTGACCGTAAAAGGCCACAGGATCACGGCTGGGCCACTCCTTGCAACGGTAAACGTCTTCGAAATTAATTTCCTGGCATCTGTATCCTTTCTCGCAAGTAAGCATGGTAAAAGCACTTGTGGACGGATCCTCGGGCATATAGACGGTGTAGTCGAAACCGGGACCTCCACAGTCAGCATAGGCAGGAACCAAAACGGTTTGACCAGAGATTGGTGTAGGTCCTGGCTTAGTCGTCGAGGGTTCTGTCGTCATGGTATTGGTGGCTGTACCGTTCACTACGGGTGATGCTACCGTGTTATTGTTCGTTGAAGTGATACCATCGTGGGGGTCATAACCGACGTCATCGGGGGATACGGTGATGTCGTTGACAACAGTAGTGTTTGTGTCCTTCAAATTGCTTCCATCGCTGGCTACTGCAGCTAGAGCGGTATTCCCCAACAAAGTGTAGACAGCAAAGCCAGCGATGAAGTTGTACTTGACCATGATTGAGGAGCGGTTCTTGTACCTGAGTGTGGGAGTGAAAAGCGAAGTGACGATAGCCTTATAGATAGAGCAACCACTGCTACATTTAGACTGCCTCAGGTGCGAGGCTACTTCATGTTTATTTTCGTTATCTACCTACCTACGCCAACGGAAACATTTCGGGGAAGAAAATTCTTCAGGAACTCCAATTTGGAGTTTTGAAAGGACAAGCTTTTGTATCAAGTTATTACAGTATTGTCAGTTCCTGGCGAAATCTCCCCCATAATAAATTATTTCGACGTCATCGTTATTAACATTTCAGGGCAAATACTGAACTTGTCTTCGTGTCTAATGCATTTGAAAAATAATCCTGGTTATGCTATCGTGGATCATCGTCTACTCTTGTCTCATTAACTTACAACGATCCTTCGCTGCCCTCGTCGTCTCCGCTCTCACTGCCTTCCACTTCAACAAGGAAGCGCTCACCATCTGTGCTCTCACTGCTAGCGTCGACCCCACTGCTTTCACTACCGGTCACCTCTAGAAAACGCTCACCATCGATACTTTCACTACCATCATCATTGTCCGAACTATCGTTGCTGTCGACTTCCTGCAGGAAGCGATCGCCATCGACACTCGCGCTACCCTCACCACTATCAGATCCTTCGATTACAGTCAGGAAACGATCGCCGTCAAAGGTCTCACTCCCCTCATCACTCGCACTGCCTTCGACTTCTAAGAGGAACCGGTCACCATCCCCATTCTCACTATTATCGGTTTCCAAACTCGTACTGCCCTCTACCTCCAACAGGAAGCGATCACCCTCGTCACTGTCGCTGGCGTCAAAACTGGCGTCAAAACTTGTCAAGATGCGCTCGGCAGTACCTGTGGAGCGGAGCCTAGTAGCATCAGCACTGCCTAAGGTGGTGAATGTGAGGGCAGCAGCGACGAGGCTGAGGATGGCATTCAACTTGGCCATCAGGTACTGGTGGTGTCTTTGACAAATTGGATAATGACAGTTGTCAGGGATCGTTCAAATGGCACTCACAGGTTCCAGAGGTGGCAAATCTTTTCGACAGGAAATTTGATCTGATGGTGTGCGATTGTCCACTAAGGTGTTTCAAACTGGAGTGGATGTGTTTGATATGCTTCTTGACGGAGCGCGATCAGAATAGGCGAACGACTTCGCATTTCGACGATTCTCGAAAAATTGGTTTCAGTTGGCAGTGGCCATGCCCAACGAGATTAAGAGGAACAGCACTGTCATGATACGATTAGCTCGACGACGCGCTGCGTGTCAAAAATGCGATAAGGAATTTCCAAGACAGCAAAAATAGGTGTCAGTACTTATCGCGGTGATATGTTAAAACCAACAAACAGTTTAGAATTTTTCCTTCTTGACTGTTAGGAGTGAACAAAACCAGTGAGTTGAATGCAGTGCCCGATCGATTTTAGCAAGCAGACAAACCTTATCCAATATTGATGTCCAATGACCCTCAACGGCTATTTCAGGTTAAATGCAAAGTTGGCAAGGTGACAATGAGGATTCTGAAGTGAAACGGCGATAGCAATATCCCAAGGCTGTAACTTTGCGACTTCACATAAACGATTTCCCCTGCTTTCTACATTACTTTCAAATTTCACACGACCTGGAGGCACCCCCAACCGATCTCCTCGCAAGTCTCCGACATCCACCTCACTACCAGGCATGATCAAGTTGAATGCCATCCTCAGCCTCGTCGCTGCTGCCCTCACATTCACCACCTTAGGCAGTGCTGATGCTACTAGGCTCCGCTCCACAGGTACTGCCGAGCGCATCTTGACAAGTTTTGACGCCAGTTTTGACGCCAGCGACAGTGACGAGGGTGATCGCTTCCTGTTGGAGGTAGAGGGCAGTACGAGTTTGGAAACCGATAATAGTGAGAATGGGGATGGTGACCGGTTCCTCTTAGAAGTCGAAGGCAGTGCGAGTGATGAGGGGAGTGAGACCTTTGACGGCGATCGTTTCCTGACTGTAATCGAAGGATCTGATAGTGGTGAGGGTAGCGCGAGTGTCGATGGTGATCGCTCCTGCAGGAAGTTGACAGCAACGATAGTTCGGACAATGATGATGGTAGTGAAAGTGTCGATGATGAGCGTTTTCTAGAGGTGACCGGTAGTGAAAGCAGTGGGGCCGACGCTAGCAGTGAGAGCACAGATGGTGAGCGCTTCCTTGTTGAAGTGGAAGGCAGTGAGGGCGGAGACGACGAGGGCAGTGAGAACACTGAGGACGATCGATTGTTGATAGAAGTCGAAGGGAGCGAGGGCAGCGAAGGATCGTTGTAAGTTAGTGAGATATTAGTCAAGATTCCATAATAACATAATCAAAATGTCATTTATATCAGCGTTAGTATGGAATTAACGAAATACTCATCTGCTCCGAAAGTGCTTATTATCTATCAAACAATGTTCAGCTTGCAAAAGCTACTTATAAGTAGCTATCGTATCGGAGAAGAAAATATGCTGCGTGCTGTGCAGCAAGTGCGTTGATGTAGAACTGTTTTTATTGTGGATGAATATTATTTTCGTACTAGGCTCACTGAAACCAACAAACTTTCGTATCGCTCTGGCCAAAAAAAACAGAACTACCACAGATACCTAAAGGAGCTACGGAATCACCTCATCGGACACAACGCTTAAAAAATCGATTTTAATGCGCTTGTTTACTATAAAGGTCCGCAAACAGTTTTTTAGATTATTGTAATGATTCTTAGCCTGTTTCCTTGTACTAACTTCGACAAATCTTAAGCGCTTCCGCTCTCGCTTCCCTCGGTGCTCTCGCTGACTTCCACTTCAGCAAGGAAGCGCTCTCCATTCTCACTCTCGCTGCTGTCGTCATCGTCCGAGCTATCACTGCTGTCGACCTCTTGCAGGAATCGATCACCATCGACACTCTCGCTACCCACAGCACTTTCACTGCCTTCGACTTCCGCGAGGAACCGAATACCACCAAAGCCGAAGCTGTCGCTGTTATCGGTATCCGAACTTTCACTACCTTCCATCTCCAACAGGAAGCGATCACCGTCGCCACTGTCGCTGGTGTCAAAGCTGGCGTCGAAGCTCGTCAGGAAGCGTTCGGTGCTATCTGTGGAACGGAGGCTGGCTCCATTAACACCGTCCAAGATGGTGAGTGCTACAGCAGCAGCGGTGAAGCACAGGATGACGTTCAACTTGGTCATGGTTAATGACGTGTTGGAGACTTTGAGGACGTCGGTCGGGTCTCCGAGCCGTGAGAAAATTGAAAGTGATGATAAGACTTCAATACAAAAGCTTCCTTCTCTAGCTCGTGTTATGAAAATAGTTTGAGCTGGAGCGTTGAAAGAGACGAGAGACGTTGAAGATGAGATAATGCTCGAAGTCGAATGCGTTGGTACAGAAACTCGCACCAATGCTTCACTCACTATTACTTGATATCCAGCAACAAAACTGAAGTTTCTTGTTCCGTTGGTTTAAATACGTTGCAAGTTCTCATCCAGTCAGTAGGTTTATTTTGAAATTTTTACGTGGTAAATATTTGTTCACAGCAACTTATCCGACTTTGAGGAGCAACGGAGGCAAAAAGGAGCAGCGATATTGCGATCTTTATTGCTTACTTCCACCACGATAAGCTCGACTTGTCAAATTCTCCGCTTCCATCGATGGAACCAGGTTTGACAGTACCAGGTTGATACGGTGAGCCAACATCGTCCTCGCTATCATCTTCGCTATCATCGAAGTCGGTGATATCGTCGTTAGCTTTACCATCAGCGCCCTCGCTGATGTCCAGAACGGTAGATCCATCCATGCTGGAATTCACCTCGACAAGCAACTGGAGCCCAGGTCCGTTCTCACTATCGTCGGTTGACTCTGTCAAAGAGCTAGCGATGTCATCTTCTAGGAGTAAACGACCCCCGGATCCGTTATCTGATGTGCTGCTTTCCAGATCCACCAGGAAACTTGAACTGTCAATGCTCGTGTCGATCTCTTCGAGACTTCGTTCCCGTATAGCACCATCACCTGAGTTCGATTCTTCACTGGAGAAGAAATTCCCAGAATCATTGTCGCTAGCTACTGTCAGAACCAAGACACGGCTGGCTTCGTGTTGACGGAGGTTGATGGACTCAACACAGGAGCAAACAACAACAGCAGAAGCAGCAATGGCGATGATAATGTTCAGTTTCGTCATACTTCAGGGGACGGCGTTGGGTATGCACGGGATCGTTGTTTGATACGACGAAGACTCGTAAATGCGGACGAAAGTGTAGATAACCCCTGTGCTACCACAATCTCACACAGCGAAATGCAAGTAGTTTCGAATTTGCTTCAACAGATCAAGAATGCGATGGTTCATATCGTTACATCAAGTAGTTGGGACATGGTAAGCCTTTTTTAATGTCAAGGAGTTTTGCCTATAGCACACTAGAGCCTAGTTCTCCATAGCACATCTGAATGTTGGATTGGTTATCCTTGGCAAAACCCCTCTCGATAGTCGACATACATGTATTTCATTGACCATGTCGGCGTGAAGCAATCGGTTTGAGTGAAATGATCTTGAACAACATAAGATTGATTTTCTTGTTCCATTTCTTGGTATCAGTTAGACAACCAGATTAACATTACTTTGTTTTCTCCGTGGACTAGTCGGCGACGAAGGTCGTTCTTTCGTGTCCCCCGATGAGAGCAATCGTGCCCCTTCTTCTTCATCACTGTTGTTTGCTTCTTCACCAGATTCATCCTCGGATTCTTCGTCAGCTCTTTTCAGTGCAAGTTCCAGCTTCTCCATTTCCGTTAATGCCGGAGCTTTACTCCACCACTTGGCCATCACAAATGGCAAACTTTCCTCCATCAGCAAATACAGGAAATAATTAATTGGAGGCGTCGAACCCAGTGGCCAGAACCACAATCCACGCCTCATTCCGTCCCGAAGTTGGTGGCTTAACCACGCCACAACAATGAAACACACTCTGTAGCGTCTCTTCCGAGCTTGACATTTACTTGAAAATCGATTAACCAGCAAGACCACCACTATGATGAAGGTGACTGCATGGCCGAATGGCCGACCGTGTAAATGGGTCGCTCCAGTGAGACTCAAAGCTCCAGCAGCGATGAAATGGTCAACATCCAGCAAGGATGCAGTGATTCCATTAAAAAAGCACTTTTTTAGCATCCCGAGACTGGAACATGTCGAGTCCTCTGACTCGGAATATTTCTCGGTCTGTAGTAGAAAAATGGCCCAGCAGCAGAAAGCCACAGTTCCATGGGCTGCAGAGTCCACCAAGTGACGGAAAACCTTGTAATCTAGCAAATACACACTGAAAACAGGAAAAAATAAGATTTTTTTACTAATAAGAGGGAGAAGCGAAGTAACACACTGCTGATAGAGGAAATAGTCGCTAGCAAGGCAGATAAACAGTAGAAGCACCATGAACACACGCTGCACCAGCGTCAGGCGACGCTGTCGACGGCCCTCCTCGTCGTCGCGCAGCATTGCGACACTACTAGACAAAAATAATTTTTAGTGACCTAAAAAACACTTTTATTTTCGCTTTTTAGGATCAAGACTGGTGATAGGTATACAAGATGCAACAGTAGTAGTAGAGTATCAAGAATCGATGCATTCATGTTTTTATCATTGTAGTTAATCAGTGTATCCTTAGTCGCTGAGGTGTTGACAGCTACATTTACGAGAATTCTTGCTCTTTTGGAACGCACTGCGAGTACCAACTGTTGAAATATTTGCATACGGATCCGGCAGTGCATTCCGACGGACCTGTGTAGTCTTCACCGCCACATTGCTCCCACAATTTTATACCCGTTAGATCGCGAAGTGGTTGACACTGGTAGTACCATTCGTTTATGATTTCGCAGGAATATCCTTCTTCGCAATTTTTCTTGGGCGTCTCGTCAGGAAGTGTATCGTCTCGGGTGAAGTCAAAGTCGGTGCCCTTACCTCCACACTGTTCCCATGCTGGAACCACATCGACGTCGTTGACTTCGTCCACCAGGAGGTCAGCACCGTCAGTGTGCAACTTGGAGCGGTGTTTCTTGGTATGAACCGATGTCTGCGAGCCCTTTGGAAGGCACTGTGCATACCACGGATTGGAGATCACGCAGACGAAGCCTTGAGCACACTGTGAATTGCCAACGTAACCGATACCACCACACTGCCCAAACTTCGGGATTGGTTTTGCAACTTCGCTCGGCAATTCGTCCTTGAATAATCCTTCGTAGGATCCACTGTCGTCTGAGCCATCACTAGAACCCTCAAAGTCGGTCCATCCACTGTCTTCGTTCGTGAGTCTGCGGACGAATGAAGCGTCGGCGTTATCCATGGCGCTCATGACAAGAACAGCTGCAGCAACGAAGGTGAATGTAGTGGTTGCATTGGTCATAGCACAAGTAGTAATTGGTTGAGTGAAGTAAACTACAAAGTGACCTCAACACAGCACGAAACATGTCCGTTTGAAACCCATGAGAGGTTTCCAAACTACTGGAATTCGAAAGAGATGGCACAATCCCGTTCGGAACAACGGAAAGTGAGGTTTCAAAACCAATGATAGGCATTGGAAATGCCTTCAATTAAGCGTAATGAAGCTTTGCAATACAACTAAATGCAGGATAGAAAGGAGAGTTTGTGTGGAGTCTCAGGAGCTCCTCAAGAGGAGCTCGACAGCTTATTGTCGTCATAATGTTCAACATAATCAGACGGCACTTCCTAAGAAAAAAGCTAGACTTTCATCATTCTCGCACACCCGAACGTCTCCTAGTCTATCACTATTGGCAATGGATCCCTCATCTGGATAATTGTCATCACTGGAGTCAGTGTAATTCTAGAGATAAAACAATCATCGGGACCACAAGCAATCAATACAATCTACATGACAACAACTGAAGATTTTTGAGAATGACAGCAGGTCGCAACTGGCCATGGCGTTTTCAACCACTCGTTTTGTAAAAACTTTCGTAAAAACGTATTTACGTCTCCTGAGTCCGTCCTCAGACATGGTCGTAGAATCAGAACTGATGATGCCTTATGTCATGGTCATGTTGTTGTTTACGTAGCAATACAGCGACAATGCTGAAGTTGCCACGACGTCGTGCAACAGAGATTCCACACCACAGAGACTTGTGGACAGTAGCCATCTCAGCATCGTTGTGTATATCGCTCGTCAATTGCTGCAACCACTCGAACGTATCTATTTCCAGTGATCGACTATCCCCGTCAATAGTTACTCAACTATCATCTAGCAATCGCCACTCCGTTCCTACAGTCAACAACAACCAAATGTTTGAGATTACGATGGTACACAGCCAAGTTGTCTTTTTACAGCACCTACTCGGTGTGTCGCTTGGAATTAGGTAATGTGTCTGCTACATGTTTTCGTCCAATAGTTGTCGTTCTCATCTACTACTGGCTAAAATTCGTCTTCTCGAGAAAACACGAGAGAGAAGAGAACAGAGATAGAAGATGGCAGACGGAGGCAACAGTAAGGCGCGGGAGGTGAAGGTGGTGCTGCTAGGCGACACGGGAGTGGGCAAGTCCTCGCTGGTGTTGCGCTTCGTGACCAACAACTTCCGCCCCTACTCAGAGTCCACCATCGGCGCGTCCTTCATGTCCAAGATGATTGTCGTGAATGACACACCCATTAAGTATCAGATTTGGGATACTGCCGGCCAGGAAAAGGTACCAATTGCTTTAAAAGTTCCCATTTCAAAGTTGCAATGTGATCAAATGGGTCTTTTTGTGTCTGTAGTACCACAGTTTGGCACCCATGTACTACCGAGGAGCTGCTGCTGCGATCGTAGTGTACGATATCACTAGAAAGGTGCAGTGGACGTGGGTTCTTGATGGTGCATTGTGTGTACTGAGGGTTATTCTTGTAGCAATCGTTGACGACATTGAAGAATTGGGT
Organism: Phytophthora palmivora; assembly: GCA_008079305.1. Classification (NCBI taxonomy): domain Eukaryota; phylum Oomycota; class Peronosporomycetes; order Peronosporales; family Peronosporaceae; genus Phytophthora; species Phytophthora palmivora. Next base: position 172,024 of record VOQZ01000981.1, read on the forward strand.
GAAGGAGCTCAAACAATTGGGACCAGACAATATTGTCATTGCCATTGCGGGCAATAAGAGTGATCTGGAAGAGAAACGCGAGGTCCCGGCGTCTCAAGCACGGGCATATGCTGAAGAGATTGGTGCACTGTTTATTGAGACAAGTGCCAAAGAGGACACGAACGTGTCGGACCTGTTCATTCAGATCAGTCAGGCATTGCCCACGGCTTCTGCGGAGAGTAACGCACTGCCAGAGATTGTTGACCCGTATGGAGGTGGTAAGAAGAAGTCGGGAGGATGCTGTTAACGAGAAGCAGAGAGGAAAGCTGGAAGACCTACCGATGAGACAGGAGGACAAAACTAGCGACGAGTCAGAGCGGGCGTGTCATGTCGATTGCTGGTTCAATTGGACAGTGGAGAGAAGTGCTGAACAATGCGTAAACTTTTTTGATTTTGCAATGGTGTTGGGCTACGTCCTCGTCGATTTTACCAGTCGCGCAACTGGCGTTTGATCTCTCGTTGGTCATCACGTCTGCGGTTGTCCACTTGTCCTTTCTTAAAGCACGCTGCCATGATGACCTTGATCCAGCCAGTGTTGCCCACTTCAATGCGCATCGGAATCTACGTAGCAAACGAGAATTAGCCTCGAAAAGCAACGATCTTCCCTTCCGTCCTTACCAGTTGAGCATTCGGTCGGTTAGCAAATTCTTCGAGTTTCTTGAGCTCGGACCGGTTGGCCAGTAACTTGCGAACTCGCTTCGGCTCTGGTCGTCCGATCAGTCCCTGACGCCATACTGTCCACAAAAGTCTCACTTAGCTCTTATTTGTACTTCAATGGTTCTACCAGTTTTTTTACCTGGAATGTTCAAGTCATGCAGAAACAACTCATGTTGGTAGAACGCCCCAAAGGCAGTGGACAGATCTGCGTTGCGGTCTCTAAGCGACTTGACCTCTGATGGCTGTAACACGATGCCCAGATTCCACTCACGTTCTACTTCGTAGTAACTTCCCGCAGCTTTGCGCACGAACTTTTGGTTGCGACAAAGCAGTTTAATTGGGAAGTCTCGTAGTCCGCGACAACCTCCTGACAGCCAAGTACGCGCTATAAAGGGAGGGCGAAGACGCGAATTACTAGATAACGACCGAGGGATGGTTCTGAGCATCGAAGATGTTATTAATTTTGGTGAGGCGTTTAGAAATAAAATCCAACATTGTTCTGAAATCCTAAATGTTTAGAACGATAAACTGTAGACTGAGGTCAGGGTTTGGTAGTAGTCGTCCGAACTAGCGCTCTGGGCATCCGCTACGCGGATGCTTTGTTTAACTTTTATTGAAGCTCGTGATCTCATACGATAATTAATTGAAGTGTGTTTGTAAGAGGTTGAAAATAATGCCTCTTAACAGCGTGCACTTTAGTATTCCAACTTTGACTACGTTTTTCACGTGATATAATACAACATTCTCGTCGATACCCATCGACGAGCCACCGTTGTGGCTTTAAGGCTTTCATTCAGCCTTTTCGCGCGCACAAGACACCTGGAAGTTTCCACGTCAACCTCCTTCAAGATGCCTAAGAAGGCAAGCACCCGCGGCGCTTCGGCGCCTTCCAAGTCTAAGACCGCGAGGTCGAAGACCTAAGGCCAAGTCGAAAGACAAGGCCGCTCCGCGTAAGGAAGCCCGCAAGGCGGCTTCCGAGGCAGCCTGCAAGCGTACCGCTGCTGCTGTCAAACAAGGAGGGATCCCGCGACGCAGTCGTTCGCGCTCCTTGTCACCCGACGATAGACCGAACCCTCGGTTCACCTATCGGGACCACAGTCCTGGGGCAGAGTCCCCTGTCTTTGATATCCCAATAATCACGGGATCAGAGTCTGACGGGGAATCTCCTGGATCTACCAAGGATCCAACTCCTTCTCAGGATGCTCCTTCACCAGAGGCTAAGGCAGCTTCGACGAGCTCGCCTGCCAAGAACCTTACCTTAACCGAAGGTAGGGCTCGAGCCCAAGCTGCGAAAGCAGCTTCTCCAAAACGGGCTGTTGAGGGCGCTGCTGCTGCTAAGAAGCGCGCAGCCCCTGGCTCTCCTACATCAGAGCCTTCTATCGCTAAGGGATTTAAATCCCTGTTCGACTCCTCAGACGAGGAGGAAGAGGAGGGGGCTGTCTCCGAGCCCCGAGAGATCTCCAATGATCTCGATGAGCAGCAAGAGCGTTATCAAAATGCTCAGCTGCAAGGCACTCCTGTGCCTCCCACGCCGGTGTATCCTCGCGGATACTACCCACCGGATGCGGGGTCTGGGTCTCCAATGTTTTTGGAGCACCTTAAGGCCCCTCGTGGTCTAAACCATGGGCGCACTTCGCGGGGCGCCTATGAGCGTGCCTTGGTTCAAGTCGAACCACTCTTTGTCAACGACATTTAGGCCGCTAGGTGTGTGCTACTTGCACCACACCGAATTCCTCTCAAGGAATTCACTAGTCTTCGGAAGAAACCCGAAGACCGTGGTGGGCTCTTCCCCGTGTGGGGCTACCCTTGGGTACAGCCCGAGAACACCACAACCCAGACCCAGGCAGAAGGCCTGTTCTGGAGATGGGTTTCTCTAAGGTACTTCACAGTTCAGGAGTTGAAAGAACTCCGGGAAGATCGCCTGCTGTCCTATGTCTTGGACCAGCGAGATCTTCGATTTGAGTTTGCCCACTTAGTCGCTAAGCGGCAACTCCACTCCGTTATGGAGGGGCTTAGACAGCAGTCTAAGTCCAGCGCTCAAGATGAGCGCGGGTACGGTTCCGTCAACCCAGGAACCGTACACCGTAAGGCGGCTAAAAAGCCGCGGACTACTTACGCCTGGCTGTTGATCCCAAATCTCAACAGCCTTCGGGCAGTCAACCCGGAGCCGGTCTTCCGGCTCCCACGAGTTCTGTGACGAGGGGTAACCCCGCCACTTCACAAGCAGCTGGCGCTTCCCAGAGCGCCGCCGCTCCTGGACAACCCGCTCCACATGATAATGGAGCTCGCCGTTCCGGTCAAGGAGGGCAGGAGGAGCTCTCGCACGCGTTTGAGTACGCGGCTCCCCCTCAGCCGTATCCTTCTGGACCCTCAACTTCGGGTCGGGACTCTGTGGGATCCCTATTAAGCGACGAGGTCCGTCAGCTTCGAGATCGCGTCTATGCGATCGAGATAGCCCTTGGGCTTGGACCTGGTGGTCAGGCTGCCTCTCAGGCTGGCAAGCCGGGGACCCTTGAGGTCCTTCGCCAAGACTTGGACGCTCTTGGTCGTGAGACTCATGAGCTCCATGGGCGTGTTGACCGCCGAGCTCCGGCTGCTGCTTTGAAGGAGCTCCGTCGAGGCTTAGAGACTCTAAGCCATGAGGTGCATGGTCGGATGCCCTCTTATGAGCCGCAGGGGTACTCGTACCACTCGGCTTATGGGTATAGCTCTTACCCGAGCTCTTCCCATTCGGTACCGTCATACTCTTCGTATGACTCGCGTGGGTACCAGCCTGTGTATCATGCACAGGCTTCGACACCGGCAACTCCGGTTGTCCAGAGGACTCAGCCTCGTTTCCAGGAGGTGAGTTTTCACCTTGGGCTTCCTCCATCCGAGAAGGAAGACCCAGCGGATCGTGATACCGCTTAAGACGCCCCACGTAGAACGTCGGGTGCGTCGCCATTGACTTTGGGAGGTCAACGGTATACGCCGCGCCATATCTGGCCTGGACCGCGAAGGGTCCAACGAAGCGGTGCTTCAATTTGTTGCTCTCTACAGAGCTAACCACCTTTAGCGGTAGGTTCTTAGTGTCTAACAGGACAAATTCACCCTTTTTAAACACACTTAAGTTTCCTCTTGCATGTCTGTCTGAGTACTCCTTTTGTCTATCTTGGGCTAACGCCATTGCGTCTCTAACCCGGCTGATTAACGTCAGCATCTTGTCTATAAATGATGACAACTATCCTTTCAAAGACTCTGGCTCGATCTCCGAGACCTGGGAGGAAAAGGTTTTCCGAGCCTCTCCCCCACTTACGCTGGAGGCCACGGTGCCTCCCCGCAAGGTTAGCGGCACCTGGGGGTGTCGTAACCCATTCAAGTAGAACGGGGTAAACCCCGTTGATGCGTGTACCGCATTGTTGAGTGCAAACTCAACCATAGGAAGCTGATCCGACCAGGATCGAGGTGCTTCCGCACAGATACTGCGCAGAGTATCTTCGAGCACGCGGTTGACGCGCTCCGTCTGACCATCCGTCTGCGGATGGTCCGCAGTTGACATCGTCAACTTCGTTCCCAACAATTGGAACAGGGTGTCCCAAAACGCACCCGTGAAACGCGGGTCTCTGTCCGAGACTATGGTCTCTGGTAGACCATGATAGCGAAACACGCTATCTAGGAACAGCTGTGCAGCTTGTTTCCCGGTGACCCTGTCACGTACCGGAGCAAGATGCACCATCTTGCTCAAACGGCAGACAAACACCAATATGCCTGTGTTGCCCTTGTCATCGGCCGGCAGGCTGAAGACGAAGTCGAGCCTCATCGACTTCCAGCAATCTGCTGGTACAGGTAGGCTTTGCAGTGGAGCCGAGGCGTGGCCCGAAGGCTTCACCCTCTGACATGTTTCACATGTCTTGACATAGTGTGCCACCCACTTATACATGCGGGGCCACCAAAATGTCTGAGAGACCATTTGGTAGGTCTTCTCCCGGCCAAGATGGCCACTTATCGGCGCGTCATGCGCCTCTAGAAGTATGTCATACTTCAGATCCTCGTCGTTTGGAACGACAACCCGAGGAGGATCTCTAGGGTCTACTCGGTAATGGAGTAACCCTTCGGCCAGCTCATAACGATGGAGCTGTCGAGGCGAAAGCCTGTCGACTTTGGCGTCCTTGCCATCGGACAAGAACTGCACCAGTGGCGTGTAGTTCTCGTCCTCCTGATACGCTAAGCGTATCCGATCGTATAGATCTGTCGTGACCCGACTGACATGAGCTAGCTCATAGTCAGGTCGACGCGACAATGCATCGGCAACACGTTGAGCTTGCCCGGCTTGTATTCAACGCGGAAGTTGTATTCCGCGAAGAATGACAGCCACCTCGCCATCCGCTACGACAGATGCGGCGAGTTGGTGGCAGTCCGCAAGGACGCGTGATCAGTATAGATCACAAAGGGCCTCGTGCCCAAGAGATGAACTCTAAACTTGACAAGAGCGTACTTCATCGCAAGTAGTTCCTTGTCATGAACGGGATAGTTCCGTTCGGCAGCCTTCAGCTGCCTGGACTGGAAGGAGATGACACGTTCGTGTCCTTCATCGTCCTTCTGCAACAGCGCACAGCCTATTGCATAGTCAGAAGCGTCACAGACGACGCTAAATGACTTGTTTTCGTCCGGCAAAGCCAGGACTGGCGCTTGCTGTAAGCTCGCCTTGATGCTGTCAAAAGCATCCTGGTGTTGTTGCTCCCAGACCCAGTCGTCATCCTTCTTTAAGATATCCGACAAGGGTCGAGCTAGTTCAGCGTACCCTGCATTGTACTTGTGAAGATAGTTGGCTAAGCCCAACCACTTCCGGAGGTCCTTCTGCGACCTCGGGGTTGGCCAAGCCGCTATGGCCTTGACCTTCCCTGGATCGGCGCGTACGTCGACCCTGCTGACAAAGCAGTCGAGGACTTTTATCTCCTCAGCTGCAAAGACGCACTTGTCGATGTTGGCATAGAGCTTGTTAGCTCTCATGACCTCAAACACTCGACGGAGGTGCTTCAAGTGCACCTCCATAGCCGTCTGGCCGCCTTCGGCACGGCTATGGACGAATATATCGTCGAAGTACGTCTGAGCGAACGTACGCAATGGTCTAAACAATTGTGTGACCAAGCGATTGAACGTCGCTGGGGCATTTGATAGCCCCTGTGGCATCACTAGCCACTCCCAGAGCATCCCACTCGGGGTGCTCACTGCGGTGAGAGGAATGTCACTCTCCCGCATCAGGATCTAGTAGTATCCGTCTACCAGATCCAGGGCACTGTACAACGTACAGCCCGACATGTTGTTCAGCAACACATCCTTGCGAGGGATCGGCGTCTGTGCCGGTACCGTCGCATTGTTCAGCTTGTTGTAAGCGTGAACCAGACGCCACTTCCCGTTCGGTTTACGAACGCAGAAGGTTGGCGTCGAGTGCGGGGACTTCGACCCCCGCACCATGCCCGACTTCGCCTTTTCGGCGAAGAAGGCATCTATGACCTCGCACTGCTCGCGAGGTAGAGGCCACTGCCTCGTGACACAATACTTTGTGCCAGGCACGAGGTCAATCTCGTGCCGAACTCCCCGATCCGGCGGGAGTTGGGATGGTGGGTGCTTCGACACCACATCCGAGTATTCCTTCACAAGAGGATACACTGGATCCTCCGGGTTCTTGAGAATCTCAGAACCCAAGCGCGTTGCGCGCTGCTTCGTGAACCCCTCCAGGACGTCCTCGTCCATTACCAAGGAAGAGTTCAAATCTTCAGGAGAGGTCTCCGGCTTCAGGAGCACCATCTCCACAATCTATGCGGCCTTCAACTCGGCCAGGAAGTCCTTTATGGACAATTCCTCGAGGTTCAGTAGTGCTGACACCTCTGGCAGTGCCTCCAGATGGACGGCACCTGCCTTCACTTGACGACCGGACACGCCGTCGAAGACATGATATTGCTCTTCGACCGGCCGTGCCGGTGGAGTCTCAGACTCCGAGTGTGTACTTGGTTATCCACACGGGAGGTGATCAACGACACCTCCGCACTCGAACTGGTCTTCTTGACCCCACGTGGAACTATGCTACCCACGCTAGAGACGCATATAGCTCTCTCAATCTTACTTTCAGTATCTTCGACTTTGCGTGGAACTGTGTTACCCACACATGAGGTGCTTTCAGCGCTATCCTCAACAACCTCAGCTGTTTGCGGAACTGCGTTACCCTCCTGTGGACCTATGTTGCCCACATGTTATTCTATGTTACCCACACAGGAGACGCCTTCAGCGCTCTCCTCAGCAGCCTCTGCTGCTTGCGGACCTATGTTACCCGTCTGGTCAGTGCCGTCCGGCACTGCCACAGTCGAAGCCCATACGGCGCGACGACTCTCAGCGTTGGGACTTGCCGTCGTTGCAATCCCACACGCTTGGCAATGAGCCTTGGTCTCGTGACCGGTTGCGAGGCTCATCGCAACATCTTCGTTGGAGTCCGTGACTCCCAGTACTTCTTCTGGCGCGTAAGCGCCTTGGCGACCATCTCTGGCGCCCCAGTCCCGGACAGAGGTGGGAACATTACTCACCAAAGCTCTGTCGGAGACTGCGGGCCGGCTAGCCCCAATGGCTTTGCCGCGCCAATCGATCCAGGGCTCGTGCTTTTCGAGCCACGGCATGCCCAGGATCAAGTCGTACTTGTCCATGTCTAGGACAAGGAACGACCCCGTGCTGTCAAAGTCTTCAAACTTTACAGCCAGGTCCATACGGACCCCAGGTACGTTAATCACCGTACCATCGGCCAGTCTCACCGAGACCTGGCCCCTGACTTTGCTTTCTCGCAAAGCATCGGCATACTTGTCGCCATTTCGCGCGACCGTCTGGCGTCGAGCAAAGTTCGTCGACGCCCCAGAGTCAATCAGGACTCTAAAGGGATCTCCATATCCCCGTACACTCGCGTGTACCACGAGCAGTCCGCCGCTGCTCTTTCTCGTCTCAAGAGCACCCAGGCTCTCAGGGGCTAAGCCTCCATGGCGTGCGCCGTCCGCACTCCTACCATGGGGACTTAGATCTTCCCCAGTGGGGCGCCCCGCCCCTACTGGTGACCCCAGTTCCCCTGACCCTTGGGTCGCGGCTTCTGCCACGGGCCCCTCGAGCCCCTAGGTTTGGAAGGGAACTTCCTTTGCCTCCCGCAGGGCAGGCACGTTGCATGTGCCCGAGCTTCCCACACCCGTAGCAACGGATGGAGCTCTGTACGGCCGTACCCAGTTCCATGGGTACCGGCCCGGTGCTAGCTCCAGCTGCTGGAGCTCTTTGCACTGCGCCTGACGACGCATTGTGGCCTTGCCACACCGACGTGGGAGTACGAGCCTGTCGGTGGCTGTACTCCTCCTGGAGGGCGATCTGGATCGCTTCCTCCATAGTGTTCGCATGCACGCGGAACAACTGTGTGCGGGATGGACCCACCTTCAGGCCATCCATGAACACGGTCACTTTAATGTGTTCAGGTAGGGGGTTTCCTACCAGAGATGCAGCGAGTACTCGCATCTCTTGGATGTACTCATGCAGCTCACGCTTCCCTTGTTTACAGGTAAGGAAGCGCGAGCGCTGGCGATACTCATAGTTCGCCGGAAGGAAGGCGGCTCTAAGCTGTTGACACAGCTGAGGCCAGGTTGTGAAACAACCCGGCGTTGTCGCTTCGCGCGTGTACGCCCAGGTCTTCGCCCGACCTCCTAGGTTGGACAGGGCGAAAGCGACTCGAAGTCGCTCGGTCGAGATTAGAGCCGCGTCCATCGCGAGCTCGACCTCTCGGACCCAGAAGTGGAGGTTCTCTCCCTCCTTTCCCTCATAAGGATTAACCTTAAGCCTCAACGGCTTAGGTTGGGCTGGCTTCATCTCAGCCACGGGGTCTGCAGCCCCTGCACGTGGGCGATAAGCCCTCTCTCGTACGTGTCGAACGCCTCGATGCGTTCGACCTGCTCGGCCGGCGTAGCAGCCGCCAAGCTTCGGAGGGCATCTCCTCCAAAGATGCCCACCATCTTCCGGACCGACTCAAACTGAGAGTCGGTCAAATGAGGGAACTCCCCTCTATCCATCCTGGCTTACCTTGTAGGAGCCACAGAGGATTCAGGTAGTCAATCTACCCGCGTAGGCGTGGATTGACTACAAGTGCTACCAAGTGTGATGAGGTCACACGAGCACCTTGCTTAGAGGAAGCGTGCTATTAAGAGTATACAAACTCTAAGTGAACGGCAGTTCACTAGTCCCTGGTCTTAGGGGACTTAATAGCCAGTTTAGAGTAGATTTTAGACTGATTTATTTATAGTTAATTAGGTTCATTTGGCCTGTAATACAAACTCCTAATTAACTATACTTAAGCTAATTATGCATATAAAAGGTAGGTTTAATGCTATTGGTTGGCGCTCAGCCACCGAACCTACGTGGCAGTAGTGTGGCTCACACCACAGTGTGGGCCACACCACTCCATCAGAGTATTAAAACAAATACCCACAGAAGTATATCTACTTCTAAAGGCGATACCCTTTCTGGGGTACCCCTTTCATGTAACCCCGTTACAGATGTAGACCCGCATTTTCACTGTAGCGCGGCAATCGTTTTGTGCTATGCAATCTATATCAACCGTAGTTGCTTTGATAGCTGCAGTAGATGATCTTTCACGACCACACAACGTTAGACTAATTTACACCATGATCCCCTGCAGCACTCTTGGTTGTAAGATGGTTTAAACCACTGAATGTTATCCATCTCCATTTTGATCTCACATAACTTGCTGGCTGTCGATCTCTGTCATACGCTAGCCTGTGTGGATCATGATGCTCAGAGACTGTAGCATTACCCAAATCGTATCCACTGTGTTACACGCCGCTATCGGCAAGTAAAGTTCCTTTAGATTGGCAATTGTGGTAATAGTATAACGTATGCTATTTTGCAGCTGCCGAATGACTGTAGTAGTGTAACCGTCATGATAGCTGCAGTCGAAGCCTGTGCCACAGTACTGGTAGATATATGTGCAGAACAGGTAAGCTTCGAATTGTGTATAATATTTACCTGCATCAGTGCGGAGCGCAATCCGCTTGGCGAAGCTACATAAATAGTCTTGTTTTACTCGAGGTGCACGTCAGAGCGCGCCAACTACGAACGCACAGCTAGTATTTTATACTACTTAGTCGACACTATGAATACTCGCGCTAACACAGCACCGTCGTTGAAAAAACTTGCTCAAGCTTCGCCACTTTTAAAACGCATCAACCTGCAGCTGTTTTGTCAGCTTAAAAGTGCGAGTTGAAAAGAAAAAAATGAAAATGAACTATATGTTCTACAAAATACCCTATCTTCTTGACTTCCACTATTCTATCGCGGTGTTTACGCCCTGGACACTAACACGGTTTCGCCAACCAGTACATATCAATTGGATGACGCGGTCAGTTTAGTAGAGCAGTTTTACGGCGCTGGTGGTTTTAGTATTAAATAAAAGAACAAATATTATTATAATAGATACTGGTAGAAAACAATCGTCCAAAATATGGGTTCAGAATGCACTACTGTTCGATTTCAGTTAAGTTCGAGGAGGCTCCAGCTAAATGCGAATCATAATGCGGACAGTGCTACTTTTGTAATTTCTGGAAAGAAAGGTCAAGTCAATAGGATAGGCGCAGTTGCTTTGATGGGACAGAAATGTATGCGAAGTGGCGCCGAAAAAGATGCCAACTGACAGGTTGAGTCCAGTGGAGAGGGGCGTAACAGACTGACGGACAGACGGACAGACAGGTTACAATCTTAGTAGGAGAGTGACTAGCGCTCTGGGCGCCCGCTACGCGGACGCTTGGACATGGTTGGTCCCAGTAGTATGGTTAAGGTTAATAAATACCAGTTAAATTGAAAATATTACTTGGTTCAAGATTTTAAACATGAAAACCACAAAGAGAAAATGTAAGAGATTTTATTCATAAAAATACGGAATTATGCACTTAGAAATCGAATAACTCCCGATAGACAATGTTCTTGGTGTGTATGCTCCCGTCTTCGTCGATGGCTTCCGGGTCCACAACTATTTTGATCGCCTTCCGTGAAGTCACCCTCGACAATACCACATACAACTGTCCATGCGCGAACACAGGGGACTCGAGGTAGATCCCCACGTGGTGGATAGACTGCCCTTGGGTCTTGTCGATCGTCATCGCAAATGCCGGAACCACAGGAAACTGTTTTCGCCGAAGCTTGAATGGGAAATTCCTTGTCGTCATCTTCATTGTAAAAGATGATAGAGGAATGAATACTCGCTTTCCCTTGAACGGCCCAGACATAATCGTAGCTTCAATGCTTCGCTCACGCAGTGACACTACTCGAAGTCGTGTTCCGTTACACAACCCTTCGTCGCTGTTCAGGTTACGAATCATAATGATTGGAGTTCCAACTTTCAATACAATCCGGTGTGGTGGAATGCCGAAAAAAATCAGAGAGTTCAAGAACTCTGGCTCAAACATGTTTGGATCCGCAACACCTTCGAGACTGTCAACATAGAGGTACTCTTTCGTTTCTCCTGAAAGACGGTCCGAGACCATGTCGATAATTCGCCTCACACTTGCGTTCGTTGGTGCCAAAATGGCTCGTTCAACGAAGTAATCATCCGGCAGATTATCGTCACCGACACCAGGATACACTGCATCAATAAGCGCGTTGACATTTTGCTTTCGCCTTTCCTCGTCAGGATCATCAACACCTCGATCAGAAGATGTTTCCGTTGGAGGTAGTAGACTGAAATTTGGCGGTGCTTCCATGTTTTCGTTCTCTTTGGTTTCTTCGTCATCCCATCGATCATTCGCACGTGCGCCTGGTACAATGCACATGTCGCGTGGAAGACAATGTCGTTCTCACCAATATCGGAGTTAACTAGATACCGACCCTCCCCAATCTGAAGTATGAAGTCGGAAAATTCGGCCAATTCAGCGGCGCTTGCTGGGTCCGGAGCCGTTTGAACACGCATGTTCTCAGTCAGACGCACTTGTCGTAAATGGTTCCACAGCGGGGAAGACTTGAAGCAAGCCCTCCAGCGTTTCTGCTCGAGTCGCATCCTTCAAGACAGGCAGGATCTGTCGATGGTCTCCACTGAAAACCATGACCTTGCCTCCGAATGGCTCCAACTCGTTCTTCATAATATCCCGGAACGACCGATCCACAGCTTCGAAACACGCTCGATGCATCATAGGAGCTTCATCCCAGGTGATTAAACTTGCCTTGCGGATCAGTTCTGCCTTCTGGCTCTGCCATGACAGGCTACATACCGAAAACTCAGATAGTTTAAGCGGGATCCGAAATGTAGAATGTGCCGTGTGTCCTCCAGTCAACAACGTCGCTGTGATTCCACTGGAAGCTACTGCTATCGCCACCTTTCTCTGTAGACGGACATGAGCAAGTATCTGCTCCAGCAAGAACGATTTACCAGTTCTCCCCGGGCCGCCCACGAAAAACAGCTTCTGTCCACCGATCGGATGGTTTACAGCTTCGATGACTTGGTCAAAAATGTCTTTCTGGTTCTCGTTCATCTGATCCGCAAGCGTCGCAGTTCTCTCATGGTCGTCCGGTTCGTACGCTGCTACCTCCTGTGCGACGATATCCATAGGATCCGCAGACTGGTGCGCGACTTCGTCAGAAACATCGCTGTATGTTTCAAGGTCAGGAAGGCCATACATACTCAGCGTTTTTCCGTTCGAAATCAGATAGTCCGCCAACCACATCAGGCACTTATACTCTGCCATGAGCCAGCTAACTTCCTCGTCACGGTCAATGTTATTTTGCGCGTCTCTTTCCTGGATGGATCTGAAAAAGTCTTCTGACAAATCCTTCTTAAACCGATCCCACAGAGCAGAGGCATGGTCGGGTAGCGAGTAAACCAAAATGATTCCCAAAAGTTGGCGCAAAGCGGATGGCATCTTAATCGAAACTGTCTCAGCTAAGCATTCTTCCCACTCTTGATCATCTTCCAAGTACCCTGCAGCCAGTGCTGCGTCGTGAAAGGTATCGCAAACCACTCCATTCACTGTGCGAATATCTTCGAATGATTTGGGTGATCGCCGATGGCACAGTAGAAGTCTAAGGTAAAACCGCTATGGGTCTTGTGGCGAGACGGTACCAATCTGCCCAGCGAAGCAACGTATCTTCTGTACGGTACCCAATACTTCAAACGATCATCCCACCTGTACTTCACAGGCACATCCTTGTACAGCAAATCAGCGGTCCCTACTGGGTCTTGCGTACACAAATTGAAAAATGCAGTCTTCGATCTCCTCGTCGGACCAAGTTCTGAAGCTGCGGAGTCGTTGCATGATCTCGATACGTGACCAGACTCATTCCTTCCAGGCGGATAGGAAGATTCGAAACGGCATGTGAAGAACCTTGTGTGGGAAAGCCGAACAGCCGCATGCAAGCTTCTACCGGAGAAATATAGCGACCCAGCAAGTACTGGAGAATCTCGTTCGCCTGAATTTCCTCTCCTTCAATGGTTATTGTCGTCATATCCGAACCCTTGTAGACGTACTTGTAGATGTACTTCACCGCCTTGTTTGTAGCGCATACGTCAACGTTGATGTGACAGTCATATTTCTGCGATAGGAATGGGTTGTAAGGTACGGCCCACTGGTTGATCTTTGCGTTATCCCACACCTTCCCCTTGTGGCTCAGAATCCCTTCAGGTCGACGACGTCTCCTGTACGTAGGATACTTATCCTCAACCATTATCGTTTCTTCTGCGAACTGTTTCGGGAAATTCTTGGAGCATTTGCCGTTCTTCATGCAGGGGCAGTTGGAGTTTTGTTGCCCACAGGGACCGTGCAACATATTTGAAATGACGCTTTCATAGAGCTCAGGGTGTGTCTCCTTGTCCGGAAGCTCGGCTGACGTCAAGCGGTCGACATCCTCCGCCGTTACGGGCTTGTCTTCCGGTCGCACAATCAGCAGGATATGGGCGTGTGGTAGACCACGTTTTTGGTATTCCACCACCTTCTGCATGAACACACGCTCAACAATGTCCGGTTGATCAGATGGCTTCTCTCCAGGTCTAAGATTTTCTTGATTTCAGGCCAGTTCGGGTTACACGTCATGGTAATGAACAAATTGGGTGCACCCGTCTCTCGAACTATAGCCATGGCATCCTGGAAACGCTGGTACATGTAGCGCGGCCCTCCCGTAAAGGTTGGAGGTATAATAACCTTGCGGCCGATGTTTTCTGCTTCAGGTTCAGTTGAGACTATCCCTGTGTCCCGTGATTGCCGTCTAGCAGCCGTAGACCCACGTTGTGCTACTTCCTCATTTGCCGCCACTCTGTGTACATCGACAGATTCGTTCCGCAAGGCATCGGTGAGACCTTGCAGTGTTTCCAATCGGTACTGAAGTTGATTCTTTCTATGAACCGCAGGCGTTCTTGCTCACATTTGGCCCATTGATCCACACAATACTGCTGGGTCAGGCGACCTCCTCGGAGAATGAGAGAATTGCTCGCAGTCCGGTCATGAAAAACATACGATTTGTACTCTCGGAGTGACATCGTCAGTGGTTTACCGTTACTGTCCACAGGGTTGCCCACATATGGAAGGTCATATGTCCATCCTGGTTCTCCGTACGGACACAGGATAAGGTATTGAAGTGGATCGTAGGTCTCACTCGTTTCCAAAATTCGTTTGAGCCTCCCTGACGGGTGTTTAAAATGATATCTCCGTGCTCGGCCGCAGCTCGATCAATAATGTTAGCTGCCACTTCGGATGCAGTGGGTGCATTGTGGGTACCCGGTTTTGTGTTCCGCGCCACATGCAATCGAAGCCAGAGGTCCTCATCACGAGGGAGAAACTCATTGAGACGCAGTGCAGGGTTATCGTCAGGTCTTGCTTCACCAGCAACTAATTCCCGTGCAAACTGTTCCACGGCAGCTTGGTACGCCGGTCCAGCACGATCAATCAAGAGTCTGCGAGCGTTTAGAAAATGTTGTGTGTACCCGTTGTGGGCAGTCATCACCTGGTGGATTTTTTCCAGAATAGCCGGGTCCAATCCATCTGTCATCCCCATCCGGTTTGCTACGCGTGCTTCCATATCTGGATCATTAATGTATACTTGCGCAAACATCGGTCGGCGGTTTAGTGGCGGTAATAGTGCACCCATACGATAACAAACAGAACCCTGTACGCTAAACTTGTATACACCACTTCGAGTTACCCTTTCGTCGACGTTGAGGGAGCGGGTACGTGAGGATCCCATTGATGTGAACGCAAAGACGTTGTTGTATGCGCGGATCGATTGCTTAAATCTCGGGTTGCCAAACAGTCTGTTAAGTTCAGCTGGAACTTCGCGAGGGGGAGGAACATCCACCAATCTCTTACGACAACAACTTCCTTCGGTTTCATCAGGAAATTTCCAAGCGCCGCAGTGCTGACACACTCGTTCGTGCTCCAGGGTATTGTCCGTGTATCGGGAAAAATAATGGCGACCGCCAGGAATGATAGTGGGATCGAACTCTTCGTAGTACGCAAGCCCTTTTGGTACTTTCGAGACCGGCGTCGAAATCGTTCTCCCTCTCTTCGTCGATCAAGATCTTCTTCTGTCATCGCATCTTGTATGGCTTGTCGAGCGGCCGCGGCTCGAGCTCGTATGGTCTGTTGTTCTTCCTCCGTCATAGTCTCTCTTGTCGCTCGTCGAGCAGCGGCGTCGTCGCCTCGTACTGTTTGACGCTCTTCCTCCGTCATGGCCTCTGTGGTATTGCACACGGAAAACTCGTTAGCTTCCCACTGTATACCCCCACAACACCTACTTCGACGACTAGGTCGACGAGATAGACTCGAAGGGCGAATCCGAAGATCGCCCAGTCCGTTTATAGCGGTGTAGTGGCTCCTTAGACTCCAGCAAGTTGAACCACCTCCCTGGATACGTGTCACGTGCAGACAACACGCTCCTCTTGATCTCTTGATCGCTCATTCCTCTTCTCTCTTTTCCTTCTCTCTCTTCCTTCTCTCTCCTTGAACCGTACCCTCACACCAGAGGATGGACGATACGGGGCGTCGACGCGTAGGGAACGTCGACTAGGGGTAACGCTTGCAGACCGCACCGACTAGGTACAAGCCCGCGCTCACCGACCTTCGGCGGGTCCTCGGCCGCAAAGCCGGAATGCCCAGGAACCCCTTACTACACGCTCTTGGACTTACCACCCGGAACTAGTGCTGTCGCTCCAGTCGCTTAGTTCCAGTGGTGGCCATAATCTGGTCCACGGGACGACTTACCTTGAAGGGTCGCCTCACCGCTTGTGTTGGACTTCGAATATTCCACTCTGTTATTTTCTGTTAGCTTCGTTGGGCTCTTGGCCCTTCCTGAGTTTCCTATACTAATATGCAATCTAAATGGGATGCTACGGCTTCTCCTATAATGAAAACAAGTCAAATCTCCGACCAGTCGTTGACCATGCGATCTTCCGTCGGCGACCCTCCAGACTCGGACTTTAGCGGGACTCAGTCGGTGGCGTGTACACTGGATGGTCCGACCTGCCTGGTACCACAAGATCCTGCTTTAAGCCTAAACTAGGCAAGATCCTGAAATCGCTATACCACAACTCTCCTGGTCAGGACCCGAACCTAGCCGGCGAGTGTCCTGATCATCACTCTGGCTGAGCGATTTCCGTCACATTCTCTGTCGAACCACTGCCGGATTCACTTCGACTCCATGAACGCCTCTGATCCTTCGCCATCTTCGTCGGTACGTTGTCTGCACTTCTCTTTGACTTTCATCTGCTTCTAGTCTCGTTGTCTCACACTCTATCCGTCCGGGCGTACTCTTGTAGGAAGCAGTCGACCTAACGGTCGCTCCTTCGCCGACTGTCGACCACTCGCTATCTACAGACTCGCGTTCGGCGACGTCCTCTGTCCAGCAAATGAAGTCTGAGCGAACTACTCCGATGCCAATCGCAGCACATTCTGGATCTCTTTCTCACGCGTCGGACACATCGGCGATTCGCCCACTAACTCTCGTCGACTTGGACCGTGCACTGGGACTCCGCGACTCCCGTTTAGCGTTCGATCAAGCTGAAAGAGAGACCAAGATTTGCAAGCTGATGGTGTATATTTTCACCAAGCCGTCGATCGAACCCACTCATGAGCTGTTGAGACGAATTCAAGGATCTTCGTCGATCGATGAACTGATTCCTGCTCTGGAAGATTATTCGGAGGCTACCGCTGAGCGTGCGCGTGCGGATCAGCTCGAGACACAACTTCGCGTTTCAACTCAGGAGCTGGCACGTCTTCGGGAGCACCATGCGGCTGCTACTGCGCTCGCCGAATCTCTCAAAGAACGTCTCGTCCTTCTCGAAGATCGTCAAGCACTGCAACAACACGATCAATATAATGCTGCAGCCGTGCGAGACTCTTTCGCCGCCGAGAGATCTCGTCTCGAGGCACCGGTTGCCGACAAGATGGATGTAATCACCCAGATGCAGAGTAATTACCACCGTGATGCGTCGACGAGGAAAGCGGTTCTAGCTCGGCACTACGAATTGACGATACTGAATGACCGACCAATTCTTATCTGGAGATGATTGTGCATACAATGTTCTCCGACAACAGCTCGCCGACCGTAAACAGACCATCCGAGAGCTTAATCGCTCGCTACGATTTTCTCCATTAGTCACCGAATTTCGTCGAGACAACCCGTTTTTGGTCGTGGCTGCAATGCTTGGTACGTTACGCTTATGGTCGCGTGGTCTGTGCTTATTCCTCCTAACCATCCCCTCCTGGTGATCATAGCAATGCCGGGGCTGAGCGCTCACGAGGATGCTGCCTTCGATGAGGCTCAGCGAGTGCTACACTCTGCGGGTCTCTGCTACCATCGCAATTGCTCTCTGAATCCTCCTCATCTTAGCTAGTAGGCCCCGCTTCCGCCTGCTCCATCTACTGCATCGTCGACTGGATCGACGACTCTCACTGTACTGCAGTCACGGTCTACTCAGCGTTCCAACGCGAACTCATCGAGTCACGGTCTACTCAGCGTTCCAACGCGAACTCATCGAGTCACCGTCGCTCTCGGGCATCCAGTGACAATGGTTCCCCATCAGATAATCACTCGACCAGTAGTTCATCGGCGATAACTCCCCACCGACGTCGCTCTCGTTCCGCATCGGTCGAATTTGTTGGTACCAAACGGTATCTTCCATCGTCGCCGAGTCTACCACCATCGCTAACTGATTCTAAGACATCCCGTAAAGAGCCATCCAAGAAGAAAGCTAGGATGTCCAAGGTTTCATCGTCTCCGACTCAGAGTCATACATTAGCGGAGGAATCTAATGCAGTAGTCCCAACGCCAACCCGTCGTTCAACGCGCGCTGCATCCATCAATGCTCGTGTCATTCAACAATGTCGTCGCGAAGACGAATGCCGCAGTGACGCTGAGGTGATTGGTGATTCACATCTTCCTGACCACGTCAGTTCACCACCATCTACAGGTGATGGAGTCGAGGATCAGAGCTCGTCGAGTCAACATTCAGAGGTATTGACTGCAGACCCTCCTACTGGCGGACAATCTTAAGTGACTGTGGTGGACTAGCGGGTTCGGTCTCTACCCCAGCTTCGTCTTGTGCTTCGACCGACGAGCTCCCGGATTCTGACATTGAATCTGTGGTCGCTCCATTGCCGACCAAAAACGCAGCATCAACGTTAGCTTCGCTAAGCACATCTCGACGATTGACAACCAGTGCGTCGGTGGTCCGGGCTCTCCCTCCCGGAAAACATCCCGCTTGGGACCCTGACGATTCAAGCACTGGAGGTTCGAGTCCTGATGAAGAAGGTAATGAGAAAGGAGGTGATGACGATGAAGCGGATGGCCCACTCGTTCCAGTGAGGTCAACTACTCCGATCGTTGAGTCATCGGACGAATCTGAACAAGAGGAGACAGCCCCGTCTAAATGTGGATCTTCCACTTCCCTAGTGCCGACTGACAAACCGTCTCAAGCGCCGCCAACGCCCGTTGTCGCTCCAAGTCACTCTCCGAGCGAGCCGGTGCCACCACCTATCACTGTTATCGCTGGAATCACGCCTCCATCTAGTAAGCCCAAGTCGATTCGTCAACGGAAATCTCCTCGCCAATCAACCCGAAAACGTTCGGCGACCTCCCCCAAGAAGATATCGCCGACTAGGGCGTCAGCGACAGCAACCACCAAGAAGGATAAGGCGAAGGCCAAGTCATCGACCAAGGTTACAGCGAATGCGCCTCATAAGATCGACCCTAAGGTACTCGCTAGTCGTGCCGCGCAGACTGCGCGACTTGACGCGCGCGAATATGAACTGATGAGGAGGTTGCGAACTCTACCGTTCTTTCATAAAACATCGAGGCGATGTTGGGACGCGATGCTCAATGCTTGCAAGGTCAAGGTGGAGTATGAAACCACCCCTGACGGATCCCGCGTGCGTCCTACGCCGATTAGCGTTGCTGGTCTTGGTGCGTTCGCCGACGTTGTATCCAGTGTTCACCCTTCGCGAACAGCGTTCAGACTCTTGCCTCGACACATGGTCTTTGCGACGACTCGATTTTGGAGATAACGACTCCAGTTCAGAAGGGAAACGCGCCAAGAAGCCGTCGACTCCATTGGAAATCGTCAGCAGTGAGTTGTGCAAATACCGCGCAGTCACTCGGTTCGACATCTTTGACGCCTTGTGGGAACGAAACCATTGGATTGTCGAGTCAGGTGTCGCAATGGATCTTGCCAAAATGTGGTTCACTTCTGACAAATCTGCTTCCGTCGATCGAAACTTGACAGCATTCTATGCCGTGTTCAAAGATTATCTGCATGGTCGCAAGCAATGTTCGGATTTGCTTCGTCACGCTCAGCGGGATCTCGGTAACGTGATCGTCGAGGGCGCAAATAACATGATAGACGGTGTTCCAGCTCCGACGCTGGACACGGAGGTCTATTTTGATCCTGCAATCCCGACTTGTTCGTTGGCCAATCTGCCTTGGTTCCCCAAGACTGCTGATTGGATCGCCGAAGTAACTGAGATTTATTCGGACGAACCATGGCGAAACTGGTGGCTCACGGCTCCACGTCAGCATCCTTACAGCACAATCTTCCATCCTGCACACCCGGAATTCCCTCTGTTTGTTCCTGATGGACAAGATCCAGAGACTGTTGTCATTCCACCGACGCAAGCGACCGCCGACCCTGATCCACCAGTTCTACACGCTGCGTCTCCTGTCCAATTGAACCGTCCGGCTCAGTCGACTTTTGCCCCGGCGAATGTTCGTGACTAGTTTGGATCGTCCCGTCGCCGAGCTTTTAATTTGCTTTATTCGTCCAGTTCAGAGTCTCCTCGGAGAATAAGCTTGTAGACTCAGTGTTCGGAGGTTCTTTGTGTCGTAACTCAATCCTACTTTATCCATTTCATCTCCATAACATGTCAAATGAATTTACCTATGCAATGTTTTGGTACAGTCGCAATACTCTCAACGACAGCCTGTACCCACTGTCGCTGAGGTCGTCATGTGGTACAGTAGCTCAAATCTCCATTCGATGACCTGTACCCATCATCGAGAGATTCACTCTCGTTCGTTCAGTATACTAACTCTCGTCGGCAACTTGAACCTTTTGAAAACGATTCTCACGCTTCCTCTGGAGAAGAAAATCGAACAGAATACCTCCACACGACAAATGCGACACCGGTTCCCATGTTGGCTCCTCGTAATCTTGCCATTTAACCAAGAATTCTCGCTGTGTAGAAATCGGCCAGCGATCGTCAAGTATGGACTCGACGATATACTTATCATCGCTCGCTTCCGGCTCCCAGCTGTCTTCCAGTACGAGTTCCGGCTCCCAGCTGTCTTCCAGTATGAGTTCCTCGTCGAAATCGAAACGGTCATCTTGTTGAAGACCATCGATCAGTTCAACAGTGGGTCGCCGATCGTCTTCATTTACGGCCTTGAGTCTCGACACATGGACGACAGGGTAGAAGCGATATCCAGCTTTGTCTGGAAGCTCAAGCTAGTAGGCAAATTCTTCAACCTTACGTTTGATGCGAAAAGATCCATACCATCGTTGAGCCAGCTTCTTTGTTAGACCAGGCTTCACCCTTTCCATGAAAAGCCACACTCGACTACCCGGTTCAAATAACCATCAATGAGTTGGTGTGTAACGGGGTTACACGTGAGGTTACCCTTTTCGTCTGTACGACACAAGGGTTACCTCTGTTGAGGAGTGTGGCCTCAGGTCCACTCATTGAGCTAGTATCTAGCGTTAGCTATAGGCTATAGTGAGGTGCAGGTATTCGCACCGTAAGCGGCAGAGCCGCAAGATCAATACATTCAGTTTGCATTTTATCGAGTCCTACGGACTGTGTTTGGGGTTCTCCTATAGAACTCCCCCTTTTGACTCTCTGAGTCGTACGTCTTCCTCTGACGCAAAGTTACGGCAGCCCCGCTGCGCTTGGTAGCACTTGTAGTCAATCCCTCACCTGAGGATGACTAGACGGTTCCTCTGTGAGGATAGAGCAAGCTGCGTTTGCAAACCTCGCCCACATGTAACAAGTGGCGCTTAAAAAGCTGATGTCCTTGTTGGGCCCGGAGGGCGTGGCGCGTCTTGCTTCGCAAGGCCCGGATGCTATCAACGCGCGTCTTGAGGCTTTCTCAAGTTATGAGAATGCTCTGCTGGAGCACATTCAGCAGGGTATGAGCACGGCGGCTCCCTCAATGACAGCAGCCGCGCTGCAAGGGTCGACCCGACCAAAACCACTTATGTTGAGTGTCCAGTCCTTCGAAGGGAAGGAAGGAGAGAACCTCATGCTGTGGATCAGAGAGGTTGAGATGGCCATGAGTTCGGCCTTGCTCCAGACTGAGCACCAGCGCGTAGCGCTTGCGATTTCTAAACTCAGTGGGCGAGCGCGTGAGTGGGCACTCGCGAATGGGTCGTCAGTTGACGGTGCCTTCCCGACATGGGATGAGCTGAAGCGGCAGCTCTCGCGAGTATTCTTGCCCCCGAACCATCCGTATCGCGTGCGTTCACGCTTCCTGGCATGTCACCAGGGCAAGAAGGAATTACTGGACTACGCCCAAGAGCTCCGAACGCTCATTGCTGGCATGTTTGCCGATCCTCTACCTGAGGTAGTCACCACAACAGTGTTCATGGACGGTCTGCGGACCGGTGTGGCGCGCACGGAAGTCTTCCGTAGCCGCCCATCCTCGTTCGAGGAGGCAGTGGCAGTGGCGTTGAACGCCGAGCACAACTTTAGGTCAGCCCGCATGTACTGGAGTGTGCCTCTGGCGAGTCCGCCGGAGAGTCCAGTGCCAATGGACCTCAGCTATGCTGAAGATGAAGCTTCTGAGCTTCGAGCTGCTGAGCAGCGTCGTGGCATTGGTCGCTGTTTCTCCTGCGGTAGTACCGACCACCTTAGGACGGGCTGTCCGTTGCGCAGATCGTGCAAGGCTCAACTGAGCCGAAACACCGCTTCGAGTCGGAAATCTGACTCGTCGCGGGGAAACGACCACTCCCAGTAGGCGCGGGGCCACCTGCTGGGGAATAACTAGGTTCTGTTGTATCTCAGGGAGGTAGAGGTCAGCAGGGCTTGGCCCCGGAGAGATCGATATTCTCTCAAACGAATGGCGTATGCAACCGTGAAGGGCTTTAAGAAGCCGTGGATCGTGTTGATCGATTCGGGTGCGTCGGGTAATTACGTCCGGCGCTCCACTGTGGAAGGTAGTCAGCTGTATGCTGAGGCGCTGCGAGCGCGTGCTAGTGACGTAGTCACTGTCCGTCTAGCGACGGCAACCCGTGTTACGGTGCCCAAGATCCCATTGGATTTGGGCGTTAAGTTCTTCGACTTCGACAGCAGGGAACGCTGTTTGGGCTTAGACCTGGACTCGAGGTATGACCTCATACTTGGCATGGCGTGGATGGAACGCCACGAACCATGGATCGACTGGAAGTCGAAAATATTAGGTGCTACGCACTTCTCTCCTGATGGAGCTTTGGCGAGTCATGAACCCACCTCTGCCAGGACGCAGAAGCGCTATTGGCGCGAGTATTGGACCGAGATGGTCTCTTTGCTGGACGTTGGTGTGTCCGCGTTATTGAACGCCTGTGTCGGGGACACTAGCCCCGAGTTAGGAGCGACGTTGACAACGTCTGATGGTCCCGAGCGTAGCTCGTTGGACGAACGTGGAGTGGCACGTAATCCACTGGGTGGTGTCGGTCCGACGAGGGACGCGCCACCACGTGTCCAGGTGGACGCGGTCGGTAATGAGCCGAGATTTCACGGGCTACGCCCGGATGCGAATTGTGTAGTGGTACGTACTCCACTGAGCAGCACTCGGCCGGATGGCAAGTGTCTGCGTGCTCGTTTGAGCGTTGTCGACGGTACGTCGAGGCATTTTGGGCGCGGCCCTACTAATGCGCATGGGGTGGCATGTAAACCACCGGTTCAAGGGCATAGAATGCCTAGTGTCTCGAGAGACATTGGTTCCTGCGGGAACGTAAGTGCCGTGGCACTTGGACGGGGCGATAGTGATGTAGCCTTGTTGCCCTCTTCCACCCGGTCTCGGTCCCGAAGGATGATGATGAGACGCAGAGCGTCTGCGACGTTGTATACGTCGGACGAGGTGTCCAGCGTGTCGAGCGAGGATGCTCCACGCGACTGCAGTGAGCAGTTATACACACTCGTAAATGGAGTGACGGGAGAAGTCGATGGCGACATCAGCCTTAGTGACCTCCCCACTGTTGATGCCTTGCTCAAGCTAGACGAGATGTCTGTGCCGAGCTGGGAGACGCCTTGAAGGCGGGCGGCTTAGCCGAAGTGGTCTTAATACGACCAGCCGAAGAGTTGAACTCGTCGTCACTTGTTGACGAAGCGGTCCTGGAGGACACGAAGCAGGCGCTTAATGCGCGTAGTGGATCAGCGATCCTGAAAGATCCGTCGGATCCTTTTCACTCCTTGTTACTGGAGTATGGAGACGTCGTCTCAAAGACCCCGCGTATGGGTCTGCCTCCGGATCGAGGTGTTCGTCATGAGATTGACCTGGTTCCAGGGCCAAATACTGCGTAACACTGCAGTGGCCTCTTCCTAAGGAACAGTGTGACGTCATTGACGCCTTTTTCCGTGCGAAGCACGAGGCTGGTTTAGTGCGAGAGGGTAAGTCTCCACACTCCACGCCAACGCTCTGTGTCAGAAAGCCAAATGGCAAATGGCGCATTGTCCATGTTTTTAACAAGCTGAATTCCGGCGCAGATGCCGATTCCTCGAAAGGATGTTCTACAGAATAACATGGTGGGGGTGTACACGGTATAGCGCGCTCGACTTAGTCGATGGTTCTTACCAGTTGCTCATGCGAGCTAGTGACATCCCGCTTACGGCGGTTAGCACTCCGAGCGGCATGCTCTGGGAGTGGTTGGTGATGCCTCAAGGGGTGTCGAACGCGCCGGCGACGTTTAACCGCCTGGTGACGCAGTTATTCCGGCCCCATCGGGCGTACGCACACACGTACTTTGACGACATATTCGACCATAGTCGTGCAGAGCACGGGAGATCTGACGTGGAGAATCACGTCGACCATTTGAGAGCGGTGCTCGAGTGCATGCGCACAAACAAGCTATACGCCAATGCTGATAAATGCATTTTCGGCGCGGAGGAAATCCCGTTTCTGGAATGCTTCCTTGGGAAGCGTGGCCTGAGAGCAGATCCTGCTAAGGTCAAGGCCATTGTTGATTGGCCGGTTCCTGCGAACCTGAAGAACTTAACGAGGTGGCTTGGCCTTGCCGATTACTTGCACAAGTACATCGAGAACTACGCTGAGTTGGCGCGGCCATTATCCAACCTCCTGAAGAAGGATGCTGGGTGGTGTTGGCACACCGAACGGCAATCGGCTTTTGAAGCCATTAATGAGAGTCTCCTCCAAGCGCCAACATTGACTCTTCCGGACCCGGATCGTCCGTTTAGTGTCGTCTGTGACGCATCTGATTTTGCCATTGGCTGTGCACTGCTGCGAGCAGACGCCAATGGGCGTGAACGCGTCATTGCGTTTGAATCTCGGCAGCTCAAGGCTGCTGAAAAGAACTATTCAGTTCATGACAAAGAGCTACTTGCTATGAAGTACGCTCTCGTCAAATTCAGGGTGCACCTGCTAGGCTCTAAGCCGTTTGTGATCTTCACTGATCATGCGTCAATACGCACCGCGACACAGTCGCCACACCTCTCGCAGAGGATGGCCCGTTGGCTCTCCTTCTTTGTGGAGTACAACTTCGAGGTGAAGTATAAGCCTGGCAGGCAAAATGCTCTTGCCGATGCGGTTTCGCGCAGACCGGACTATGAGCTCGCTCATGTTACGAGCGTGAGCTCGTCTGTAACAGACCTAATCCGTGCGGCGTATACACGAGATGATGTTTGTGTAGCTGTGCTACGTGCTCATGGGAGCGATGAGTTTAAAGACTCAAACGTCACCCTGTCTGCGCGGCTGCGAGCGCGATTCATTGCTATACCATAGAGGGAGGTTGCTGTATTACAGCACGTGTACGGATGATACCCCCCGAGTGGTGGTTCCTCATGAAGATGAGTTGAAGTATCGTATCCTCTATGAGGCACACGACGTTCCGCTGAGCGGTCACCCTTGTACGTGAGTACGTGTGAGTCGTGTCAACGGGTGAAACCCTCGCCGCATTCGACAGCGCCTTTGGCGAGTTTGCTTGTCCCTTCGGGGTGTTGGCAGTCCATTAGTATGGACTTTGTGTTTGATCTGCCGAAGGATTCGGCAGGCAACACAGGCGTGGTGGTCTTTGCGGACCGATTGAGCAAGATGCTCACTTAGCGGCGGTGCCGGATACCATTGATGGTAAGAATACAGCATCGCTGTTTTTGGATCGTGTCTTTCGACGACATGGACTCCCTGAGTCAATTGTTTCTGACCGTGATCCCCGTTTCACGGGTGAGTTTTGGTCTGCGGTGTTTAAGGTGCTAGGCACTAGACTGGATATGTCTACGGCGGACCATCCGCAGACCGACGGTCAAACTGAACGCGGGAATCGCGTTGTCGAAGACATTCTGCGCAGCGTCTGCGCTGAAACGCCGAAGCGTTGGAGCGCCATGCTCCCTATTGTGGAGTTCGCAATGAACAATGCGGTGGATGCCTCGACAGGCTTCACCCCGTTCTATGTGAATGGCCTCACGCACCCTTGCGTCCCGTTGACGCCGTCATGTCGTGACTCTGGGCTTGATGGAGGAGAAGCCGAGTGGCTAGCTGACGTCAGCCCTACCGCTGTGCGGAAACAAGTGGATGGCTTCCTGTCATTACGTCTCAGCGTTTACGTCACGTACGTGACGCGATGGCTGAAAGCCAAGACGTTCAAAGGTACAAGCGGATGCAAGAGGCAGAAGAAATGTGTGGAACTTTGAGGTCGGAGACCTGGTTTTATTAAACGCTAAAACCTACCTACACTTGCAGTCTCTGCGGTCTTCAAGACGAAGTTGCGCCCTCGCTTCATCGGACCGTTCAAGGTCGTGGCCAAGAAGGGCCTGGCGTACACGCTCAATCTTCCGAAGAAGATGCGCACCCACCCAGTGTTTTACGTAGGCTTGCTTAAGCCATACCGGGACCCGAGCCAGGTGAGCGCGGAAGCGCTAGCACCGAGTGGAAAGCCAACGGCTACTGTTGAGCGCCGCTCCGCTGCAAGCGCACCAGCAGGTCAATCTGACCTTGCCGACGAGCGACCAAGTCGCGCAGCTCAAGATTCGAGCGCTCCAGAGCCGCCATGCGGGCTGCCTGCTGGTTCCCAAGTCTCTCAACACCCTGCGAGGCCTGGTCAGCGACCTCGTCGACATGGTGTTCAGCCTGCTCCAGGTCATCCGCGAAGCGGGAGAGCTGGCTCGCCACCCAGTCGCGGAAACCGCGGTGCTGTGCGAATTCACGCTCCACAGCGTGCACGCGGTCAGCAGTCGCATAGCGAGAATCCAGCGGAGGATAGGCGCCCTATGCCGTTGCTGGATCAGCATGGGGAGCTCCACTACCACTTGGAGCGATTGTTGAAGCACCGGTGGTGCCGTGGGCATACCTAGTATCGGGTGAAATGGCGGGGCATGCCTCCATCATGGGAGTATGAAGTGCCGCTCCGGCAAGATTGCCCTGACGTCGTGGACGCTTTTGATCGGGAGCACCCGAGGCGGCAGTCGCGCCCTCGACCGACTCGTCAGTCCACTCGCGCTTCCCGGCGCTAGAGCGTGCTGACGACGTGCCAGAGCGCGCGAGATAGCTCGATCGTTGAGTATCGCGCGACGCAGTAGCCCCATGGGGGCGAGATCTATGAGATCGTTGACCTTTCGATTCGCATATCGGAAGCGCAGCCGACGTTCAAGCAGAACGTCTTGCTTGCTGAAGCTAGCTCGTAGAGCTACAAGTGAAGGAAACTTGCGCGAGTGATCCACCCAGTTTTGGAACTGCGCGTCTTCTTCGTGAGAGAGCTCACCAGGTCGGAAGACCACTGGGATTCTCCGCATGTCCGGGACGGACAGATTGTTGCTCTGGTCACTCAGCCGCTGAGCATACTCCGACGGAGTTGTCCGTTGGGGCGTCAGGTACTGCTCACGGAGCTGAGTACGTGCGGCCACCTGGTAAGGTGTAGTGGCCTCGGGCCTAATGACATACGTTGTCAAGAGTAGCTGGGCAGCCTCCCGAGCAACAACCGCGGGATCGCGGGGCCAGAAGCTATAGTCCCGTTGGGAATCGCTCACCAAGGGTCGAGCCTCCGGAATGTTGGAGCGTGAAGCACCACGCTGTTGTTCCAACTGTTAGCCCTGGCCCTCATCTAACGGATTGGTAATGATGTTGGCCTCAGGGATTTCCCCTTCCTCGCGTGAGGATAGTGCCGATCCACCGTGTAGGGATCTCAGCGGCGATGGTCATTCGGGGAACGGATTCGGCGTTCGTAATTGCCGTTGTTTGGTGAGCGTGGTGCCGAGACCTCCGACATACGCGAGGGTGATCCCCCAGTGCTCTCCTCGTAGTTGAGCTCTTCCTCATCAACTAAACCGTACCCGGTGTTTGGTTCCTGACCAGTTGATGGCGGCGCGTCGCCTTGCGTAGGTGCCATGGGCTGTATGCCGTGGCGGCGACGATACGCGGTGTAGTATTCTCACGCGCTTGGGCTATACCCTGACGAAGATGCGCTGGCGCGCGAAGGTTGTGAGCTGTGGGCATGTGTATGTGCCGCTCAGCAGTTTAGATAACGTGCTCGTTGAGCAGAAAGATTCGCCACGGGACGTGGTGTGACCTCAACTGGAGGAACATGGGTGTTCCTCAGTTTGATGGGAAAGAGTGTAACGGGGTTACACGTGAGGTTACCCTTTTCGTCTGTACGACACAAGGGTTACCTCTGTTGAGGAGTGTGGCCTCAGGTCCACTCATTGAGCTAGTATCTAGCGTTAGCTATAGGCTATAGTGAGGTGCAGGTATTCGCACCGTAAGCGGCAGAGCCGCAAGATCTATACATTCAGTTTGCATTTTATCGAGTCCTACGGACTGTGTTTGGGGTTCTCCGATAGAACTCCCCCTTTTGACTCTCTGAGTCGTACGTCTTCCTCTGACGCAAAGCTACGGCAGCCCCGCTGCAGAGCAACACAAGTTCGTCACTCCAGTCCGAAAACTTAGACTCATTTATTGATCTCGCCCAAGCACGGCTAGCGTCGCATAGCGTAACGTGGATTCGGCCAACTGAACCAGGACGGAGGAAGTTGGAAATTAACGCTACGATCGCTTCTATCTATCGCGTTGGTTACGCGTTCGTTTCTTCTCTCCTACTAGTCTCAAATGCTATTTTCACGCCACTGCGTGAAAATATCCATTTTACTACGCAATATATCGTAAACACTTTTTATAATAACTGATCGGAATGTTAAGTGTAGTCAACGTACGATATTCTTGAGATAGGCGGGTCGTTTCTTGAACGTGAATAATCAATGTTATCCTTGCGCTTTACTTAGATATTGTAGCTGTCACAAATATTTGCTTCATTGTCCGAAAGAGCACGCACTTTTCATTTTTGTGTCCAACGTTCAAGCTACAAGACAGGGAATTCACAAAATGCGTTATTACGGCGTTGATCTTTTGGCTGCGGCTGCAGTCCTCGCACTCACCGATGCCACCTCGACTTCGGAGGAGATCAGTACCGCGCCGTTCAGTACTTCCGATGGAAACACCGCCTCCACTGTGCGTTTCCTTCGCAAGAGTGAAGCGGTAGAAGAAGAACGATGTGGGTTTAAGGATATTGTTGAGAAGGTTACCAGGAAGGCGAAGAAGCTGGCGCAGTACAACACGTGGATTTTTGGCAAGAAAAGTCCCGAATGGGTCGCTAAACATCACCCAAAGTTTGCGAAGGGTTACGAGAGATTCTGGGAGAACCGAATGGTCCCAGGAGGAAAATACAATTAACTGGCGTCCTCGTCCATACATGCACGAGCTCAGTAAGGTGTACTGGTCATAACTATCAATACTATCCGATGTAGTATTGAGTCGTATTTTAATTGAATGACGCGAAAGATGATCAGGGGTGCATTCGAGTTCAGCTACCGATGTGTCTTTCGAATGCTACAGATATGTCTACGTCCACACCAGTTCCACATATGACAATTTCTATAATAAAGTCCATATCGGTGCTTTAATATTGCATCGATATATTATAGCCTCCGCCGAATCACAAAGCCAAAATTCTAGTGGATTGAAGATAATTCCAATTAAATGGCCGATCCGGCGAGAGGACTACAAGCAGCTAGAGCGGAAATTTTACAATATAGCGTGCACCGGATTCGAGTCAATTGATACAACACTTTCAACTTTATAACAAGGTCTGATGGTTCAGGATTGTCACCTCCACCAGCAACATACAACAATATGAACCTTGCCGAGAGGATGCGGCAAAGAAGCAGTGTTATAGGCTCATAGGCAATTCAGAGCAATCAAGTCAGATCAGTCAGGTAAAGCCTCCCGTTGCTGAAGCCTAGGTAATAATGCATTTTTTTAGTTCTATTAGCACCGAGTACCGAAAGTTGAATGTGTTGATAGAAGGAGCATCTCCTGATACCGAGTACCATAATACCGCAGGGCATTATCACCTACCACGAAAGCCTCGCTGTCGATTGGAATTTATCCCACTTCGTAGTTTTCAACCTATCCGTTGTTGTAGGCCTCATCTCGGCCATCTTGTGACGTAGTGGTCAATACAGCCACTACGCCAAATTTTAAGATCAGTTGGCCAGATTATTCTGGCTCAGCGTAATCGTGAATTTCCACATTTTTCATATGTCTACGAGTCTATTGGCTATATGTGGTTGCAGTTGCCACTTCAACAGTTCTAATACGTCTTTTCATTGGATGTAAATCCTCAGGATTGACAACATTCCAGTTACCATCCGGATATTTTGATTATGGGACGCTATGGGAAAATTCTGGCTCAGCCACGCCGAGGCTTCGCAGGATTTCATTGGCAGAGAAAGATAACAGTAGGATTTGAGAAAGATAGTTTTTAGGATAGGACCTGGATACTTGGGTGCAGGTCTAGTCACCCAGGATCGTTGGTTGCGAGACAACTACTGATAGCGCCAACAAAACTAACTCAATCAATCACTTCTCAATTTTCCTCTTCTGTACAAGTCAACTCCTCCAGCAAGACCACGACTGCAGCGCCGCCGCTGCCCACTCGACTCCGCCTCCGACTCGCCACCGCCTCCGACCTCAACTCTTCGTCAAGGCCGCCAACGACTGCTTCCTCCGTATGGCTGGTCTGAGATCGTGACATGGTAGCACTTGACGTGTCAAGCTTCGGTTCAAGTTCACGAGTCGAAGACTGGTATTGCCTCTAAGCACGAGCTTTAACGTTCGTTAGTGTGGTTGCGTACTAGGTGTGTTCAGCACATTCAGAACTCCATTCCTTGGGTTAAAGGGTATAACGCTTCGGCTAATCCCCCGTTGGCTACTGCGGAGAATAACTTCTGAGTAGTTCACACTTGGTTTCGCTTGATCTACACTCGTTGCTACTGAACTTGTTTTAGCCTGCATTCTTGCATGGGTAAGCGAAAGACTCGCCAACCCGAAGCACCGTTTATCAACGACACCAAGTCCTTGACGACCCGCAGTGAAACGCTCGACAAACTACGCCAGGACTTGTGGTTGACGACGCAGAAGCAGCTCAAGATCGTTCAACTCATCCGGAACGAAATTCCAGATTGCAAGGACTCCGACGCCAGGAACGTCTTGCACGATACGACTGAACTGCTATAACACCGTATAAGCCAGACGCAGACTATCCTGGAAGGAACTTTCGACCACTCCATCCAGCTCGACAAGAAGCGTAGACTTAAGAAACAAAAAAGTAGTTTCTTTTCTTTTCTTCTACTTCATTGGGGTTTCGGTAGACCTTATCAATACGCGCTGAGAAGTCCAGCAGTTATGGCTCAAAGAAGAAGCCGTGCCGCTGAGCGCCCGTCCCCGAACCCTCGTCCTCGGCAGCAAAGCAGAATGAATGCGCCGAGTGACGCAGATGCATCACGACCAAGTACAGAAGCACCGGCGGACACTGCGGCTCCGGCTGCACAGACTACCCAAGCTTCAGGCCCTGATGCGATGTCAATGCAGCAGTTGCTAGTGTTTATAACGCAACAGCAGCAAGCCGCCCAAGCCCAGATGCAAGCTCAACTGCAAGCGCAAGTACAGCAAGCTAACGCAAGGTTCGAGTATCTGATGGCGGCGCGGCGTGATCAGAAGAAGAAGGACCCGCCGATGTATGAAGGCAAATACGGCGAAGATATCGAGTTGTGGATCTTCGCCACCGAGCAGTACTACGCAAGCAGACGTGAGTTAATGGAGGCCGATTCGTCTGGTTTCGTAACGATAATCTCCAGCAACTTAGGCAAGTCAGCGTTGAACTGGTATCGCGCTTTTATAACCGAGTGCGAGAGAGCGAATAAGGCTCCCACGTGGTCATTGTTTAAACAACAACTGCACACGCGCTTTCGACCTAGGGACTTCGAGTATGATCTCCGTGAGAGAATGTTTCGTCTCAAACAGAACGAGACTATTCACGAGTATGTCTCCAAGTTTCAAGACTTACTGTCGCAGACAGAATTGGCGATCAGTGAGTTGGAGAAACGTTTTTTTCAGAACGGATTACGTGAAGAAACAGCAAAGAAGATCAAAGAAGAGAGTCCATCAACGCTACAAGAAGCCATTGAAATTGCGTCGAATTTCGAGTTTGCACACTACTCGGGAAAACCCCCTAGAGCTCCTGCGAAAGGTTCGCAAGGATCGTCAAGCTCGGGGCATCGTCCGCCTAAATCGAAACAGCAGAACAATAAGCATTATGAAAAGAAGAAAGGCGTGAACGATGATTGGAAGAAGAAAGCTACATGCAGAAATTGTGGCAAGGTTGGTCACATTTCTCCAGATTGTAGTCAGCCGAAACGTACTGAAGCGAATCGGTATATGCAGGGCGTGGTGTATGCGATCCTAGAGGCTGAAGCTCGAGCATTCAAGATGGAAGACCAAGAGAGGCCCGTCACGATATTCATTGACAACGGCAGTAACCTGAACGGCGTAACTGAGGAGTTAGTGAAGAAGCTTGAGTTGGAAGTCACTGAAGGTGACATGATGCAAGTTGATCTCGGTTATGATCAAGTTGTGCATCGTCCACGTCGGACTGTAGAGATGCATCTACAGTTACCAGGATTTCCCTTGACAACGGGAACATTCCAAGTCATGCCTGTTCCTGAGGAAAAGGACGTCGTTTTAGGCATGATGTGGCTGCGGGAGCAGAACCCTGATATCGACTGGAGTACTGGACAGATTGCACCTCGCATCACGCAGACTGTGAAGTTGAGACTGCCGAAGACACGTCCAGCCCGTTGGGTGGCAGGACAACGCCGTGCCAGAATTGCGCAGAGCCGCGAGATATTCAACTACTATCAGCAGCATGGTCACAACGGCCAGTTTGGGCGAACAAAGATTATTTCGTCCAACCAGTTCCAGCAAATATTGCGTAGGGACAAGGATATTGAAGCAGTGTTTGTAATCAATCCGCATGATTCGGAGAAGGCTGAACGCTTCAAGAGTCAAGGATGGGATGCTCTCAAGGACAATCCGGCGTATGAGACGCTACTAAAGTATGCGGATACGGTTTTCCGTACGGAACTTCCGAATGAGACACCGCCAGTACGAGAAGGTATTGAGCATGAGATTTTGCTCAAACCTGGTACTACGCCTATTTCGGTTAAACAATGACGCCAAAGTCCTGATCAGAGAAAAACGATACAGGAATGGACCAAAGAGATGGTTCAAGCTGGCATCATTCGACCGAGTACGTCAGCCTTTTGTGCACCGACTTTCTGTGTGGAAAAACCAGTTGGTTGGCGAATTGTGCACGACTATCGTCAGCTGAATTTAGCTACGGTTTTACCGGCCATTCCGATGCCTCGCAAAGAAGACACCTTTGATGCGATAGCCGGCAGGTATTGGTACTCGTGCATGGATTTACTCTGGGGTTATTACCAAGTCAAGTTACGAGAAGCAGATATACCCTTCACTGCTTTTTCGACTCCAGACGGTCTTTTTGAATATCTCGTCACACCCATGGGACTCAGTGGCAGCCCAGGGACCTTTAACAGGTTATTACAAAAGGTTTTCAGGGACTTACGTGATGTGATGCGGATTTACTTCGACGACATTTACGTGTACACCAAGAGTGAAGATGTCGACGAGCATATTGCCGCGCTGGACAGAGTGTTGAAGCGATGTGAAGAACAGAAACTTTACATCAAACCGTCCAAATGCCAATTTTGCGTGGATGAGATTCCATGTTTAGGCGACTTCGTCGGACGCAACGGCGTTCGAATGGACCCAGACAAGGTGAAGATTATCGCAGATTGGCCAGTTCCCAATACCAAGAAGCAAATGGAAAGCTTTCTTGGGACAACTGTTTACGTTTCGAGATTCTGCAAGGATTTTGCGCAATTCGCAGGCCCTTTGCATGAATGTATCAAGGGAAAACGTTCTTGAGGTGCTATCGAACTCGATGAGAACCAACTACGGTGTTTTGATGAGTTAAAGAAACGCTTGTCATCACCTCCGGTTCTCCGTCTTCCTGATGTCACCAAGGCCTTCAGCATTCGAATGGACGCCTCAAATTTTGCAATTGGGGGAGTCTTATTTCAAAAGGAGGGAGAGTTGGAACATCCAGTTGCCTTTACGGGCCGGAAAATGAAACCTGCAGAGCTGAATTACCCAGTGCGCGAACAAGAACTACTCACAATCATGCATGCGCTGAAGACATGGCGTGTATATCTACTGGACAAGCCCTTCCTTGTTGAAACAGATCATAAGAGCCTTGAGATGATTCTTACGCAGAAAACAACGAATCGATGCATTGCGTGGTGGTTCAATGAACTCGCGGAGTTTCGACCTATGTTCAAGTGGATCCCAGGGGAAACGAATGTAGTCGCAGACGCACTATCAAGAAACCCTGAGTTCGAGCATAAGGCTGCGCAAGTAAGCCTTCAGGAACTTCTTGATACGGCCCAAAACCGTGAAATTGTGGCAACCATGGTAGCAAACAATATGACCGTGGCACAGTCCGCAAAGAAGATGTATGCGTGAAACAAGGACTTATAGCGGATTATTAAGACGGTGAAGCTTGGAGACAACGTTCCGCATTACTCGCTTAATGGTGGTGTTTTAAACTATCAGACTGGTGAAGATGAAAGTCCGCGATTGTATATTCCAGATGACGAAGATCTGAGAAACCGTGTCATTTGCGAAAACCATGATACAGTAACGGCAGGCCATCCCGGATCTTACAAGACCTACGTCGCAGTACGAGAGAAGTACTATTGGCCGAGAATGATGAAGTATATCCAGCGTTATTGCAACACTTGTGAAATGTGTCAGCGCAACAAGGCGAGACAAGTGAAACCGCCGGGATTACTTCAACCGCTGGATGTACCAAGAGGTAGATGGATCGACATTTCGATGGATTTCGTTGTGTCCTTACCTTCCTGCAAGGATGGTTATAACGCCATCATGGTCATCGTGGATCGATTGACCAAGCGTGCTAAATTCATTGCAACGCAGACGACGGACAGCGCAGAAGATACTGCGAATGTTTTCATGAAGAATTATGTAAAAGATCATGGTCTTCCGAAGACGATTGTGTCCGATCGTGACTCCAAATTTACGTCCAAGTTTTGGCAGGCTGTCATATCTGCTATGGGAACGCAGCATAACCTGTCATCAGCGTTTAGACCACAGCCGGATGGACAAACAGAACGTACAAACCGTTTTATCGGAGATTATCTTCGAGGAGTCGTTAACCCAGCCCAGAGCGATTGGGATGAGTTTATTCATATGGCAGCGTTTGCCTACAATCGACGTGTGCATGCTATGATTGGTATGTCACCGTTGTAAGCGGATCTTGGGTATATTTCATACATGCCCGACGATGTAGTGTCAGATCCGGAATTCAAGAAGTTGGAGAAAGCAGCAAG
The DNA here is from genome assembly GCA_008079305.1 of Phytophthora palmivora. Lineage (NCBI taxonomy): Eukaryota > Oomycota > Peronosporomycetes > Peronosporales > Peronosporaceae > Phytophthora > Phytophthora palmivora. The sequence continues at coordinate 207,222 of VOQZ01000981.1, forward strand.
AGAGTTTTTACTCCGACAAGAAGCCTTCCTCAAGGTCGCGCAAGACCGTATGAGTGAAGCCCAAGAGCGCATGAAGTATTATTACGACAGAAACAGACTTGCCCAAGACTTCAAAACTGGCGCCATGGTGTTACTAGACGGAAAGAATTTGAATATCCGTCATAAGGGGTACGCACAATCGAAGAAGTTAGCTCCGAGGTTCATTGGGCCATTTCCTGTCCAGAAGAAGGTATCTCGTGACTCGTATGAGTTGGGATTATCGAAGAACCTGAAGTTGCATCCAGTTTTCCATACATCACTGTTGAAACCGTACCGCAAAGATCCAAAGCGCCGACAGAAGGTGAACAAGGTTGTGCTAGCCGATGGAACGGAAGGACAACTGGTTGAAGCTGTAATTAACCACTGCAAACACAAAGGAAGGATGCAGTACCAGATTTGGTGGCTCGGTGAAACGAAGAAGGACGCAACATTGGAACCAGTTGAGAACGTGAAACAGATCCCAGGACTCATCGACCTCTATTGGAAATCCAAGAAAAGAGAGAAGCCTTTTTAGGAGGTGGTGCTTTCTCGAAAGGAGGTCATGTGACGTAGTGGTCAATACAGCCACTACGCCAAATTTTAAGATCAGTTGGCCAGATTATTCTGGCTCAGCGTAATCGTGAAATTTCACATTTTTCATATGTCTACGAGTCTATTGACTATATGTGGTTGCAGTTGCCACTTCAACAGTTCTAATACGTCTTTTCATTGGATGTAAATCCTCAGGATTTGACAACATTCCAGTTACCATCCGGATATTTTGATTATGGGACGCTATGGGAAAATTCTGGCTCAGCCACGCCGAGGCTTCGCAGGATTTCATTGGCAGAGAAAGATAACAGTAGGATTTGAGAAAGATAGTTTTTAGGATAGGACCTGGATACTTGGGTGCAGGTCTAGTCACCCAGGATCGTTGGTTGCGAGACAACTACTGATAGCGCCAACAAAACTAACTCAATCAATCACTTCTCAATTTTCCTCTTCTGTACAAGTCAACTCCTCCAGCAAGACCACGACTGCAGCGCCGCCGCTGCCCACTCGACTCTGCCTCCGACTCGCCACCGCCTCCGACCTCAACTCTTCGTCAAGGCCGCCAACGACTGCTTCCTCCGTATGGCTGGTCTGAGATCGTCACACATCTTTATCGGAATTCTGTGCTGTCTATTGATTATCGATATGCTTGAACTCCAGAACCAAACAACCCAGGTAATATGGCATGGCACGTTGAGACAAGTAGTCTTCTCGCGTTACATACCTTCTTCGATGCACACTTGAACAGACCAAAGATTGTGGATCACAGCAACCACACTCCACCGATCCCAACGGAATCTGGCCCAAGTGCAATACTCACCTATAATTTCGGAACACGTCAATGAACGACTTCGGCTCCACGATAACAGTTGTTTTCGCTGGAAACCACTTGCCAATCCATGACATTCATATGAGACTCAAACTATCGTAGTTGGTCGCAATCACCCTCATCGCTGCACCGTGAGGAATGCTCGATTCCCTTTCACGTAAGTTACCCAATGGAGATGGGTTTGTTGATTACCGCTTAATTGCCTTCTCAACTTGCTGTGCGCTAACTCCTAATTCTTGCTTTGTGTTTGGTGAATTAATTAGTGTAGACGACAACGCCTTTCGTGGTGGTAGACGTAGTTGAACGTGTCGCATTCTGAAAGTATCTGGGTTTCCCCTGACGATAATAAGTGGCCTTCTATTTGATTTTTATGTCTTTTTTATCATGGTTTCTCCTGTGAAAATCTCCAAAATTGTAGTGTTTTCACGATTTTTGTGAATCGTTAATGCTGTGATTTGCTTGTTTGTCTAAGTTTTCTACGATATTGTACCCACTAGATCTTCACCGGTGATGCTGCTGTAAAAGGGAGTTCTATGCAACTGTTCTAGTGTTTCCTTTTGTGTTCGAAGGCCCGATAGACATTTCTCCTGCAATTATATATTAAATTCAGCGTCAGGTTTATTGGAGATACCAATCGTCTCTTATCTCCGGTATTTCCGAAGGTGATTCAATCTAGAATTAGCAGACAAAGTCGCTGACGGCGACGGATAAATGACTGAACGTAATGGATGTTCACCGCCAGACCCAGACGATAAACCTCGGGAAGAGAGGAAAAGGCTCATACAGCAAGCTCTGGACGCACGCACGTTCCCTCCACAACTAGCTTATCCTGAAATTTACGCAATGACTCAGACCTGGTGGCGTTATTCTCTCGACCTGTTCTAGTGTGGATTCCTGAAGTAAAACGAGAGTCTAGAAAACCACCGTGTATTGTCTCTGGCTGCAGGTGCGACCCAAGTTTGAAGGAGCGCAAATTGCGTGTGATTGAAGACGTTGACTGCAAGTACAACGTACTTTACATCAAGTATCAGTGTACGGGAAACAAAGTTAACGGCAAATTAACAACATTTTCAACATTGAGCTCGACCTTCGTTGAGTGCAATCCGGACGTTATGATATATCTACCGTTCATTATAAGCAAGAAAATGGGATTCACAAAAAATCTCATGGAGCATGTTCACGAGGGAATTCTGTCCCCTAATGGTTTGTCAAGTGCCTTGCAAAATCTGGAGAGACGTCGCAGGAACCGGTATTATGACCTCCTATCAAAGTTTGCGTATGCTGTGAACAGAAACCACAGCCAACTATTTGCCTCCGACACCCCCAACAGCTGCTGTATATCTCTCACGAAATAAAGTGGTGTCGCATGGGTCGTTAACCGCTGCTTGGTTATCGTACACCGAGTTGTATGGGTCGCTTTGTGAACTAGTGATGAAGAAGACTGTCGTGAAAAAGGTAATACGAATGGATCATTCGGTAAAGTTTTGCAATAGGTTGAAGCACTGGATAGGGCAGGGACAGCGCGATAATCTGGCGGACGCAAAGATGTTGTTACTACTTCAGAATGAGATAGGGCAAATTGTTGGCCGTCGTCTTACCAGCTCCGAAAACAAAGAAGAAACTATGCGGCTTCTGTCGGACGTGAAATCCCAACTACAATCTGACGGAGAACGTAAATATCTTATTTCTGACAATGCGCGAGCCGTGAGTGAGTTTGTGGCCACTGTATATGGCGATTTTGTCGTTGTAAAGCAGGACCCCTTTCATCTACACCAGCGCTTTGGAAAGCACATCAAGTCGAAGTCACTTCGAAAGCACATATGTAAAGAAGTTAAAAGCGCTTTGTACGATGTGGACCGCGAGCTTAGAGAACGAGAAGAAATGGAAACTAGTTTGCGCAAGGTACTGAGCAGATTATCTCCAAGTGACTTAGGGTGTACTCTCGCGAAATGGAATAATACAATTGAGTACAATGTTGCACAAATCAAGGCTGGTCAACTGCATGTAGCTGATAATACTTACAGGGAAGGTGGTGGATCTCCTGTTCGAATTGTATCGACCAGCCAACTAGAAGGATTTCATTCAGCCTTGAAGAAGTTACTTGCGCGAGAGGTTCGATCAGAGCTTGGTCTTCGTATATTGGATGTATTTATTGTGCAACATAACATCGATGTTGGTGCGCGGTTTGGGAGAAATCCACCTATCAGCAACGTTGATTTGATATCTGCCTGCCGTGCGGCTACATTATGCAAGTTATATGGAAAAGGATTGGTAGCAAGCACCCCAGAACAAGAATTTATCACTAATCTTGTGTCAGAATCTATACCAGCCCCACAATATCGCTCCGCAACAGGGCGCGATTTTTCATTTCAAGCTTGGGAGCAGATGTTTAAGAACGCAAATGTCGATGCTTCTGCGCAAGAGGTCAAATTTATAAACTCACGTCAGCATATGAAAACAATTCGAGAGTTACTATGTAAGAAAGCTACTGTCCTCGAAACAGGAAAAGTGGATTCCGACGATTTCATGCACTCTCTACGGATGGAGGAAAATAACAGTGAGGGTGCTAATGCTTTGTCAATCGAAGAACACGAGTTGTTGCGTCAAGTAGTACGTGAGCAAGTGGCATGCAAAAGAGTATGTAGTGATTGTGACCTCGTTACTACCATCATGTACAACCTTGTCGTTGCTTCTAACCGCAACTCATTTATTAAAATTCAGCGACGTAGTTATCGAACTCTGGAAAGCAAGATAAAAAATTCAGGACTGAGCTCGCGACTCCTTCATTAGTAGCATATACCAAAAAGCTGTTTGAGTTTCGTACACAACAACAGTGCAAGGGTAGATTGACAACTTGTGAACACGAGATACAAAGTGCTCTCTTCACTACACTTCGTGAGTCATATGCTTCTTGTCAGAAGCGCAAGATTTTTTGCAAGATTTACGATTTTGCGGCTTGTATATGCGATGGAGTTCGTGCATTTTCTAAGGAGTCTTTGCTTCGGAGGTGGGAGGTGCTCAAAAAATCTCCAAGTACAAACGGAGAGTTCAAAATCAAGTTTAAAATCACTCGAAGATTGCTGCCTCTCGTTGACTCTACAGAAACGGAAGCTAACGCTAACAGCTCAGACGCTCCGGCGATCAGCACGTCGAGCGAAAAAGTTTTAGCGCAGCACCACCACTTGTAGCAGATACAGCAACACAGTATTCGCTTCAGATTGATGATAGAGAAGTTGTTATCACAACAGAAGCACAGTATTCATACGCGAAGTCCACACCGCCTGTAGCCATATCCAAGGAGCACATGGACGTATTAGTACTAGCATAAAAAATTACAAAGGCAGACATGGAAAATCAAAGCATCTTATGGAATTGTTTAAAGGCTTCTACCCAGAAGCTGAATTGACAACCAATCAACTGAGAATGAGGATCAGAAACAGCCAGCCCAGACCGCCCAGATCACAAGCTACATCAAATGCATTACCAATTCATTCTGTGTCACTTTCTCCTGTCACGTCAGCACCTCGAAAGGCACGAAAGAGGAAGTCTACTACATGTGACGATTGTCGAAAGAAACATGTCAGATGTGGAGACCCACAGGAGAATCCGGACTGCTCAAAGCTTAACCAAGGGCAGGCCAACACATTAGATAGCTATTTCACACCACAAACTAGTTAGATCGAAGTACAAGCCAATGTTCACTGATTCGTTCACCATCAATAGCACTCGAATACAGTGGTGTACTCGAGAACTTGCGGCAGAGCTCGACACAAGAGAAGAAGTTTTCGCTACTAAGTGGATACGTGTAGATCATTGCCAGATCAACCTACAGTATACTTATCTCTGATTAGTCGCAATAATACCGGGAAGAAGCACCGAGAAAACGGGAAGTGGTCAAATTGGTCAAATTGGTCAAGTTGGTCACGGGAAACCCCCCAGTATATTTAACAAACCCAACGTCAGGTAGGTCGTCAGGTAGGTCTTGCCTTCCACAACTTAACAACGGTTTAAACACGGTTCTCTTTTACCAGTATCTACCACATCTCCAGGTTGTTGTGAATCATACATACGGGTAGAAAATTTCTGGTTAACTGCAGCATTACACACCACAACACTGCAAAAGTTCCGATACTCGTGAAATGATGCAGTTACATGTGTTCATAAATACATGGAGCGAGGAGGTTCGAATCAACTGAAGCAAGTGCAGACCCCACAATCAGTACAGTTTCAATTTTTAGACAAGAGTTCTAGTGCATTGATAGTAGATATTGAGTAACCTTGGAATCTGTTACTAAAATACTGAGCGGGGTTACATGAGAAAGGGTACCGCCTCTAGAAGTAGTCGTTGTGTGGATACTCAGTTGTGGGTGGTGTAGGACACACCACTGCCATGTAGGTCGGGTGGCTGAGAGCCAACCAATAGTATTTGACATACTTTTATATGCATATATAGGAACAATTTATAGTTAATTTGTATTTGTATTACAGACCAAATGATCTTATTAACCATAAATATGAATCAGTCTAAAATCTACTCTACACTGGCCGGACTCGTGAACCGCCGGTAACTTCGAGTTTGTATACTCTTACTAGCACGCTCCGTCAAGCAATGTACTCGTGTGACAGGGCCTAGGGTTATTTGCGCTGTTGCAGAAGGACGATAAAGGACGCGAACGCGTCATCTCCTTACAGTTCAAGCAGTTGAAGGCTGCCGAGCGGAACTATCCCGTTCATGACAAGGAGCTACTTGCAATGAAGTACGCTCGTGTCAAGTTTAGAGTTCACCTCTTGGATACAAGGCCCTTAGTGATCTAGACTGGTCACGCGTTCTTGCAGGCTACCACCAACTCGTCGCATCTGTCGCAACGAATGGCGAGGTGGCTGTCATTCTTCGCGGAATACAACTTCCGCGTTCAATACAACCAGGAAAGCTCAACGCGATTGCCGATGCATTGTCGCATCGACCCGACTACGAGCTAGCTCATGTCAGTCGGGTTACGACAGATCTATACGATCGGATACGCTTAGCGTATCAGGAGGACGAGAACCACACACCACTGGTGCAGTTCTTGTCCGATGGCGAGGACACCAAAGTCGACATGCTTACGCCTCGACAGCGGGCGCAGCTGCATCGTTATGAGCTGGCCGATGGATTTCTCCACTACAGAGTAGACCCTGGAAATCCTCCTCGAGTTGTCGTTCCAAACGACAAGGATCTGAAATATGACATACTTCTAGAGGCGCATGATGCGCCTATACATGACCATCTCGGCCGAGAGAAGACCTACCAAGCGGTCTCTCAGACATTTTGGTGGCCCCGCGTGTACAAGTGGGTGGCACACTATGTCAAGATATGTGAAACATGTCAGAGGGTGAAGCCTTCGGGCCACGCCTCGGCTCGACTGCAGAGTCTTCCGGGGTCAGCGGATTGCTGGAAGTCGATGAATTTCGACTTCGTTTTCGGCCTGCTGGCCGATGACAAGGGAAACATCGACATTTTGGTGTTTGGCTGCCGCTTGAGCAAGATGGTGAATCTTGCTCCGGTACGTGACTAGATCGAAGGGAACCCAGCTGCACAGTTGTTCCTAGATAGCGTGTTTCGCTATCATGGTCTGCCAGAGACCATAGTCTCTGATCGAGACCCACGCTTCACGGGAGCATTTTGGGACACCCTGTTCCTGCTATTGGGAACTAAGTTGACGATGTCAACTGCGGACAATCCGCAGACGAATGGTCAGACGGAGCGAGTCAACCGCGTGCGCGAAGATACTCTGCGGAGCATCTCTGCTGAGGCACCTCGGTCCAGGTCGGACCAGCTGCCTATGGTTGAGTTTGCCCTCAACAATGCGATACACGCATCAACGGGGTTAACCCCGTTCTACTTGAATGGGTTACGACACCCCCAGGTATCGCTAACCTTGCGGGGGAACCGATGCCTCCATCGTAAGTGGGGAAGAGGCTCGGAAAGCCTTTTCCTCCCTGGTCTCAGGAATTGAGCCCGAGTCTTTACAAAGACAGTTGTCGTCGTATATAGACGACAGGCTGACGCTAATCAGCTGGGTTAGAGATACAATGGCGTTAGCCCAAGACAACAAAAGGGGTACTCTGACAGAAAAGGAAGAGGAAACGTAATTGTGTTTAACCCCTCAACGACCAAACAGATTTCACATCTTTTTCAGTTTTCCAAACATGTTGTCATATACAACGGGTTAATGCCGGGCTGTACTTGATATTTGTATAGACTCAAATAAGTACGAGGACTTTTTCTGAAAAACGCGACATGCAACTTTCAACGTATCTCCAACATGTAGTCATATACAACCTCGCCAGTTCCTTAATGCTGTCTCCTACAACATGTCGAGCAATAAATGGACGTCACCCCCTACTCACTCTGGGCCTTTTTATCAAGAAACGAGACATCACCTTTTTTCTGAATCTGCACTCAAGAGGAACGCAATGGTTGCTTCACGGAAGTACTGACATTTTGTTATAAACGCCAGCAAATGGCTGAAATCTGTGAGCTAAATGCTGACACATCCAGCTGTATTAACTTCCTAACCTTCCTGCTCTCTCTTACCCTCTGCGTGTGTCCCGGCGCCTTCCACTTCCGAGCTAGCACCCTCAGTTTCTCCCGCCTCCGCGCTGATGTCCTCGGCGTCCTCTTCCTCAGCACTGGCGCCCTCTACGTCTTCATCAACGTCCTCTTCCTCTTCAGTAGCGTCGTCTCCTTCCATGCTGGCGTCGTCACGGCCTAAGCTGCCACGGTCTGTAGAGCGGCGTTTTCGCTTGCCGACGCCACCACCAGCCTCACGGTTCTGGATATCTCTGCCGCAACGTGGGCGGGGGCGATCTTGGCCATTGTTCCACTGAAAATGTCAAATCTGATGGCAAGTAAGCGTGTTATTCTTCGTGTGCGGCCAAACCTTGTTGCACAAGTAGGTTCTAGAAAAAATCAGTTAGCCAACGCATTGATCCAGCAATAGAGCCAATCCCTATTGGAACATGTTGTACGTACAACATGAATTCATGTTGTCATATACAACCTTAGTCACTGGGAGTTAAATGGGTGGATTTGTCCTGTTAGACACTAAATCCCTACCTATGAACTTGGTTAGCTCCGCAGGGAGCATCAAGTTGAATAATCGCTTCATTGGACCCTTGGCGGTCCTGGCCAGACATGGCGCAACGTACATCATTAACCTCCCGAGGTCAATGGCGACGCACCCGACGTTCTACGTGGGGCGTCTTAAGCGGTATCACGATCCGCTCGGTCTTCCTTCTCGGATGGAGGAAGCCCAAGGTGAGAACTTACCTTTTCGACACGAGGCTGAGTTCTCTGGACAACCGGAGCTGCCGGTGTCGAAGTCTGCGAATGATACACAGACTGGTACCCACGCGAGTCATACGAAGGGTATGACGGTACAGAGTGGGAAGAACTCGGGTAAGAGACATACCCATAAGCCGAGTGGTACGAATACCCCTGCGGCTCAAAAGAGGGCATCCGACCATGCACCTCATGGCTTAGAGCGTCTAAGCCCCGACGGAGCTCCTTCAATGCAGTAGCCGGAGCTCGACATGGAGCTTATGAGTCGCACGACCAAGAGTGTCCAAATCTTGACGAAGGACCTCAAGGGTTCCCGGCTTGCCAGCCTGAGAGGCAGCCTGACCACCAGGGCCAAGCCCAAGGGCTACCTCGATCGCATAGACGCGATCTCGAAGTTGACGGACCTCGTCGCTTAACAGGGACCCACAGAGTCCCGACCCGAAGTTGAGGGTCCAGAAGGATAAGGGTGAGAAGGGGCCTCGCACTCAAACGCGTGCAAGAGCTCCTCCTGCGCTCCTTGATCGGAACGGCGAGCTGCACTACCATGTGGAGCGGGTCGTCCAAGAGCGGCGGCGCTCTGGGAAACGCCAGCTGCTGGTGAGGTGGCGGGGTTACCCCCCGTCACAGAACTCGTGGGAGCCGGAAGAACGGCTCCGGGTTGACTGCCCGAAGGCTGTTGAGATCTGGGACCAGCAACAGCCGGGGCGTAAGTAATCCGCGAAGAGGGGGCTATTACCGAGCCTCAAGAGATCTCGACGAAAAGCAGGAGCGCTGTCAAGCTGCTCAACTACAAGGTGCTTCTGCGCCTCCCATGCCGGTGTATCCTCGCGGGTACTACCCACCGGATGCTGGGTCAGGGTCCCCTATGTTCTTGGAGCACCTTAAGGCCCCTCGTGGTCTAAACCATGGGCGCGCTTCTCGCGGCGCCTATGAGCGTGCCTTGGTTCAAGATGAACCGCTCTTTGTCAATGATATTGAGGCCACTAGGTGTGTGCTACTTGCACCTCACCGGATTGCGTTAAAGGAATTCACAAGTCTCCGTAAGAAACCGGAAGACCGTGGTGGGCTCTTCCCCGTGTGGGGCTACCCTTGGGTACAGCCCGAGAACACCACTACCCAGACCCAGGCAGAAGGCCTGTTCTGGAGATGGGTTTCGCTGAAGAACTTAACAGTTCAGGAGTTGAAATAACTCCGAGAAGATCGTCTGCTGTCCTATGTCTTGGACCAGCGTGATCTTCGCATTGAGTTTGCCCACTTAATTGCTAAGCGGCAACTCCACTCCGTTATGGAGGGACTTAGACAGCAGTCTAAGTCCAGCGCTCAAGACGAGCGTGGGTACGGTTCCGTCAACCCAGGGACCGTACACCGTAAGGCGGCTAAGAAGCTGCGGACTACTTACGCCCCGGCTGTTGATCCCAAATCTTAACTGCCTTCGGGCAGTCAACCCGGAGCCGTTCTTCCGGCTCCCACGTTGAAGGAGCTCCGTCGGGGCTTAGACGCTCTAAGCCATGAGGTGCATGGTCGGATGCCCTCTTTTGAGCCGCAGGGGTATTCGTACCACTCGGCTTATGGGTATGTCTCTTACCCGAGTTCTTCCCACTCTGTACCGTCATACCCTTCGTATGACTCGCGTGGGTACCAGTCTGTGTATCATTCGCAGACTTCGACACCGGCAGCTCCGGTTGTCCAGAGAACTCAGCCTCGTGTCGAAAAGGTAAGTTCTCACCTTGGGCTTCCTCCATCCGAGAAGGAAGACCGAGCGGATCGTGATACCGCTTAAGACGCCCCACGTAGAACGTCGGGTGCGTCGCCATTGACCTCGGGAGGTTAATGATGTACGTTGCGCCATGTCTGGCCAGGACCGCCAAGGGTCCAATGAAGCGATTATTCAACTTGATGCTCCCTGCGGAGCTAACCAAGTTCATAGGTAGGGATTTAGTGTCTAACAGGACAAATCCACCCATTTAACTCCCAGTGACTAAGGTTGTATATGACAACATGAATTCATGTTGTACGTACAACATGTTCCAATAGGGATTGGCTCTATTGCTGGATCAATGCGTTGGCTAACTGATTTTTTCTAGAACCTACTTGTGCAACAAGGTTTGGCCGCACACGAAGAATAACACGCTTACTTGCCATCAGATTTGACATTTTCAGTGGAACAATGGCCAAGATCGCCCCCGCCCACGTTGCGGCAGAGATATCCAGAACCGTGAGGCTGGTGGTGGCGTCGGCAAGCGAAAACGCCGCTCTACAGACCGTGGCAGCTTAGGCCGTGACGACGCCAGCATGGAAGGAGACGACGCTACTGAAGAGGAAGAGGACGTTGATGAAGACGTAGAGGGCGCCAGTGCTGAGGAAGAGGACGCCGAGGACATCAGCGCGGAGGCGGGAGAAACTGAGGGTGCTAGCTCGGAAGTGGAAGGCGCCGGGACACACGCAGAGGGTAAGAGAGAGCAGGAAGGTTAGGAAGTTAATACAGCTGGATGTGTCAGCATTTAGCTCACAGATTTCAGCCATTTGCTGGCGTTTATAACAAAATGTCAGTACTTCCGTGAAGCAACCATTGCGTTCCTCTTGAGTGCAGATTCAGAAAAAAGGTGATGTCTCGTTTCTTGATAAAAAGGCCCAGAGTGAGTAGGGGGTGACGTCCATTTATTGCTCGACATGTTGTAGGAGACAGCATTAAGGAACTGGCGAGGTTGTATATGACTACATGTTGGAGATACGTTGAAAGTTGCATGTCGCGTTTTTCAGAAAAAGTCCTCGTACTTATTTGAGTCTATACAAATATCAAGTACAGCCCGGCATTAACCCGTTGTATATGACAACATGTTTGGAAAACTGAAAAAGATGTGAAATCTGTTTGGTCGTTGAGGGGTTAAACACAATTACGTTTCCTCTTCCTTTTCTGTCAGAGTACCCCTTTTGTTGTCTTGGGCTAACGCCATTGTATCTCTAACCCAGCTGATTAGCGTCAGCCTGTCGTCTATATACGACGACAACTGTCTTTGTAAAGACTCGGGCTCAATTCCTGAGACCAGGGAGGAAAAGGCTTTCCGAGCCTCTTCCCCACTTACGATGGAGGCATCGGTTCCCCCGCAAGGTTAGCGATACCTGGGGGTGTCGTAACCCATTCAAGTAGAACGGGGTTAACCCCGTTGATGCGTGTATCGCATTGTTGAGGGCAAACTCAACCATAGGCAGCTGGTCCGACCTGGACCGAGGTGCCTCAGCAGAGATGCTCCGCAGAGTATCTTCGCGCACGCGGTTGACTCGCTCCGTCTGACCATTCGTCTGCGGATTGTCCGCAGTTGACATCGTCAACTTAGTTCCCAATAGCAGGAACAGGGTGTCCCAAAATGCTCCCGTGAAGCGTGGGTCTCGATCAGAGACTATGGTCTCTGGCAGACCATGATAGCGAAACACGCTATCTAGGAACAACTGTGCAGCTGGGTTCCCTTCGATCTAGTCACGTACCGGAGCAAGATTCACCATCTTGCTCAAGCGGCAGCCAAACACCAAAATGTCGATGTTTCCCTTGTCATCGGCCAGCAGGCCGAAAACGAAGTCGAAATTCATCGACTTCCAGCAATCCGCTGACCCCGGAAGACTCTGCAGTCGAGCCGAGGCGTGGCCCGAAGGCTTCACCCTCTGACATGTTTCACATATCTTGACATAGTGTGCCACCCACTTGTACACGCGGGGCCACCAAAATGTCTGAGAGACCGCTTGGTAGGTCTTCTCTCGGCCGAGATGGTCATGTATAGGCGCATCATGCGCCTCTAGAAGTATGTCATATTTCAGATCCTTGTCGTTTGGAACGACAACTCGAGGAGGATTTCCAGGGTCTACTCTGTAGTGGAGAAATCCATCGGCCAGCTCATAACGATGCAGCTGCGCCCGCTGTCGAGGCGTAAGCATGTCGACTTTGGTGTCCTCGCCATCGGACAAGAACTGCACCAGTGGTGTGTGGTTCTCGTCCTCCTGATACGCTAAGCGTATCCGATCGTATAGATCTGTCGTAACCCGACTGACATGAGCTAGCTCGTAGTCGGGTCGACGCGACAATGCATCGGCAATCGCGTTGAGCTTTCCTGGTTGTATTGAACGCGGAAGTTGTATTCCGCGAAGAATGACAGCCACCTCGCCATTCGTTGCGACAGATGTGGCGAGTTGGTGGTAGCCCGCAAGAACGCGTGACCAGTCTAGATCACTAAGGGCCTTGTATCCAAGAGATGAACACTAAACTTGATAAGAGCGTACTTCATTGCAAGTAGCTCCTTGTCATGAACGGGATAGTTCCGTTCGGCAGCCTTCAGCTGCCTGGACTGTAAGGAGATGACGCGTTCGCGTCCTTCATCGTCCTTCTGCAACAGCGCACAGCCTATCACATAGTCGGAAGCGTCGCAAACGACGCCGAATGACTTTGTCTCGTCCGGAATAGCCAGGGCAGCCGCATGCTGTAAGCTCGCCTTGATGCTGTCGAAAGCATCCTGGTGCTGTTGTTCCCAGACCCAGTCGTCATCCGTCTTTAAGAGATTCGACAAGGGTCGAGCAACTTAGGGGAGCCCTGCGCTGTACTTCTGAAGGTAGTTGGCCAAACCCAACCACTTCCAGAGGTCCTTCAGTGTCCTCGGGGTCGGCCAAGCCGCTATGGCTTTGACCTTCACCAAGTCGGCGCGTACGCCGACCGAGCCTGCTGACAAAACAGCCGAGAAGTTTTATCTCCACAGCTGCAAATACGCACTTGTCGATGTTGGCATAGATCTTGTTAGCTCTCATGAGTTTAAACACTCGATGGAGGTGCTCCAAATGCACCTCCATAGCCGTCTGGCCGTCTTCGGCACGGCTATGGACGAATATATCTGGTAGTATCCGTCTACCAGATCCAGGGCACTGTACAGCGTACAGCCCGACAAGTTGTTCTGCAACACATCCTTGCGAGGGATCGGCGTCTGGGCCGGTACCGTCGCATTGTTCAGCTTGTTGTAAGCGTGAACCAGACGCCACTTCCCGTTCGGTTTGCGAACGCAGATGGTCGGCGTCGAGTGCGGGGGCTTCGACTCCCGCACCATGCCCGGCTCCGCCTTCTCGGCGAAGAAGGCATCTATGACATCGCACCGCTCGCGAGGTAGAGGCCACTGCCTCGTGACACAATACTTTGTGCCAGGCACGAGGTCAATCTCGTGCCGAACTCCCCGATCCGGAGGGAGTTGGGATGGTGGGTGCTTCGACACCACATCCGAGCACTCCTTCACAAGAGGATGCACTGGATCCTCCGGGTTCTTGAGGATCTCAGAACCCAAGCGCGTAGCGCGCTGCTTTGTGAACCCCTCCAGGACATCCTCGTCCATTACGGAGGAAGAGTTCAAATCTTCAGGAGAGGTCTCCGGCTTCTGGAGCACCATCTCCACAATCTATGCGGCCTTCAACTCGGCCAGGAAGTCCTTTATGGACAATTCCTCGAGGTTCAGTAGTGCTGACACCTCTGGCAGTGCCTCCAGATGGACGGCACCTGCCTTCACTTGACGACCGGACACGCCGTCGAAGACATGATATTGCTCTTCGACCGGCCGTGCCGGTGGAGTCTCAGACTCCGAGTGTGTACTTGGTTATCCACACGGGAGGTGATCAACGACACCTCCGCACTCGAACTGGTCTTCTTGACCCAGGTGGAACTATGTTACCCACGCTAGAGACGCATATAGCTCTCTCAATCTTACTTTCAGTATCTTCGACTTTGCGTGGAACTGTGTTACCCACACATGAGGTGCTTTCAGCGCTATCCTCAACAACCTCAGCTGTTTGCGGAACTGCGTTACCCTCCTGTGGACCTATGTTGCCCACATGTTATTCTATGTTACCCACACAGGAGACGCCTTCAGCGCTATCCTCAACAACCTCAGCTGTTTGCGGACCTATGTTACCCGTCTGGTCAGTGCCGTCCGGCACTGCCACAGTCGAAGCCCATACGGCGCGACGACTCTCAGCGTTGGGACTTGCCGTCGTTGCAATCCCACACGCTTGGCAATGAGCCTTGGTCTCGTGACCGGTTGCGAGGCTCATCGCAACATCTTCGTTGGAGTCCGTGACTCCCAGTACTTCTTCTGGCGCGTAAGCGCCTTGGCGACCATCTCTGGCGCCCCAGGCCCGGACAGAGGTGGGAACATTACTCACCAAAGCTCTGTCGGAGACTGCGGGCCGGCTAGCCCCAACGGCTTTGCCGCGCCAATCGATCCAGGCTCGTGCTTTTCAAGCCACGGCATACCCAGGACCAAATCGTACTTGTCCATGTCTAGGACAAGGAACGACCCCGTACTGTCAACGTCATCAAGCTTTACAGCCAGATCCATCCGGACCCCGGTACGTTAACCACTGAACCACCGGCCAGGTCTCAGTGAGACCTGGCCCCTGCCTTCGCTTTCACGCAAAGCGTCGGGATACTTGTCGCCACTCCGCGCGACCATCTGGCGTCGAGCAAAGTTCGTCGACGCCCCAGAGTCAATCAGAACTCTGACGGGATCTCCGTATCCCCGTACACTTGCGTGTACCACGAGCAGTCCGCCGCTGCCCTTCCTCGCCTCGAGAGCACCCAGGCTCTCATGGGCTAAGCCTCCATGGCGTGCGCCGTCCGCACTCCTACCATGGGGACTTAGATCTTCCCCAGTAGGGCGCCCCGCCCCTACTGGTGACCCCAGTTCCCCTGACCCTTGGGTCGCGGCTTCTGCCACGGGCCCCTCGAACCCCTAGGTTTGGAAGGGAACTTCCTTTGCCTCCCGCAGGGCAGGCACGTTGCATGTGCCCGAGCTTCCCACATCCGTAGCAACGGATGGAGCTCTGTACGGCCGTACCCAGTTCCATGGGTACCGGCCCGGTGCTAGTTCCAGCTGCTGGAGCTCCTTGCACTGCGCCTGACGACGCATTATGGCCTTGCCACACCGACGTGGGAGTACGAGCCTGTCGGTGGCTGTACTCCTCTTGGAGGGCGATCTGGATCGCCTCCTCCATAGTGTTCGCATGCACGCGGAACAACTGTGTGCGGGATGGGCCCACCTTCAGGCCATCCATGAACACTGTCACCTTGATGTGTTCAGGTAGGGGGTTCCCCGCCAGTGATGCAGCGAGTACTCGCATCGCCTGGTTGTATTCGTGCAGCTCACGCTTCCCTTGTTTACAGGCAAGGAAGCGCGAGCGCTGGCGATACTCATAGTTCGCCGGAAGGAAGGCGGATCTAAGCTGTTGACACAGCTGAGCCCAGGTTGTGAAACAACCCGGTGTTGTCGCTTCGCGCGTGTACGCCCAGGTCTTCGCCCGACCTCCTAGGTTGGACAGGGCGAAAGCGACCCGAAGTCGCTCGGTCGAGATTAGAGCTGTGTCCATTGCGAGCTCTACTTCTCTGACCCAGAAGGGGATGTTCTCTCCCTCCTTTCCCTCATAAGGATTAACCTTAAGCCGCAACGGCTTCGGTTGGGCTGGCTTCATCTCAGCCACGGGGGCCTGCAGCCCCTGTACGTAGGCGATAAGCCCTCTATCGTACGTGTCGAACGCCTCGATGCGTTCGACCTGCTCGGCCGGCGTAGCAGCCGCCAAGCATCGGAGGGCATCTCCTCCAAAGATGCCCACCATCTTCCGGACCGACTCAAACTGAGAGTCGGTCAAATGAGGGAACTCCCCTCTATCCATCCTGGCTTACCTTGTAGGAGCCACTGAGGATTCAGGTAGTCAATCTACCCGCGTAGGCGTCGATTGACTACAAGTGCTACCAAGTGTGACGGGGTCACACGAGCACCTTGCTTGAGGAGCGTGCTATTAAGAGTATACAAACTCTAAGTAAACGGCAGTTCACTAGTCCCTGATCTTAGGGGACTTAATAGCCAGTTTAGAGTAGATTTTAGACTGATTTATTTATAGTTAATTAGGTTCGTTTGGCCTGTAATACAAACTCCTAATTAACAATAATTTATCCTAATTATACATATAAAAGGTAGGTTTAATGTTATTGGTTGGCCCTCAGCCACCGAACCTACGTGGCAGTAGTGTGGTCCACACCACCCACGACTGGGTATCTAAAACGAAAACTCACAAAAGTATATCTACTTCTAGAGGCGATACCCTTTCTAGGGTACCCCTCATGTAACCCCATTACAATATTGATCGTTCTTGCTGCCCCGTAGGCGTATTTGTACTGATATCGCGAACTTGATATCGAGTGTTGGTCGCTCATTAGCATCGACAACCTGTAAGTCAGGAACTTGCAGGCAGTATCTATGATGTTTACCATCAATGGCTAAGTGCGGAGCGACGCAACAGGAAACAAAAGACCAGCACCGTAGCCCCATAGAGCACACGATGTTGTGGGTTGGAAAAGTTGGTGATATCCGCGAGTTTGTGCAACATGGCTTCTGAAACGGGAGACCTAGAGCGAGATGGGCGTGGCGATCGACGAAGGCCGCAGAGTGCGAGTAGATGGGCGTCTGAGAGGCTAGGTCTGCGACCGTATCGGATGCAATGATACCATCCAATATGGCTGATATTGGCCCGTATGGTATCAAATGTTGGCGGTTCATTGTTAGCGTCTGCGGTCCAACAGTAAATGGCGAACGTAACCAATTGTAGCGATTAATCTGTTGTGTCATGTTCTGGTAGCCACTTTGCCAAGCCTGCTGCCTCTCGAAACGTGCACCATTGTTTCCATGAAGATGCGTAGACTCGGCGGGACGAGTCAACCAAGGAACGCATCTGAAGGGTGAAAATTGTGTGTTGTAGATCTTCCGGTAGTGACGTGCTATGAGATGTTCCTGCCATGTACACGTTAAGTCAGTCCAAAGTGAGTAGCTATATCAATCCCACGCTCGTGATCCAAGGTCTGCTAACTCGTTTCGTGAGCCAGATAGGTGTGCCGCAGTTAAACGTATACCAAACTGCGCTTCACATGCGCCAATGACTCGATTGAGTTCTTGTGACATGGGGTTCCGACTCGACAGCGAATTGCACCATGAAACTGCAGTTTTTTGTCGAGCCAACATCGGACATGGATAACGTTGGTACTACCGCTCTGAGCCCATTCGTGACCCCAACTCAGGAGAGCGAGTACTGCTTCGAGTTGTTCGCGCACATTGATGGTAAAGTTATTTTTGTGAGATTGCGGTTCTAGCTTGCATAGTTTGATCATCTCACGTTCTTCAGCATCCATAAGGACTCGTAAATATGCTCGTCGAGCAGGGTGTAGGATGCATAGTCTGATGTCACTGGCGTCCATATAGAGGTGTACATCAGGTTCAGGTAATGCGACAAAGATGTTTAAGGGAATCGATCGTAGTTGCCCTTGCTCCAGTATGAAGTGAAACCATTGTAAATCCAGGATAGTTCCCTTTGAGAGCAAAGTTCGGCCATGAAGTGGAAGTGTACGCCATTGTGACATTATCCGTTGATAGAATGGTTTTGCACTACGAACACATGAGCACACATGTCGAAGTCTACCAAGCAACTTACTGATCTGGTGTCTGGTAGCGCTACCAGATTGAAGGAGCTTGCTGCTGCAGAGTCGAGCTTTGCAAATCTTTTCTACTGGCGTTGATACAGTGCGTGCGATGGTATCCCATTCGAGACCAAGAACGACATGTTTTGTCGTCCATAATGAAAACTTCGTCTCGTTAATTGCTCGAGTCCTCGCAGGGTCATCATTGCGAGGCGTAGTGTTGTCGCTGCTAATTCCAGCCGATCTTCACGACCAACTTCGATTTGGACATGATCATCAACATATTCGAAACCAAAGAATGCTTCATCAGCAGCACAAGATGGGTTCATGGTACTCGGACTTTCGCGCTCTACTAAAAGTGAAATTGCACGTCCAAATATTCCGTTGTATCCTGGTGATCCCGTCCATCCAAAGGGTAGTGTGAGGTCAAGGACAGCCACATTATTTTCCCGTATTGAACCTGCAAACCATCGGGAGATCTGCGAGCCCAGCATGATATGTCGAAAAGCACTCTGAACACCTCCTTTGAGCATTTTGATGGTAAGATCTGGATATTGTCGATGTAGGTTTTCAATACGTGTTGCACATCAGGTATTTTGTCTTGGTTCTACAGAGCGTTTGTTGAGTGTAGCGGTGGAGACGACAGATCATGGATGAGTCTGGCTTCAATTCGAGGATCTGCATTTTTCTTCGGCACGCATCCAAAAGGGCTGAAGCGGATATCACCCTACCGCATCGCGACATCTATATCGACCACTAGGTGCGTGTCGTCGTCTTGACCTTGACGTATGCTACGTTTCAAAGCATTGACCGATTCAAGAGCTGACTTGGGGTTCTGAGGCAGCATCGTACTGCCGTGTACATTAGGGAAGGAGTCCGTCACTCCGTGTAAATTGTATTAATTACCAGCTCACGATGCGGATAATCTCGAAGCAGCACTTCAGCCGTCTCAGCATTAAGTGCTTTGTTTGGTGGCTGTCTAAAGTCGTCTGACTCCTCCATAGACCAATTGTTTCGGCTAACGTCATATCAGTGGAGCGAACGAGTTGAGATAATGCACGTGTCATTTAGTGGTCTAGTTGATATGAAGGAATAGGATCACCAGGAACGAACACTTCTACTGCGCTGGGGAGCACAATGTTGCTGTTCTTGAGAGTATCGATGAAATTATCGCGGCGAAGGCGCTCCATATGCACAAATTGAACTTCGAGTCTTTTCTGGACTGATTTTGCCGCCTCGAGTGATACCACAAATTTGGAATTGGGACATCCCAGTCATTGTTGACTTGACTTTGCGATACCACCAAGGTTTTCGTCAATATATTAGAGAACACACTCGTCAAGTTTGGTAGGGTAGAAATAAGCACGAGAATCGTAAATACATCGGTCGGAAGACTTTGATGGGCATCCTTGGTGTGATAAGAACTTCAGACAAACCGAACGTGATCCTTGTCTAGGTAATACACGAAAAGCATCGTCTGGTATCCCACGTCTTGGCTGTTTGCCGACTTCGCTACGCGTTTGCTGGCGACTAAATCGAATGCCATCGTCCCCACGAGCATGTTCAGTTGTACGGATGCAGCCATTACTGATTGTAGAACCTCGTATCGTTCGTTAGATATGACATTGAGGATGCTCAGGTATTCTGGATCTGACTTGCAAAATCTCGCACGAGCAAGATGACGGGAATCAGTGCCTGTTGTGATGAATTCCTCAACTCGTCGGCGATAACCTTCGAGTACCTCGTCAAACCAACATGCAAGGGTGTCTACATCCATTGCAGACCACGAGCCTTGTGCTTGGAGGGCAATCGAGAATTTCCAGGCAGCGAGTAGAAATCCGCGCGTGGTCTCGTTGTAAAATGTGTTTGCGAAAGCTGTAAGAAGCGCTAGCGCATCTTGTAAATCAATCATTGAAGATAGACGTCTTGGGCGCGGAATATTCACGCTAGCTGAGAAATCGTTCATGTTTAATGTTGTTTCGCAACGCTAACGTCGACATGCAGTGAAATCAAATCGCTCGATATGACCCACCGAGAGACCATGAACTCCAAAACGGAAATCGTATAGGCATCTTAAAACAGCCGGATGCGGCTGAAAACACGAAGCGTGGGAGGAGGTAGTTAGTTCAATACAGTGAGAAGGGAGTTTACCTTGGAAAACGTCTGCGACTATCGCATCATGTACAGAGCATTGTATAGGACTTGGACGGAAGTTTGTTGGCTGCTGACCGTAGTCCGTTTGTTGTTGAGTGTGTGCAGTCCAAATATCGGTAGGCATCGGTGGTAGAGGTCGCCGGAGGTTGCTAACGATATCTGTTGGAGCAGACCTCATCTGGTTGGGTCCTTCGCACTGTGAAATATAAACTGTTTGTGAGCGTGGGTGTTGCGCTAGAATATTAACGAGCTCGGGTTGGAGCCGCGCGTCGCACTGCATTGACTCGGATGATACAGTCTGTTGACCATTCCGAGTTGGGTTGGCCTCGCCCATTTCAGTGAGTAGGGCGTCTAGGGAGGCGTTGTAATTAGAATGATGAGTGGGCTGAGTTTGAGTGTTTGTTTGAGCCCGTGCAGAGGAATTGCCCGATGTTATGGCATTCGCTATTGACTGCTGATTGTGGTCACGAATAGGTTGGTCACATTGGTGGCGATCACCTAAGGTTGGTAGTTCATTGCAAAATAAAGTTCCCAGATGGATATGGCGGGGGATACGGCGACTGCCGTCGACGAAATAAGCGTAGTCAATTGCGTGTTGAAGCCGAAATTTCCTAGCTGAGCCGTCCTACGGGTCTATCCAGGCGCATGTGGCTGTAGGTGATGATGGTTCGACTATCTTGTCAAATAGTTCGTTGATATCGCGGTTGCTGGTGGGTGCAGAGAATTCAAGCAGCCTATCTAGGATCGTTGAATGGATTTCATCAAGCCGTCTGGGTGAGATGAGACGCGGGTTTAGTTCAGCACCTCGAAGTAGAAGGCAAATTACTGGGGCGATCTCTTCAGTCTTGTGTACTGGAATAGTGATGTCATCTGTGAGGCCCCGGATTGGGAGGGATTTTCCACGAAAGCCAACGACTTGGCCATACACGTACTCAGTTCTGATCGTCCCAACCACTGCTTTTCGTAGCCAATCACCACTGCCTGACGAAGCTTCCGATCGAGTAACTCGACGAGAACAAAGACTCGACAGTTGTAAATAGCCGATCTGCGAAGAATCTTGTATTGCTTTCACAACGGCGTAGTCGGGGGTAGTCTCAACAACTTGAGCATATATGGGTGCATCTGGGTGAAGTGGTGAGGACGGCAGGAAGTTTTCTGGTAAGGCGAGGACGAATGTGATCGGTATGGTAGTAGGGCGAAGTGGAGAGACGTTGGGTACGGCAGGGTGCAAAATGCAGAATGCTGTGAGCTGTACGACTTTGCGTATGCGTTGGTTACGGTGCTGTGCTCAGCACGTAGTTCTCCTTTAGGAATGCAACCGTTCTCGCGTCAGAAAAACACTGTTTCGTAGTTTCACAACGAAACTCATAATTGTGTACATTGCACTTCGCATAGGACCGCGGTACACATACTATTATAGTATCACTTTTCAAAACAATTAATAACTTAATTAAAACAGGAACAACAGACCTACGAGTTCTCGATAAGCAACACATCTTTCGTGCTTGAATGATCGCCAATCAGCGTTGTAGATTTCATAGCCAGCTCTTCTTTGATGTCCGAAGGAGAACGCACTTTTATTTTTGTATCCAGTGCTCAAGCTACAAGACGGAGGATTCTCAAAAATGCGTTTCTACGGCGTTGTCCTACTGACTGCGACCGCCGTCCTCACACTCACTGATGCTACATCGACATCGGAGCAGATCAGTACCGCGACGTTCGGTACTTCCGATGGAAACACCGCCTCCACTGCGCGTTTCCTTCGAAAGAGTGAAGCGGTAGAAGAAGAACGCGGTAGGTTTAAAGATATTGTTGACAAGGTTACCAGGAAGTCGAAGAAGTTGGCGCAGTACAACAAGTGAATCTTCAGCGACAAAAGTCCCGAATGGGTCGCCCAACAGCACCCGAAGTTTGCCAAGGGTTACGAGAGATTCTGGGAGAACCGAATGGTCCGAGGAGGAAAATACAATTAACTGGCGTCTATGACTTCTTCTTCACACATTCTTCAGTTCAGTAGGTGAGCTGATCGTAACCATCAATGCTATGCATTGCAGTATTTGTATTCTTATCGAGACGCAATAGTGAATCGGTCGACACTATCAAGTTTGGAAACCTACGCGTGGAGATACATTTGAGCGTTACCAATACGTCCACGCACATGGTTTAAAGCACGACAACTTCGATGATAGCTCATGTCTACGATGTAGCCTTAGTCGAGCCACTAGAAACGGGTCTAGTTGCAGTAAAACAGTTGCAAACCCACAATTCCAGCAGATTCAGGACAATTCCACCATACTGAGGACAATTTCACCAGATTGAGGACAATTACAGCAGAATGACTGGGACCGGCAAGCATTTAGAGTGGAAATGTTACATAATATAGTTGACCAAATACGAGTGAAATGATACAACATATTGGTGTTGAGTTTCTTTCCCACTTCATATGAAGATATGATGGCACACCACTGTCAATGACAATTTGCCATCTCCACCGTCGACACGCATCACCTCCAGAACCAAAAACCAGTAAACAGATATGACACGTCGTGACAAGTAGTCCGCGCCCAGACATACCGTCAGTTCACACCCTCTATCCAGGCACATTTGGATAGCGTGATGTACGCTAACCATACTCCACCAATCCTGTTGTTTGAACGGCCATAAGTGCGATACTCACCAATGGTTTCGTCATGATAATCGTGTCAACTGTAACAAGGCGAGCTCCATACCATACCAGCTAGCAGCTGACCGAGCCAACGTCAACGAGGAATTTGGGCGTGGGTCGCATGACGGGCAGCTCGATGGATACTGTGGCGAGCACGACAGCAAGCTGATTGGTGATGGACGAGTGGCTGAATGCTCGAATGTAGGACTAGATGGTGCGCTTGGGCTGGTGGACAGCTCGAGAATGGCTGTTGATGTTGAAGTGCGACGGCGACGGGCTGGTCGAGGATACGAAGTGTTGGGTGTACGAGCTGATTGCACCAATGAAACGGACGGTGTAATCAAGATCGTTGCTATGGGCACTGGGTTGGAGGCGAGCACGAGCTCGAAGGCAGAGTTCATTCCGGAATTCGCCGACTCAAAAGCAACGGGATACAAGCAAACGGATCGGGTGGAGCGCCGAGCGCCTACCGCAGATCTCTGGACGGACGAGTGCTGGACGGTGGCAGACGGGCTGCTGGACGACACACTGGGCGGATAAGACAACTCGAGGCGAGTGCTGAGCACTCGGGGTAACCTCGACGAGTATCGATTTGGACGGACGGGTGAACGAAGCGGAAGATGGAGGTCGGGCAGGCAGTAAGTGGATCAGGCGAGGACTATCGGACGGAGTACGCTGAGGTAGACGCAGGACGGCGGTGTCGTCCAAGTTTGCTTCGATCGGCTGCGTTGTAAGGGCAGGCGCCGTGTGCGTAGAGGCCCAAGTGGCTAGGCGAGCGTAAGTCAAGTACTTCTAGGTGGTTCACGGGTGTAGTCTGGTACACGAACAGGTTTGACTCGGCAGCTGGACGCGGTGTTTGCAAAGAGCAGTTAAAACAGAAAAATAAAATAGGTGGCGTCACCAGCTAGGTCCGCATCGGCGCGGAGTCAGCAATTGCCCTCCGACGGCCAACAGAACGTTGGTACCGTGATCAGCACCGGACGATCCAAGCCCCGCGTGCAGGGAGGCAACAAAAGGACAGAGCACGTTACACAACTATGCTTGACCTCTAATTTATTTACAAACATCCATGGTGATTCTGTCGATCGAATTGCTTAAACAGCTGGGAGCACCGCAGTAGCCTTGACGCTCGGCTTAGGTGTCAGATCTTTACACAGAGAAGCCACTCGAATATAATTGCATTTACTTCCATCTATCACTACAAGTATGTATGCACGTCGATTCATATTGCCCGAAGGCATAAGCGTCTCCGGCATCATAAAAATTAGCAGTAGAGATATCACTGTACAAGTTACCAGCTAATACACGAGACAATACTTCTTGGAGCTCCTCCTACTCCCCACTGTCTTCATTCCTATAGACACTACGCTACAATCTGAATGAATACATCCTTGACGATACGTACCCGCGAACCTCAATAGGTATGAGTGTCATCATGATTGTCGTCATGAATCACGGTGTAATCGCGTTTGTAAATAGTATCGAGTCGATACACTGGTCATGCTGTAAACATCATTGTTGATACACAAATCGCGTGTTAGACAAAAGTGAATCCGACATGTTCCACACACTTGCTAGGTCAGGCTAGGTTGGTATCTACAGACATGCATTTTTTGCGTTTCCTGCACTGCACGTACTAGGAATCTTGATGCTCAAGTTGGGTGAATTCAGGCTCCATGATAGCAATTGTTTCGCTGATAAACAAACCTGTAATGGGGTTACATGAGGGGTACCCTAGAAAGGGTATCGCCTCTAGAAGTTGATATACTTTTGTGAGTTTTCGTTTTAGATACCCAGTCGTGGGTGGTGTGGACCACACTACTGCCACGTAGGTTCGGTGGCTGAGGGCCAACCAATAACATTAAACCTACCTTTTATATGTATAATTAGGATAAATTATTGTTAATTAGGAGTTTGTATTACAGGCCAAACGAACCTAATTAACTATAAATAAATCAGTCTAAAATCTACTCTAAACTGGCTATTAAGTCCCCTAAGATCAGGGACTAGTGAACTGCCGTTTACTTAGAGTTTGTATACTCTTAATAGCACGCTCCTCAAGCAAGGTGCTCGTGTGACCCCGTCACACTTGGTAGCACTTGTAGTCAATCGACGCCTACGCGGGTAGATTGACTACCTGAATCCTCAGTGGCTCCTACAAGGTAAGCCAGGATGGATAGAGGGGAGTTCCCTCATTTGACCGACTCTCAGTTTGAGTCGGTCCGGAAGATGGTGGGCATCTTTGGAGGAGATGCCCTCCGATGCTTGGCGGCTGCTACGCCGGCCGAGCAGGTCGAACGCATCGAGGCGTTCGACACGTACGATAGAGGGCTTATCGCCTACGTACAGGGGCTGCAGGCCCCCGTGGCTGAGATGAAGCCAGCCCAACCGAAGCCGTTGCGGCTTAAGGTTAATCCTTATGAGGGAAAGGAGGGAGAGAACATCCCCTTCTGGGTCAGAGAAGTAGAGCTCGCAATGGACACAGCTCTAATCTCGACCGAGCGACTTCGGGTCGCTTTCGCCCTGTCCAACCTAGGAGGTCGGGCGAAGACCTGAGCGTACACGCGCGAAGCGACAACACCGGGTTGTTTCACAACCTGGGCTCAGCTGTGTCAACAGCTTAGATCCGCCTTCCTTCCGGCGAACTATGAGTATCGCCAGCGCTCGCGCTTCCTTGCCTGTAAACAAGGGAAGCGTGAGCTGCACGAATACAACCAGGCGATGCGAGTACTCGCTGCATCACTGGCGGGGAACCCCCTACCTGAACACATCAAGGTGACAGTGTTCATGGATGGCCTGAAGGTGGGCCCATCCCGCACACAGTTGTTCCGCGTGCATGCGAACACTATGGAGGAGGCGATCCAGATCGCCCTCCAAGAGGAGTACAGCCACCGACAGGCTCGTACTCCCACGTCGGTGTGGCAAGGCCATAATGCGTCGTCAGGCGCAGTGCAAGGAGCTCCAGCAGCTGGAACTAGCACCGGGCCGGTACCCATGGAACTGGGTACGGCCGTACAGAGCTCCATCCGTTGCTACGGATGTGGGAAGCTCGGGCACATGCAACGTGCCTGCCCTGCGGGAGGCAAAGGAAGTTCCCTTCCAAACCTAGGGGTTCGAGGGGCCCGTGGCAGAAGCCGCGACCCAAGGGTCAGGGGAACTGGGGTCACCAGTAGGGGCGGGGCGCCCTACTGGGGAAGATCTAAGTCCCCATGGTAGGAGTGC
The DNA here is from genome assembly GCA_008079305.1 of Phytophthora palmivora. Lineage (NCBI taxonomy): Eukaryota > Oomycota > Peronosporomycetes > Peronosporales > Peronosporaceae > Phytophthora > Phytophthora palmivora. Next base: position 233,470 of record VOQZ01000981.1, read on the forward strand.
GGACGGCGCACGCCATGGAGGCTTAGCCCATGAGAGCCTGGGTGCTCTCGAGGCGAGGAAGGGCAGCGGCGGACTGCTCGTGGTACACGCAAGTGTACGGGGATACGGAGATCCCGTCAGAGTTCTGATTGACTCTGGGGCGTCGACGAACTTTGCTCGACGCCAGATGGTCGCGCGGAGTGGCGACAAGTATCCCGACGCTTTGCGTGAAAGCGAAGGCAGGGGCCAGGTCTCACTGAGACCTGGCCGGTGGTTCAGTGGTTAACGTACCCGGGGTCCGGATGGATCTGGCTGTAAAGCTTGATGACGTTGACAGTACGGGGTCGTTCCTTGTCCTAGACATGGACAAGTACGATTTGGTCCTGGGTATGCCGTGGCTTGAAAAGCACGAGCCTGGATCGATTGGCGCGGCAAAGCCGTTGGGGCTAGCCGGCCCGCAGTCTCCGACAGAGCTTTGGTGAGTAATGTTCCCACCTCTGTCCGGGCCTGGGGCGCCAGAGATGGTCGCCAAGGCGCTTACGCGCCAGAAGAAGTACTGGGAGTCACGGACTCCAACGAAGATGTTGCGATGAGCCTCGCAACCGGTCACGAGACCAAGGCTCATTGCCAAGCGTGTGGGATTGCAACGACGGCAAGTCCCAACGCTGAGAGTCGTCGCGCCGTATGGGCTTCGACTGTGGCAGTGCCGGACGGCACTGACCAGACGGGTAACATAGGTCCGCAAGCAGCAGAGGCTGCTGAGGAGAGCACTGAAGGCGTCTCCTGTGTGGGTAACATAGAATAACATGTGGGCAACATAGGTCCACAGGAGGGTAACGCAGTTCCGCAAACAGCTGAGGTTGTTGAGGATAGCGCTGAAAGCACCTCATGTGTGGGTAACACAGTTCCACGCAAAGTCGAAGATACTGAAAGTAAGATTGAGAGAGCTATATGCGTCTCTAGCGTGGGTAACATAGTTCCACCTGGGTCAAGAAGACCAGTTCGAGTGCGGAGGTGTCGTTGATCACCTCCCGTGTGGATAACAAGTACACACTCGGAGTCTGAGACTCCACCGGCACGGCCGGTCGAAGAGCAATATCATGTCTTCGACGGCGTGTCCGGTCGTCAAGTGAAGGCAGGTGCCGTCCATCTGGAGGCACTGCCAGAGGTGTCAGCACTACTGAACCTCGAGGAATTGTCCATAAAGGACTTCCTGGCCGAGTTGAAGGCCGCATAGATTGTGGAGATGGTGCTCCAGAAGCCGGAGACCTCTCCTGAAGATTTGAACTCTTCCTCCGTAATGGACGAGGATGTCCTGGAGGGGTTCACGAAGCAGCGCGCAACGCGCTTGGGTTCTGAGATCCTCAAGAACCCGGAGGATCCAGTGCATCCTCTTGTGAAGGAGTGCTCGGATGTGGTGTCGAAGCACCCACCATCCCAACTCCCTCCGGATCGGGGAGTTCGGCACGAGATTGACCTCGTGCCTGGCACAAAGTACTGTTCCACGTGGCAGCGGCCTCTACCTCGCGAGCGGTGCGATGTCATAGATGCCTTCTTCGCCGAGAAGGCGGAGCCGGGCATGGTGCGGGAGTCGAAGCCCCCGCACTCGACGCCGACCATCTGCGTTCGCAAACCGAACGGGAAGTGGCGTCTGGTTCACGCTTACAACAAGCTGAACAATGCGACGGTACCGGCCCAGACGCCGATCCCTCGCAAGGATGTGTTGCTGAACAACTTGTCGGGCTGTACGCTGTACAGTGCCCTGGATCTGGTAGACGGATACTACCAGATATATTCGTCCATAGCCGTGCCGAAGACGGCCAGACGGCTATGGAGGTGCATTTGGAGCACCTCCATCGAGTGTTTAAACTCATGAGAGCTAACAAGATCTATGCCAACATCGACAAGTGCGTATTTGCAGCTGTGGAGATAAAACTTCTCGGCTGTTTTGTCAGCAGGCTCGGTCGGCGTACGCGCCGACTTGGTGAAGGTCAAAGCCATAGCGGCTTGGCCGACCCCGAGGACACTGAAGGACCTCTGGAAGTGGTTGGGTTTGGCCAACTACCTTCAGAAGTACAGCGCAGGGCTCCCCTAAGTTGCTCGACCCTTGTCGAATCTCTTAAAGACGGATGACGACTGGGTCTGGGAACAACAGCACCAGGATGCTTTCGACAGCATCAAGGCGAGCTTACAGCATGCGGCTGCCCTGGCTATTTCGGACGAGACAAAGTCATTCGGCGTCGTTTGCGACGCTTCCGACTTCGGGCCACACCTCGGCTCCACAGCAGAGCCTACCAGTACCAGCGGACTGCTGGAAGTCGATGAGTCTCGACTTCGTCTTCAGCCTGCCGCCCGATGACAAGGGCAACACCGGCATATTGGTGTTTGTCTGCCGTTTGAGCAAGAAGGTGCATCTTGCTCCGGTACGTGACAAGGTCACCGGGAAACAAGCTGCACAGCTGTTCCTAGATAGCGTGTTTCGCTATCATGGTCTACCAGAGACCATAGTCTCGGACAGAGACCCGCGTTTCACAGGTGCTTTTTGGGACACCCTGTTCCAATTGTTGGGAACTAAGTTGACGATGTCAACTGCGGACCATCCGCAGACGGATGGTCAGACGGAGCGCGTCAACCGCGTGCTCGAAGATACCATCCGCAGTATCTGTGCGGAAGCACCTCGATCCTGGTCGGATCAGCTTCCTATGGTTGAGTTTGCACTCAACAATGCGGTACACGCATCAACGGGGTTAACACCGTTCTACTTGAATGGGTTACGACACCCTCATGTGCCGCTAACCTTGCGGGGAGGCACCGCGGCCTCCATCGTAAATGGGGGAGAGGCTCGGAAAGCCTTTTCCTCCCAGGTCTCAGAAATTGAGCCGAGTCTTTACAAAGACAGTTGTCGTCGTTCATAGACGACAGGCTGACGTTGATCAGCCGGGTTAGAGATGCAATGGCATTAGCCCAAGACAAGCAAAACGAGTACTCTGACAAATCAAGTAGAGGAAATTTAAACGGGTTTAAAGAAGGAGACTTAGTCCTACTTGACACTAAAAACCTACCACTAAAGGTGGTTAGCTCTGTAGAGAGCAACAAGTTGAATAATCGCTTCATCGGACCCTTTGCGGTCCTGGCCAGACATGGCGCGGCGTATACCATTGACTTCCCAAAGTCAATGGCGACGCACCCGACGTTTTACGTGGGGCGTCTTAAGCGGTATCACGATCCGCTGGGTCTTCCTTCTCGGACGGAGGAAGACCAAGGTGAGAGCTCACCTCCTCGAAACGAGGCTGAGTCCTCTGGACAACCGGAGCTGCCGGTGTCGAAGTCTGCGAATGATACACAGACTGGTACCCACGCGAGTCATACGAAGGGTATGACGGTACAGAGTGGGAAGAACTCGGGTAAGAGACATACCCATAAGCCGAGTGGTACGAATACCCCTGCGGCTCATAAGAGGGCATCCGACCATGCACCTCATGGCTTAGAGCGTCTAAGCCCCGACGGAGCTCCTTCAAGGCAGCAGCCGGAGCTCGGCGGTCAACACGCCCATGGAGCTCATGGGTCTCACGACCCAGAGCGTTCAAATCCTGACGAAGGACCTCAAGGGTCCCCGGCTTGCCAGCCTGAGAGGCTGCCTGACCACCAGGTCCAAGCCCAAGGGCTATCTCGATCGCATAGACGCGATCTCGAAGCTGACGGACCTCGTCGCTTAACAGGGACCCACAGAGTCCCGACCCGAAGTTGAGGGTCCAGAAGGATAAGGGTGAGAAGGGGCCTCGCACTCAAACGCGTGCAAGAGCTCCTCCTGCGCTCCTTGATCGGAACGGCGAGCTGCACTACCATGTGGAGCGGGTCGTCCAAGAGCGGCGGCGCTCTGGGAAGCGCCAGCTGCTTGTGAAGTGGCGGCGTTACCCCTCGTCACAGAACTCGTGGGAGCCGGAAGACCGGCTCCGGGTTGACTGCCCGAAGGCTGTTAAGATTTGGGATCAACAGCCGGGGCGTAAGTAGTCCGCGGCTTTTTAGCCGCCTTACGGTGTACGGTCCCTGGGTTGACGGAACCGTACCCGCGCTCGTCTTGAGCGCTGGACTTAGACTGCTGTCTAAGTCCCTCCATGACGGAGTGGAGTTGCCGCTTAGCGACTAAGTGGGCAAACTCAATACGAAGATCTCGCTGGTCCAAGACATAGGACAGCAGGCGATCTTCCCGGAGTTCTTTCAACCCCTGAACTATGAAGCCCTTTAAGGAGACCCATCTCCAGAACAGGTCTTCTGCCTGGGTCTGGGTTGTGGTGTTCTCGGGCTGTACCGAAGGGTAGCCCCACACGGGGAAGAGCCCGCCACGGTCTTCCGGTTTCTTCCGGAGACTTGTGAATTTCTTAAGAGGAATTCGGTGTGGTGCGAGCAGCACACATCTAGCGGCCTCAATGTCATTGACAAAGAGTGGTTCATGTTGAACCAAGGCACGCTCATAGGCGCCACGCGAAGTGCGCCCATGATTAAGACTACGAGAGGCACTGAGATGCTCCAGAAATATGGGAGACCCAGACCCCGCATCCGGTGGGAAGTATCCGCGAGGATACACCGGCGTGGGAGGCACAGGAGTACCTTCCAGTTGAGCAGCTTGATAGCGCTCCTGCTGCTCATCGAGATCATTGGAGATCTCTCGGGGCTCAGAGACAGCCCCCTCCTCTTCTTCTGAGGAGGAGGAGTCGAACAGGGATTTGAATCCCTTTGCGATGGAAGGCTCCGAAGTAGGAGAGCCAGGGGCTGCGCGCTTCTTAGCAGCAGCAGCACCCTCACCAGCCCGTTTTGGAGAAGCTGCTTTCGCAGCTTGGGCTCGAGCCCTACCTTCGGTTAAGGTAAGGTTCTTGGCAGGCGAGCTCGTCGAAGCTGCCTTTGCCTCTGATGATTCAGCATCATCAACAGGAGCGTCCTGCGAAGGAGCGTCCTGTGCAGGAGCATCCTGTGAAGGAGCATCCTGAGAAGAAGGTGGATCCTTAGCGGATCCAGGAGAGTCCCCGTCAGACTCTGATCCCGTGATCATAGGGATATCAAACACAGGGGACTCTGCCCCACGACTGTGGTCCCGATAGGTGAACCGATTGTTCGACCTATCGTCGGGTGACGAGGAGCGCGAGCGACTGCGTCGCGGGCTCCCTCCTTGTCTGGCAGCAGCAGCGGTGCGCTTGCTGCCTGCCTCGGAAGCCGCCTTGCGGACTTCCTTGTGCGGAGCGGCCTTGTCTTTCGACTTGGCCTTAGCAGTCTTTGACCTCGCGGTCTTAGACTTGGATGGCGCCGAAGCGCCGTGGGTGCTTGCCTTCTTAGGCATCTTGTAGAGGTTGACGTGGAAACCTCGGTGTCTTGCGCGCTTGAAAAGGCTGAGTGAAAGCCTTAAGCCACAACCGTGGCTCGTCGATGGGTATCGACAAAGGACAGGAAAGGGAGTGGAGCTCTCTTCCTAGCTCCTCATTGGTTGGGGGTGTTTCCAACCTAAGTGGGGGAGGATGTAACGGGGTTACATGAAAGGGGTACCTCAGAAAGGGTACCGCCTTTAGAAGTTGATATACTTCTGCGAGTATTTGTTTTAATACTCTGATGGAGTGGTGTGGGCCACACTGTGGTGTGAGCCACACTACTGCCACGTAGGTTCGGTGGCTGAGGGCCAACCAATAACATTAAACCTACCTTTTATATGCATAATTAGGTTAAAGTATAGTTAATTAGGAGTTTGTATTACAGGCCAAACGAACCTAATTAACTATAAATAAATCAGTCTAAAATCTACTCTAAACTGGCTATTAAGTCCCCTAAGATCAGGGACTAGTGAACTGCCGTTTACTTAGAGTTTGTATACTCTTAATAGCACGCTTCCTCAAGCAAGGTGCTCGTGCGACCCCGCCAGTAACAAAGCCTTGTCGAAGGTAATATTTTAGAGAAACTCTTATGGTTAAATAAACTGCCACCATTGGCTAAACTCAGAATTAGCTGAGGAGAAACCTTCGCTTAGGACAGGGCAATACAAGCGATAATAGACTGACCTGTCAAATTATTCGCCTAGTAGTTTCATTTAGTTTACCATGCATGTACCCACGAGATCGGTATTTCCGGTATTTCAGTATGTTGATGTGCCGCGTCGCGTAATCTGTTGTCTACCCCATTGCGCAACTTGCGTGAGTGAGAATTGAACAGATCCCATAGTGCATCATGACCAATGATGCAACACCACGATTCATGGATGTTGCATTGAGTACTGGACAAGTCATAATAGCGTACATAACTACAAAATTCACCATAGCGAGCGCTGCGGAGAATCTGCATCTACAGTGCGGTTGCGGCCAACGACGATAGATTGCGTCTCAAGGAAAATGCCATGGATTGACCCGCTTATTTGCCAGCAAACGAATTGTCATCTTGGAGTCGAAGCCATTCAACTTGAATCTCGAGGCTCCTATTACAATCTGAGTGATTAGATCGATGGCGATATCCACGAACATCAAGAGAGGGTCGCCCGACATGAAATGATCGACGTAAGTACATACAAACATGTTCGTGTGGTTTTGTCTGGATGCATATCTCTCGATTGAGCCGAGCGTCAAAGCAACTGCGACGCTCACTGGGAGTGACAGTCCTGGCTGTTCAAGTCATTCGATCAGTGGTAGCACCATGGATTGCTTGTAATTAAATCAGAGGTCATGATTGTGCTCCTCGGTATCAGGGATGTTTCTTCTATCAACACATTCGACTTACAGTACTCGGTGTCACCAGAACCCAAAGAGATACATTACCACCAAGGCTTCAGCAACGGGAGGATTCACTTGACTACTCAGAATGGATTGCTCTGAATTGCTTATGTGCCTATAGCACTGCTTCGGGGTCGCACCCCCTCGTCAATGTGCACGATTGATGTATGTCACTGGTGGAGATGGCAATGCTGAACCCTCAGATCTTGGTATGAAGTTGAAACATCAATATCAATGTGTTGTATCAATTGACTCGAATCCGGTGTACGATGTAGTGTAGAATTTCCGCTCTAGCTGCTTGTAGTCCTCTCACCGGTTCGGTCATTCGTTGGAATTATCTTCAATCCATTGGAATGTTAGCTTTGTGATGATGTTGCTGCAACTAGATCAGTGTCTGTGGTTCAGCAAAGGCTATAATAATATTATATTATGTCGATGCTATATCAAAGCATCGACGTGGACTATATTATCGAAGTTGTCATCTGTGGAACTGGTGAGGCATGGATGTGGACATATCGGTAGCATTCGAAAGACACATCAGTAGCTGAACTCGAATGCACCTTTGATCATCTTTCGCGTCATTCAATGAAAACACGACTCAATACTACATCGGATAGTATTGATAGTTATGACCAGTACACCTTACTGAGCTCGTGCATGTATGGACGAGGAAACTATAGACGCCAGTTAATTGTATTTTCCTCCCCGCACCATTCGATTCTCCCAGAATTTCTCGTAACCCTTGGCAAACTCCGGGTGATATTTGGCGACCCACTCGGGACTTTTGTCACTGAAGATCCACTTGTTGTACTGCGCCAACTTCTTCGCCTTCCTGGTAACCTTGTCAACAATATCCTTGAACCCACCTCGTTCTTCTTCTACCGCTTCACTCTTTCGAAGGAAACGCGCAGTGGAGGCGGTGTTTCCACCAAACGGCGCGTTACTGATCTGCTGCGATGTCGATGTAGCATCAGTAAGTACGAGGACGGCGATCGCAGTCAGTAGGGCAACGCCGTAGAAACGCATTTTTGTGAATTTCCGTCTCGTAGCTTGAGCGCTGGATACACAAATGAAAAGTGCGTTCTCCTTCGGACATCGAAGAAGAGCTGGCTGTGAAAACTACAACGCTGATTGGCGATCATTCAAGCACGAAAGATGTGTTGCTTATCGAGAAATCGTAGGTCGATACAGTTCTGCTGTTCATGTTTAAATTGAGTTATTAATTGTTTTGTAAAGAAATACTATAATAGTATGTGCACCGCGGTCCTAAGCGAAGTGCAATGTAATCACAATCTTAAGAAGTAGTTGCTGAAAATTAACTAGCTTGTGGGAAATAACATTGTGATAATAAATCGTCATCTAGTCTGCTGGTGTATTCGTCATCACTACTAAGTCCATCTAGTTATGTTAATAGCTCAGTAATTTGTTCAATGTCCGCCGAAGCTTGATCATGATAAATTGTCGTGAACTTCCAAGAAGCTCAGCATTTGCAAAACCGGTAATAATTGTTTTGGTAGCGAGTGTGTCAGAGATTCATCAAACAAGGGACTTGTAAGTGGAGTCAACAGCCATCCGAGTGGAGCCTTGTCTATTCTCACTGCCAGCGGTGCGTGATCTACCCATTGGGGTTACTATAATGAATAGATGACACGTCCAGTAACAAAGCCTATAATTAGCTTGTCGAAGGTAGTATTTTAGAGAAACTCGTATGGTTAAATAAACTGCCACCATTGGCTAAACTCAGAATTAGCTGAGGAGAAACCTTCGCTTAGGACAGGGCAATACAAGCGATAATAGACTGACCTGTCAAATTATTCGCCTAGTAGTTTCATTTAGTTTACCATACATATATTCACGAGTACCCACAACATCGGTATTTCCGGTATTTCAGTATGTTGATGTGCCGCGTCTCGTAATCTGTTGTCTACCCCATGCGCAACTTGCGTGAGTGGGAATTGAACAGATCCCATAGTGCATCATGACCAATGATGCAACACCATGATTCATGGAGATAATTTGACTGGGTTCCAGTCCGGGAAGTCGCAATAACGTTCATTGCTAAATATTCAAAATACGCCATAACGAGCCCGAAAGCACCTGCAGTACTTAAGTAAACAAACCTGGTACCCACAATGATAAAATACTATGCATGGTACATGTAATGTGGTCTACGAATCCCCTGTAGGCCAATGAACCTCCATCGTAGTGACAGATGCAGCCGGAAACTCGATTTTGAACTCTAGAGATGGGGAGTGGACGCCGGATTCTACGTAGAACGAATCGGTGCTGTTCATTTCCGTAGTCCAAGTATCGATTCGACTTGGCCAGTTGTCAATCGCTTGGTCACGACGAGGCATGAACTGTTCGATGTTTATTTTCTTCGTTTCAGCTGCACCAGAATTGACTCGAACGATCACGAGTACGTAATTGTCAGCGTCAAAGGCTACCACGACATTGACATCGTCGGAGGTATGGATTGTCATGCCTTGACGGATATGACGAGAATAATGTGCCATCACGTAGTACTTGGGATTCGCTTCGCCCATCCAATTGTCCCAAGGATTACACTGAATGAGGCCTAGTGCACCACTGTTCAACACTTGACCGTAGATGAAGGCAGACACGCCCATTTCGTTGATATCCAGTGAGATTGACTGTGCCAGTGTCAACCCCGTGGCATCGTCATCAACATAGTTTGAGTCCCACAACTTCAAACTCAAACCGCTCACCAATTTTCTCAACGCAACTCGGTCTGGGCCACGATACGCAGCTGTATCGTCGTTGCCGTGTGTGTTCACCTTTCCCACAGCTTCCATCACTGTAGCATTTTCGCTCATACTCGTCAGCGATGTCAATGCTTGCGTCGGTGAGTTTTCATCCGACACTGACACACTCACATTTTGCATTTGAGTTGGTCCAGGTGGAAACGCAGACGCTTCACGACCTCGTTTTGAGTCGCAACTTCAAAATGGCAACCCTCTTGCGTTCCAGGAAACTCCCAGGTCGTGCTCATCGGCTCATTGAACGGTTCGACGTAATTGAAAGTGACACCCCAACGCGTCTTCGCTTCGTTCACTACCGTCGCTAAATACAAAGCAAACTGATCGATGCTCGATATCATCAAATTGTCTTCAGCTCCTTTGTCACCGCCCGTCGTCGCGCGGTTCTTAGTCATCCACCACGGAGGAGAACTTGAATATGCCTCCAAGATATTCACGCCGAATCCGGTAGCTAGGGACAGCATTTTTCGTTGCTTAGCGTCGGCATTCCAGTTCCACGACTTCGTAGCCGGGTTTGTACTGAACCAATCTAGCCAGTAGCTGTCCATCGTTTTGTACGCGAGCATGTCCTTGGACGTTTTCATGGCGAGCTCTTGTCCGCTATCGTCAATAACGTTGTCGCTCGACCCTCCAACGTTGTAGCGCGCAATGTTGAGTCCCAACGCAGGGAGATCAAGAACAGAAGATGAAGTTTCCACGAGAGGATTCCGATTCATCGAGAAAAACAATTCGGCTAGATCTTCATTGTCTCCATAGACGTTTGTCCACCACGCAAGAGATGTCCCCCATCCTTCCCACACTGCCCCAGTCGAACTCGATGCGATGGTAATTTGCGGGGTGGCATCATCGTCATTTACAGGGGAATCTGCGGCAGTGTATGGAAATCTTGTCACGAAGCGTAAGGTCGAGATGTAGAACCAGAAAGACGCTTTCATTGTTGCCTGTGTCGCTTGGTGCGCTCTTCTCGAAACGATCACTGCGTCAACCAGTTCCAGGTTAAAAGAAATATGTCAGATTAGGTTGGATGCTACTCGAATCGAGTAACTTGATCGATCACATTTTCCACCTTTACATAAGAAGATAGCATTAAGAGATTTGAGTATCAGTTGATCTACCCAGAGTAATCTACCTGGCATGGAAATCCGCACACTGTTACCCCTACCCAGAGTAATCTATCTGGTATGCAACGTTACAATGTAAATGACTGCGACAACTTATTCATGCCATAGTCTATCTACCATGCAGCATTGTGTTTTCGTTAATTGCGGATCCAGGCGAATTGAAAACGGAAGTCAACACCTGCAGTCAACAAATGCCATAATTCATAAATGATTCGTCAGAAAAGAGTCTTCTATGGAAATGAAACTCTTGTTCGTTCGTACCGAAATACGACTTGGAACGCCATGGTAATCAACGCCTAAGCCATCAAATTGCCTAGTATCAGTATGATCTGAGTTTTCAGTACGAATGCCAACTGGTACAGTGCATTTATGCCACAATTTCGCTGCATGACAACGAATGACACAATTTCCAGGAGCCCGTAGATAAGTACAGGGGTTTACGTTTTCGAGGGTGATTTCTTCTAGATCGATGTGATATTGCACGTTCAGAAGATGAACCAGAACAAAAGCACCGTACAGCATAGAGATAAGAGCTTCCAAATATTCAGTCAAAACGTGACACTCCGACGTTAAAGAATCTCAAGTGTACTCGAAAGAATGCGAGAGAGATATTTGCGCTGCTGCATATTTAATAGGGTACCCCCGTGTGTTCTAACGATAAACTTTGTTTAATCGGTTGGTCGGTAGGCTATAGACCCCTTGTATCCGGGTGTACATGGATAATCTCACTGAATGGTACAATCTGCGAACGAGTTGCGCAATTTGCATTGTGTTTGACGCTGGGAATCGCAATCTGATCGTTTAAAGTTCTTTCGATTCTGTCGACTAGGCCTTTGTTAATATCCGAAGTCGATACCGAAGATAAGAACGCAGGCTACTTCCTGAGAGCACCTTAAGCGTAAAATTATTCGGGCTCAGACATAGCATGCAGATTGACTTCAGCAATTTAGTATCAGTAACTCCACGTGTGTTTGTCAAAATGCCCCTTGTGCGATTGTGAAGGCTGTACAATGCGATTGCAGTCTGAGATGAATCAAACACTACGACGGTGCATATCATGAAAATGAGGAAGCACGCTGCATGCACATGGCCAGATAAAATGTGTTGAAGAAATCAACGGTGAAGATGACAGCTTCAGGCATTAAGTCTCGCACTTGAGGTTTGTTAATCCAAAGTAAATTCTTCGTTATCAACTTGATGAAAGGTAACATCAATAACACAAGAAACTCATAGCGCACACTAATTACCATAGTGAACAGCGTTTGAAACGCGGGATACACGATTACCATCAAGGTTTCCATACAAAAGAATTGAAAGAACTCATATCTATCGCCAGGGCAAGGTTCAAGCACCAGATTATCTTGTCCAAGCAACACAGCTAGGCGGATACTACCGACTTCGAGATTACGCGGAAGGGGTGATTATGATGGTGATTGTGGAGTTCCCCTGATTACGCGGTTGTTTATGAAGGTATGGTGTTGACGCGGCACAAGCCTTTTGAGCACTTTGAGCCACCGGTTCCATGCATGTAGCAGAGTTAGTTGTCTAGGTATGGATATCTCATTCTGTTGATTAATAAATTTGTTTCTTCGCAAACAAGTCCGGATATCGCGATAATAATCGATGATACGAGTCGTATTTGTTAGTTGTGATATCCTGGACAACATGAATTCCCACTGTTGCACAAATGGATGTAATCCACAGCACAAAAAATTAGGAAAATCTTGAAACTACGATAAAAGGAACCGGAAAACCAGAATCGACACGATAATTATTGTGATAACAAGAAACGTAATACCAACTAATAGTGATGAGTTGGCATTGGGAAATTTGCACGCGATCAACGAGGAAACAGGACTATGCTGCTGTGGCGTACGCGACCACACCCATCACGAGGCCGATTCGGACCAACAAGCCGTAAGAACCATCCTTTAAACTTTGCAAAGGCAGCAGCTCCTGTCCAAGTATGAGAAATATTGTTAGCAAAGGCGTGCAAAAGCACACGAAAGCACACGAGCAAGTGATGAGTTTCGACTGTATTGCTCCAATGCTGGTAGTTGCTCAGCAGAATGTTTGCCGCCTCGATAGCTGATTTGTAACTTGAGCCATCGGCGTAATAGCTGCTTCCACAGTCGAAAGCTGATCATGAACATGGAACACGATACTCGTGAGTTGAATGGCTCATGGTGGTTGAAAATACCGAGGTTAAAAACAAATGTGGTATTTAATGTGCAACCGCGAAGTTCACTCACAATGACAGCACAAAATTTGTCTGTCAAACACTTGAATATCGACGACATCGACGAATGCCACTCCCCATTTCATTTTTGATATCTAATGCGATCGACTCTGCCAGTGTCAACTCCATGGCATCGTCACCGGTCACTGTCGCGTGTGTCGATGAATTTCGTCCGACATTGACATGTTCATATCATGCAATTTGAGTTGGTACAAGGAAAATACAGACATTACGCTTCTTGATACGTTCAAGACGATTTAGACTGGTTGTCTGCACGGCCCATATCGCTTGCAACTGGACAGTGTGTAGAATATGAGGGCAGTACAGCACTAACGCAACGCGTGGACTATAGGGTTTTCAAATTGCACTCATGGTTGCTGTGGCATGGCCGATTGCTATTGCAAGTATTTGAGAGATTACAGTAGTGAAGACGGTGATCCATCTAGTAGGACTTCTCATATGACAGACAATACGAGAGAAACGTTGTGAGAGGCTTGAACAGAAAGTGCGAAGTAGATCAATTTAATGAATGCTTATTTAAATGAAGTGGATGTAGCATTTACGCGTTGGGGATGCACTGCGAATACCAGTCATTTACGTATGTGCACGCCGAGCCAGCGACGCAATTTGTCAGTCCGTGGTAGTCTACACCACCACACTGGCCCCATAATTCCACCGAGTTCGACTCAAATATTGGTTGGCATTGGTAGTACCAGATATTTACCACCTCGCACGAGTAACCTGGTGTACACGATAGCTTGGTCGACCAGTCAGTAGACACTCCTTCAGCGAAATAGTTTGTGTAATCAAAGCTGGCACCACCACACTGCTCCCATGGTCCAACTCGAGTAAGTTGACCTGGCGGATCAGGAATGGAAGTGGGGGACGACAAAGGCAGATCTGTCGTAGCCGGATCCAACGTAGTCGGAGAAACAACATCAGGGGTTAAACTTGGAACCTCCGTCGTCGAAGTTGGAGTGGTGGTGGCGTCCGACGTTGGAGCGTCAGTGGCCGGAACCTCCGTAGTAGCCGTGGTCGGTGTCTCTGTGGCAGGCAGCTCCGTTGGAAGCTCGGTAGCAGGTGAGTCCGTGCCAGGAAGCGATGTGGGGACGTCCGTCGCAGCGGTGGAACCGTCCGAAGTCGTCGTCGGCACCTCCGTCGTCGCAGTCGGAGTGGTGGTGGCGTCCGACGTTGGAGCGTCAGTGGCCGGAACCTCCGTAGTAGCCGTGGTCGGTGTCTCTGTGGCAGGCAGCTCCGTTGGAAGCTCGGTAGCAGGTGAGTCCGTGCCAGGAAGCGATGTGGGGACGTCCGTCGCAGCGGTGGAACCGTCCGAAGTCGTCGTCGGCACCTCCGTCGTCGCAGTCGGAGTGGTGGTGGCGTCCGACGTTGGAGCGTCAGTGGCCGGAACCTCCGTAGTAGCCGTGGTCGGTGTCTCTGTGGCAGGCAGCTCCGTTGGAAGCTCGGTAGCAGGTGAGTCCGTGCCAGGAAGCGATGTGGGGACGTCCGTCGCAGCAGTGGAACCGTCCGAAGTCGTCGTCGGCACCTCCGTCGTCGCAGTCGGAGTGGTGGTGGCGTCCGACGTTGGAGCGTCAGTGGCCGGAACCTCCGTAGTAGCCGTGGTCGGTGTCTCTGTGGCAGGCAGCTCCGTTGGAAGCTCGGTAGCAGGTGAGTCCGTGCCAGGAAGCGATGTGGGGACGTCCGTCGCAGCGGTGGAACCGTCCGAAGTCGTCGTCGGCACCTCCGTCGTCGCAGTCGGAGTGGTGGTGGCGTCCGACGTTGGAGCGTCAGTGGCCGGAACCTCCGTAGTAGCCGTGGTCGGTGTCTCTGTGGCAGGCAGCTCCGTTGGAAGCTCGGTAGCAGGTGAGTCCGTGCCAGGAAGCGATGTGGGGACGTCCGTCGCAGCGGTGGAACCGTCCGAAGTCGTCGTCGGCACCTCCGTCGTCGCAGTCGGAGTGGTGGTGGCGTCCGACGTTGGAGCGTCAGTGGCCGGAACCTCCGTAGTAGCCGTGGTCGGTGTCTCTGTGGCAGGCAGCTCCGTTGGAAGCTCGGTAGCAGGTGAGTCCGTGCCAGGAAGCGATGTGGGGACGTCCGTCGCAGCGGTGGAACCGTCCGAAGTCGTCGTCGGCACCTCCGTCGTCGCAGTCGGAGTGGTGGTGGCGTCCGACGTTGGAGCGTCAGTGGCCGGAACCTCCGTAGTAGCCGTGGTCGGTGTCTCTGTGGCAGGCAGCTCCGTTGGAAGCTCGGTAGCAGGTGAGTCCGTGCCAGGAAGCGATGTGGGGACGTCCGTCGCAGCGGTGGAACCGTCCGAAGTCGTCGTCGGCACCTCCGTCGTCGCAGTCGGAGTGGTGGTGGCGTCCGACGTTGGAGCGTCAGTGGCCGGAACCTCCGTAGTAGCCGTGGTCGGTGTCTCTGTGGCAGGCAGCTCCGTTGGAAGCTCGGTAGCAGGTGAGTCCGTGCCAGGAAGCGATGTGGGGACGTCCGTCGCAGCGGTGGAACCGTCCGAAGTCTTCGTCGGCACCTCCGTCGTCGCAGTCGGAGTGGTGGTGGCGTCCGACGTTGGAGCGTCAGTGGCCGGAACCTCCGTAGTAGCCGTGGTCGGTGTCTCTGTGGCAGGCAGCTCCGTTGGAAGCTCGGTAGCAGGTGAGTCCGTGCCAGGAAGCGATGTGGGGACGTCCGTCGCAGCGGTGGAACCGTCCGAAGTCTTCGTCGGCACCTCCGTCGTCGCAGTCGGAGTGGTGGTGGCGTCCGACGTTGGAGCGTCAGTGGCCGGAACCTCCGTAGTAGCCGTGGTCGGTGTCTCTGTGGCAGGCAGCTCCGTTGGAAGCTCGGTAGCAGGTGAGTCCGTGCCAGGAAGCGATGTGGGGACGTCCGTCGCAGCGGTGGAACCGTCCGAAGTCGTCGTCGGCACCTCCGTCGTCGCAGTCGGAGTGGTGGTGGCGTCCGACGTTGGAGCGTCAGTGGCCGGAACCTCCGTAGTAGCCGTGGTCGGTGTCTCTGTGGCAGGCAGCTCTGTTGGAAGCTCGGTAGCAGGTGAGTCCGTGCCAGGAAGCGATGTGGGGACGTCCGTCGCAGCGGTGGAACCGTCCGAAGTCGTCGTCGGCACCTCCGTCGTCGCAGTCGGAGTGGTGGTGGCGTCCGACGTTGGAGCGTCAGTGGCCGGAACCTCCGTAGTAGCCGTGGTCGGTGTCTCTGTGGCAGGCAGCTCCGTTGGAAGCTCGGTAGCAGGTGAGTCCGTGCCAGGAAGCGATGTGGGGACGTCCGTCGCAGCGGTGGAACCGTCCGAAGTCGTCGTCGGCACCCCCGTCGTCGCAGTCGGAGTGGTGGTGGCGTCCGACGTTGGAGCGTCAGTGGCCGGAACCTCCGTAGTAGCCGTGGTCGGTGTCTCTGTGGCAGGCAGCTCCGTTGGAAGCTCGGTAGCAGGTGAGTCCGTGCCAGGAAGCGATGTGGGGACGTCCGTCGCAGCGGTGGAACCGTCCGAAGTCGTCGTCGGCACCTCCGTCGTCGCAGTCGGAGTGGTGGTGGCGTCCGACGTTGGAGCGTCAGTGGCCGGAACCTCCGTAGTAGCCGTGGTCGGTGTCTCTGTGGCAGGCAGCTCCGTTGGAAGCTCGGTAGCAGGTGAGTCCGTGCCAGGAAGCGATGTGGGGACGTCCGTCGCAGCGGTGGAACCGTCCGAAGTCGTCGTCGGCACCTCCGTCGTCGCAGTTGGAGTGGTGGTGGCGTCCGACGTTGGAGCGTCAGTGGCCGGAACCTCCGTAGTAGCCGTGGTCGGTGTCTCTGTGGCAGGCAGCTCCGTTGGAAGCTCGGTAGCAGGTGAGTCCGTGCCAGGAAGCGATGTGGGGACGTCCGTCGCAGCGGTGGAACCGTCCGAAGTCGTCGTCGGCACCTCCGTCGTCGCAGTTGGAGTGGTGGTGGCGTCCGACGTTGGAGCGTCAGTGGCCGGAACCTCCGTAGTAGCCGTGGTCGGTGTCTCTGTGGCAGGCAGCTCCGTTGGAAGCTCGGTAGCAGGTGAGTCCGTGCCAGGAAGCGATGTGGGGACGTCCGTCGCAGCGGTGGAACCGTCCGAAGTCGTCGTCGGCACCTCCGTCGTCGCAGTTGGAGTGGTGGTGGCGTCCGACGTTGGAGCGTCAGTGGCCGGAACCTCCGTAGTAGCCGTGGTCGGTGTCTCTGTGGCAGGCAGCTCCGTTGGAAGCTCGGTAGCAGGTGAGTCCGTGCCAGGAAGCGATGTGGGGACGTCCGTCGCAGCGGTGGAACCGTCCGAAGTCGTCGTCGGCACCTCCGTCGTCGCAGTTGGAGTGGTGGTGGCGTCCGACGTTGGAGCGTCAGTGGCCGGAACCTCCGTAGTAGCCGTGGTCGGTGTCTCTGTGGCAGGCAGCTCCGTTGGAAGCTCGGTAGCAGGTGAGTCCGTGCCAGGAAGCGATGTGGGGACGTCCGTCGCAGCGGTGGAACCGTCCGAAGTCGTCGTCGGCACCTCCGTCGTCGCAGTTGGAGTGGTGGTGGCGTCCGACGTTGGAGCGTCAGTGGCCGGAACCTCCGTAGTAGCCGTGGTCGGTGTCTCTGTGGCAGGCAGCTCCGTTGGAAGCTCGGTAGCAGGTGAGTCCGTGCCAGGAAGCGATGTGGGGACGTCCGTCGCAGCGGTGGAACCGTCCGAAGTCGTCGTCGGCACCTCCGTCGTCGCAGTTGGAGTGGTGGTGGCGTCCGACGTTGGAGCGTCAGTGGCCGGAACCTCCGTAGTAGCCGTGGTCGGTGTCTCTGTGGCAGGCAGCTCCGTTGGAAGCTCGGTAGCAGGTGAGTCCGTGCCAGGAAGCGATGTGGGGACGTCCGTCGCAGCGGTGGAACCGTCCGAAGTCGTCGTCGGCACCTCCGTCGTCGCAGTTGGAGTGGTGGTGGCGTCCGACGTTGGAGCGTCAGTGGCCGGAACCTCCGTAGTAGCCGTGGTCGGTGTCTCTGTGGCAGGCAGCTCCGTTGGAAGCTCGGTAGCAGGTGAGTCCGTGCCAGGAAGCGATGTGGGGACGTCCGTCGCAGCGGTGGAACCGTCCGAAGTCGTCGTCGGCACCTCCGTCGTCGCAGTTGGAGTGGTGGTGGCGTCCGACGTTGGAGCGTCAGTGGCCGGAACCTCCGTAGTAGCCGTGGTCGGTGTCTCTGTGGCAGGCAGCTCCGTTGGAAGCTCGGTAGCAGGTGAGTCCGTGCCAGGAAGCGATGTGGGGACGTCCGTCGCAGCGGTGGAACCGTCCGAAGTCGTCGTCGGCACCTCCGTCGTCGCAGTTGGAGTGGTGGTGGCGTCCGACGTTGGAGCGTCAGTGGCCGGAACCTCCGTAGTAGCCGTGGTCGGTGTCTCTGTGGCAGGCAGCTCCGTTGGAAGCTCGGTAGCAGGTGAGTCCGTGCCAGGAAGCGATGTGGGGACGTCCGTCGCAGCGGTGGAACCGTCCGAAGTCGTCGTCGGCACCTCCGTCGTCGCAGTTGGAGTGGTGGTGGCGTCCGACGTTGGAGCGTCAGTGGCCGGAACCTCCGTAGTAGCCGTGGTCGGTGTCTCTGTGGCAGGCAGCTCCGTTGGAAGCTCGGTAGCAGGTGAGTCCGTGCCAGGAAGCGATGTGGGGACGTCCGTCGCAGCGGTGGAACCGTCCGAAGTCGTCGTCGGCACCTCCGTCGTCGCAGTTGGAGTGGTGGTGGCGTCCGACGTTGGAGCGTCAGTGGCCGGAACCTCCGTAGTAGCCGTGGTCGGTGTCTCTGTGGCAGGCAGCTCCGTTGGAAGCTCGGTAGCAGGTGAGTCCGTGCCAGGAAGCGATGTGGGGACGTCCGTCGCAGCGGTGGAACCGTCCGAAGTCGTCGTCGGCACCTCCGTCGTCGCAGTTGGAGTGGTGGTGGCGTCCGACGTTGGAGCGTCAGTGGCCGGAACCTCCGTAGTAGCCGTGGTCGGTGTCTCTGTGGCAGGCAGCTCCGTTGGAAGCTCGGTAGCAGGTGAGTCCGTGCCAGGAAGCGATGTGGGGACGTCCGTCGCAGCGGTGGAACCGTCCGAAGTCGTCGTCGGCACCTCCGTCGTCGCAGTTGGAGTGGTGGTGGCGTCCGACGTTGGAGCGTCAGTGGCCGGAACCTCCGTAGTAGCCGTGGTCGGTGTCTCTGTGGCAGGCAGCTCCGTTGGAAGCTCGGTAGCAGGTGAGTCCGTGCCAGGAAGCGATGTGGGGACGTCCGTCGCAGCGGTGGAACCGTCCGAAGTCGTCGTCGGCACCTCCGTCGTCGCAGTTGGAGTGGTGGTGGCGTCCGACGTTGGAGCGTCAGTGGCCGGAACCTCCGTAGTAGCCGTGGTCGGTGTCTCTGTGGCAGGCAGCTCCGTTGGAAGCTCGGTAGCAGGTGAGTCCGTGCCAGGAAGCGATGTGGGGACGTCCGTCGCAGCGGTGGAACCGTCCGAAGTCGTCGTCGGCACCTCCGTCGTCGCAGTTGGAGTGGTGGTGGCGTCCGACGTTGGAGCGTCAGTGGCCGGAACCTCCGTAGTAGCCGTGGTCGGTGTCTCTGTGGCAGGCAGCTCCGTTGGAAGCTCGGTAGCAGGTGAGTCCGTGCCAGGAAGCGATGTGGGGACGTCCGTCGCAGCGGTGGAACCGTCCGAAGTCGTCGTCGGCACCTCCGTCGTCGCAGTTGGAGTGGTGGTGGCGTCCGACGTTGGAGCGTCAGTGGCCGGAACCTCCGTAGTAGCCGTGGTCGGTGTCTCTGTGGCAGGCAGCTCCGTTGGAAGCTCGGTAGCAGGTGAGTCCGTGCCAGGAAGCGATGTGGGGACGTCCGTCGCAGCGGTGGAACCGTCCGAAGTCGTCGTCGGCACCTCCGTCGTCGCAGTTGGAGTGGTGGTGGCGTCCGACGTTGGAGCGTCAGTGGCCGGAACCTCCGTAGTAGCCGTGGTCGGTGTCTCTGTGGCAGGCAGCTCCGTTGGAAGCTCGGTAGCAGGTGAGTCCGTGCCAGGAAGCGATGTGGGGACGTCCGTCGCAGCGGTGGAACCGTCCGAAGTCGTCGTCGGCACCTCCGTCGTCGCAGTTGGAGTGGTGGTGGCGTCCGACGTTGGAGCGTCAGTGGCCGGAACCTCCGTAGTAGCCGTGGTCGGTGTCTCTGTGGCAGGCAGCTCCGTTGGAAGCTCGGTAGCAGGTGAGTCCGTGCCAGGAAGCGATGTGGGGACGTCCGTCGCAGCGGTGGAACCGTCCGAAGTCGTCGTCGGCACCTCCGTCGTCGCAGTTGGAGTGGTGGTGGCGTCCGACGTTGGAGCGTCAGTGGCCGGAACCTCCGTAGTAGCCGTGGTCGGTGTCTCTGTGGCAGGCAGCTCCGTTGGAAGCTCGGTAGCAGGTGAGTCCGTGCCAGGAAGCGATGTGGGGACGTCCGTCGCAGCGGTGGAACCGTCCGAAGTCGTCGTCGGCACCTCCGTCGTCGCAGTTGGAGTGGTGGTGGCGTCCGACGTTGGAGCGTCAGTGGCCGGAACCTCCGTAGTAGCCGTGGTCGGTGTCTCTGTGGCAGGCAGCTCCGTTGGAAGCTCGGTAGCAGGTGAGTCCGTGCCAGGAAGCGATGTGGGGACGTCCGTCGCAGCGGTGGAACCGTCCGAAGTCGTCGTCGGCACCTCCGTCGTCGCAGTTGGAGTGGTGGTGGCGTCCGACGTTGGAGCGTCAGTGGCCGGAACCTCCGTAGTAGCCGTGGTCGGTGTCTCTGTGGCAGGCAGCTCCGTTGGAAGCTCGGTAGCAGGTGAATCCGTGCCAGGAAGCGATGTGGGGACGTCCGTCGCAGCGGTGGAACCGTCCGAAGTCGTCGTTGGCACCTCCGTCGTCGCAGTCGGAGAGGCGATTCGTTGTTGTTTGAGACCATTGGTAGGTGCTGATGATGTATATGGCTTGGGTGTGTCGAATGCATCGTTGGGGGTATTCGAGTCTTTGCTGGAGTCTGTGTTGTCATCCGTTCCCCACAATGAATCGTCTTGATTTGAAGCAATATAGCGGAAGGCATCATCTGTTCCCGCAAGTATACGTCCGTCATGAAAACGTAGGTGTTCTGCGCCTACATTATCAAGAACGGTCATCGTGGCTGCTGCAGCCGCAGCGAAACCAACGATAGCGCGTAAGTTGGTCATACCGACCTGGCGAGGTGGAGCGAGCTGGTCAAACGAAAAATGAAGCGCTTGGAAGCGCAATAGACTCATGGACGTTGAGCATATTCAACGCACTGATTCAGCAGGACACGCAAGTCCGTTCTTAGCGTTAGACTGCTCCGTCCCGAACTACGCGATGCTGCAGATTTTAGCAGCTAATTCCTAGTCCGATGCCAATGCCTAATTTTGCTTTTCCTAATCATTAACTAATTAAGCTAATATTTAGTTCTAATTAATACAATCGGGTATTACCAACCAATAGTATGGATGATGAGGTTCCTGCCGCCGCGCAGATCTCTCAGGCGGACATCATCGAGCGCCAGGCAGAGAGCATCATACGGCTTCAGCGACAGGTGCAGAAGGGCAGTGAATACAAGCAGCTGACCAAGTCCAAGCTCAAGGAAGCAGCGGCGCGGCTAAAGGAGTATCGCCTTCGTGTTGAAACGCTTTTACAGGTAGAAGAAACGCTGAAAAAGCAGCTGAAAGACGAGCAAAAGAGCCATGAAAAAACAAAAAAGCAGTATAAAAGCACGTTGAATCAAGCTGTAAAAACGAAAAAGCGGAATGTTGCGACCCAGACTGAAACGAAAGCGACCGTGACACGCACGAGTCAGACGCTGTTAAGTGGAGATGTAGAACGAGTTAACAAGAAGCTCATGGTGGACAGTGGAGTGCAGACGGTGGACAATGTGGTGGACACTATTCCGTCGAGAAAGGACCAATTCTGTCCAGTCAGACAGAAATGGACCAATTCGCTTCGAAACCCACTACAGTTGGTGGACAACAGGAGACATTAAAGGACACTAAATTGTCCACCAGTAATGTGCTGTCATTCCACGAGCCTCTTCAGATTTTAGGAGATTCGACGTTCCAGGAGACGAGTGCAGCATTGGACGCTGAATTGGCGTTTAGTGATTCAGACGAAAGTGGTGGAACGGGGGATACACTTGATATTGGTAGTGCAGTGAAAGATGTTGGGAGTGGTGGAGCAGGCTCTGGGTTGGTTACGTTTGATCTGGCGGTGTCGAGTGAGATTGACAAGGAGCTGGAATTTAGCAGTGAGGAGGAAAGGGAAGACACTGCAAAGACGGCAGGTAAAATAAGTAAACCTGTTGCACAACCGACAGTGAGAAGTGGTTCGAGTACACTGTTGAGTGAAGTTGATCTAGCGGTGCAGAGTGAAATCGACAAGGAGCTGGAGACGAGCAGTGACGAAGACGATGGCCGAGAACAACGAACTGATGGACCAGGTTTAGCACGTAAAGATGTCACTGTTGGGCCTCGAGCAAAGACAGGAGGTGGGAATACTACTTTTGGAAATGCTGCTGAATCTTTGGAGGCTGATGGGTTTGATCTAGCTGTTTCCAACGAAATTGACAAGGATTTGGAAACTAGTAGTGATGAAGAAATCGCTAGTCAGGCGAAACCAGCAATGCCAACACGACAGAGGTCGGTCAAACAGGTTTGATAGATCTCATAACTCCAAACAAGCCGACTGTGATGTCTATTGACGACGAGCTTGACGATGAGTTTGCAGCGTTGGATGCAGACTCGGAACCAGAGCATCACGAGAAAAAACGTGCGGATGGAAACAAAGATGGAGGAGATTCCAGCTCTAGCAGCTCTAGCAGTGATAGCGATTCGAGCGATAGTGACAGTGATTCCGAGGAAGGTGAAAACGATTGTATGGTTGAAACTACGGACAAACCACTTACACCTACTGTTGAGAAACAGCCTGCTGTGAAGGAGGCGACAACTCATCTTACCTTGGATGGTGAGGGGCGAAAAGCATCCTTCTCTTCGACGACTGATAAAGACAATGTTGTTTTAACAACTTCAGTCGAAAAGAAACGAGTCACTTCAACTGAAGACGTATATTCACCTATAGTTCAAGAATCGATGTCGTCACAAAGTCCTAAACTTCAGGAGCTGGATTTGAATTCGACAAACCCTAGCAAAGATGATGAAAAATCCAGTAATGCTGTTGTTAGGAAGTTGATATCTGTTCAGGAGTGTATGACAGAGTCTACTCGATCTACCAATGCTGCAGGAGGGGTTGCTACTGATGTAATTTCAACAAAAGTACCGATACGCAGACTCCATCAGATGGCGTACGCTCTGCAAATGCCTCCTCTCCGAAACAATTAGACCCGACAAGTCTACAGTGCTGAGCATGAGGATACGAGCAACTCAAGACACCTTGATTTTTCCCAGATCAATTCAACTTCACTGCCCAGTGAACTACCAACAAATACACACGATTTTGGAATCCCCTCTCCTACTGGTGAAGTTACTGTTGGAAAACCCAGGAAAGCAGAAGAAGCAAACTTGAATAACTCTCAAGCTACACCACCAAAGAAGGCACGAGGCGACAATGCCTCGAAACTAGCTGAGAATGAAGCGACGTCAGTGGCAACAGACAATAGCAACGCGAAGAAATTGATAGTTCAAGCTGAGATCAATGACAAACGCCGGTTGAAGAAGTCTATCGCGATATTCAAAAAATCTATCGTGCTGGGCAAAGGTGAACAAGCTGACAACACATACGCCCGACGGACTTTGGCAATATTGGTGAACCAGAGCTGCAAATTTATCGATACGCAACTAGCTCATGTGGTACGTTTAATCCTGTTCTCTCAACGATCCTTATCTAACATGACTTGTTTATTTACTTGATAGACAACGCTGTGTCACATCCTTGTCGATGCGTATCGTACGCTAGAAATCTCTCCCATTACGGTTGTTGGTGGAGCACTTGGCGTTTTCCGGACCCCACGATCTAGACGTCTGATGCAAGAAACTAAACTGGGTCTGAGCTGGTTATTCAATCAGGTACTAATTAGGCACATGTGCAGTGGCGATGAAGCTCGGCAAAAAGATGTATTACTATCTCCGAGTTCGCTGACGATGTCACTGATGGACGAGTGCTTATTGTATCTTCAAGGCCTACTGATCGAGGAGCGGACAAATATCGGCGATTTTCTCTCAGAGTGCAAGGTGCAATCTCAAATTGTATCACAGCATGCCAATGTGAGCCATGACAAAGCTTTCTTGGAGCACATTTGTGCGCTCCACACACATCTCTGCAAGTCAACTGGGCAGTTGAGTCGCTCGCGTGTGTTGTTATTTGATATTGTGCGGGCCAACCCGAACATCGTAGGCCTGTACTTCGCGATGGTCATGGTGGAGATCTACCCAGCGATTCTGGAACGTGAGTTTGGCCATCATTGCATCGAACGTCAAATGATGCTAAAAGAAACATTTCTACAAGCGTTCATAGTCATATCGGGTGTCGCTGCCAAGAGGGGCGAAAAACTGCTACATCAGTCGAGCATGATGATGTTGCATCGTATCGCGGATGCAGTTCAGATGCCTGAACTGGAACAAGTCGATGGAACCGATCAATACTTGCCGAGGACGTACGTGGCAAAGCTGTTCGACAAGCTTGCAGCAGGATGTCAACCGTTATCGCTTGAAAAACAAGATGTTTCGCCAATCGATTACTTCGAATTTGCTAAGAGTCTGGAGATATGCACGGTGGTATTTGGTCTCGACCTTATCACTGAAATCTTCAGCATCGAACGGTGTCAAGAATTGTTTGTGAATGCAGCAGTTGAAGCCAAGAACGGTATCATGTCAATTGTTGGCCACATTGCGATGGCCATCGTAAGCGATAGTCAAAATCCAGATACAGACACGTATGTGGAATGCGTTATCGACTGGCTGTATCAGATCTTATTGACTGCAGCGAGTACCGACAAAACTTTTACAAAAGATAATTTCGTGTTGGTCGTGATGTGCTCAAGAGTATGCGTTGCATTGATCCTGGAATACACTGCATCGACAGGCTTGAATTCTCGACGTCGGGTGTTGTGTGCAATAGTAAAATGGTTCGACTCAGTCCCATCAGACCAACTAATCGACTTGCCTGCATCATTTTTGAGGCAACTTCGACTAGCTGTGGTGGCTGCACGCTCTCAGGTGTTACCGATAAAGGTCTAAATCAACGAAACGGATCGGTCAAGCTTCGACATGGTGTGGGTGTTTTGTCTCCATTATTGAGATAGCAACGAGATTGTTGGAATCGATGAAACCACCCCAGTACAAGCCGTCACCAAGTTGGTAACGACCCGACACACAGTTGGAACTTGACAAGGCTCAGGGTGGTGCATTCATCAAGAATCGCTGGTGTGAACGCGTGTACATTATCTCGAGTTGATCTGAGCTTTGAAAGAAGGCTGAAAAGGTCGTCATGGCCGACCAAATAACACATATTTCTTCAACTGACCAACCTGATGAAGGGGAAGGAGATGATGTGCAAGTTTCGGAAAATGAAGAACACTTGAATTCTCTTCAGACTACTCATTTTCTTGAAGAAAATTCAAGTGAGGAAGATTCAAGTGAAGAAGATTCAAGTGAAGAAGATTCAAGTGAAGAGGAGGAAGAAGAACAACGAGTTTCAGTAGCCGATGAACAAGAAGATGTGAAAGAGACAAAAGACAACGTAGAGCAGGTTTCAGAAGCCGAAGATGAAGCCAATGAGTCGTCTGAAGAAGAGGATTCAAGTGAAGAGGAGGAGGAAAATAAGGAGCAGGTAGCAGAAGCCTCAGATCAACCAAATACGATGCCTGACGAAGATGATTTAAATAAAACCAAAGAAGAAAACGACGAGAAGATACCAGAAGCTAAAGATCAAGCAGATGTGTTGCCTGATGAAGAGGAAAAAGAAGACAAACATTTTCCAGAAGTCGAAGATTACACAGATGCATTACCTGAAGGTGGAAGTCACGAGGCTGCGGATGAGAGACAGATTCCTGAAGATGAAGTATCAGCAGATGTGTTGTCTAAAGAGGACGAGAGCAAGCCATAGGGACCGAAGAGCAAGCAGATGCAGCGCCTGAAAAGGATCCTAGTCAAGAGGTGAAAGGAACAGCGGAGCAAGTTTTGGAGGTTGAAGAGCAAGCAGATGCGTTGCATGAAGGCGAGAGTCTAAGTCAAGAGGTAATACCACCCGAAGATACTGAAAATGGACCGAGCGATGAAGAATCTAAGGGGAATGTCAATGAGGATGCATCAATTCAAATGGAACATATGTCATCTGAAGAAGATGAGATGTCAAACGACCAAATCATTAACAGTGATGCAACACTTGAACCGCACCAAGCCTTGGAAATGGCTTCGTTGGAGGAAACTGTTGCTACTGCTGAGTCGCCAAGGAATAAAGCAATATCGTCGTCTAGATTCACATCTTTCCAAGGTAAGAACAGGGATGAACGTCTGAAATTCATGGTCGAACAGGCCGAAGGAGAGCGAAAAAGGTTCGTTTGGGTGAAGGAGTGAAGTCTGTATTCCAGGCCAATATGGATGACATCGGAGCGCTTGGTATCGGCATGCAGCTTTACTTCATGCTCACAAAGTACTTAAGCGTGACTTTCCTATGCATGGGTATCATTTCTCTTCCAGCTGTCATGGTGAATTCGTACGGTCAAGGAATTACCAGTAAAATGGTGGATCCACTACAACTCGCATATTCCTCTATCGGGAACGGAGGCGTCAACAGTGACACGGCAGCTTCAGCTCGCAGTTGTCTTCCAATTGGTGACATCGATTGTACGTGGCAGACTGTTAATACGCCGCTCACGTCGAACCCCAAGGTAGTCACATGGATTGTCGCTCTTACCGACGTTCTGTACTCGTTTTTCTTCATGTGTTTCCTGCTCTTCTACTCGTACCGCGCAAAGAAAGCTATCAAAGAACACCAGAACAAGCACTTGACGCCTGCCAGGTACGCAGTGATGGTCCGTGGTCTCCCTACAGATGCAACAGAAAAGGAGATTCTGGAACACTTTAACAACCTTTATGATCTGACCAAAAGAGAAACATACCGTAAACTATGGTTTGGCTGTTGGTGGGGTAGACGGCACAAAGTGAGGCGCTCTCGTTCGAAGAAAGCGGTGAATCGAAATGTTGTCTCGAATGTGGATCACCTGGAAGGGTCTACCACGATTAATAAGGATCTTTACCTTAACACTTGGATTGCGGAAGTTAGCGTTGCTCACCCCACTGGAGGACTTTTACGTACTTACCTATCCACGAAATCTCTCGGTGATAAGAGAGACGAGATCGAGCAGTTGATTAAAACGTTGGAGGCCGAGAAGATGCTTTCACCTAGTGATTTCAAACCTGCAGATGAGAAATTGATCCACTCGTCGAGGGAAAAGCTGAAGAAAATACAAGCCCGCATTGATAGGAAGGACAAAAAGATTGCGGTTGTTAAGAATGCACTTTTGGAAGCGCAGGGGAAGAAGAAAATGAAGGGAAGTAAAACGCAGCATCAAACATCAAAAGACAAACTATCAGCAGCTGCACATGCAGCCAAGACAGCAGCAACAAACACTCAACAAGCATTTAATTGGGAGGCTTGTGAATGCGCTTTTGTGGTGTTCAACAATCTGGAATCTCGCCGTCGATGCATGCAGGATTATCGTCAGTCAACACACTGGCTGGCACGTGAAGGCCAGCCAGAGGAGCTACGCTTCCGCAAGATGTTCCCCCTTATTGTGACTTCTGCTCCCGAGCCATCGAACATCATGTGGGAGAACCTTGAAGTGACCAAGCGTGGGCGCTTTTATCGGCAGTTTGTGACGAACTTGGTGACAGTGCTGCTGCTGATTATTTCGTGCGCGATCATTTCGGCTGCACAGTCTACTCAGGAAAAATTTGCGAACCAGACGCCACCGGATGGACTTTGTGATCAATCTCTCCCTGCAGTGTACTATGCGGATACGTCTTTTTCTTTGAATGCTCAAAAGAGACCGATTACATGGTCGTTGTCTTGGTATTCGTCGCAGAATTGCACACTAGGAGCTTCCGGAGAAGAACGCTATTACGTCGCATATACCAACAAAATCCTGAACGATTTAGACACTACGCGGTTGTCGTATGGACCTACCTATCCGAATCCCGAGCGATGCGTGGATCCATGTATCTCTGAGAAAAGTACGGAAGTGTGCAACACACTCCCGTGCTTCTACTACAATGAATTGGTGCAGTCTGAAGGTATGAGTTGTGAAGCGTACGAGGCTAGTAATGTGCTGTATTGCTTCTGCTCCTCAGCACTGACGAATAGCATCAAGACATACGGCTTCATCAAAGGACCAAAGAAATGTGGGACGCGAAGCCGTGTCGTGGATTTACCAAAGACTACCTCATCAAGAACTCGTTCATGCTATTCGCTGCCGGCATCGTTGTTGTAGTCAACTTTTTGTTGAACAACATTCTGCGCATGTTTGCAGTTTTCGAGCGCCACTCCAGTGAGTCGACAAGGACAATTCGAGTGGCAGTGAGGATGTTTGTTGCCCAGTTCCTCAATACCGCCATTATCGTCATGCTGTGAATGCATCCTTTGGTTTAGGCAACGTCAAGGTTGCTAAGGAGCTATTGGCGGCAAATATGCCGATTTTGAGCGTGGTTGGTATCCAACTGTTGGCATGGGTATCGCAACGACCATGTTGCTTAATGCTTTTTTACCACAGATCACGCTATTCATGCACATGTACGTTGTGTCTCCAATTCATCGCTGGTATAAGCGCCGTTCAATTCGCACCCAGGCGAAAATGGATAAGCTGTATGCTGGTCCGACTTTCGACATTTCACAACGATACCCAATGGTGCTTAACTCAGTTTTTGTGACGATGGTTTTCTGTGGTGGATCACCCATATTGCTGTTCATCGCTACAGTGGCTAGTGCAGGTGTTTACTGGTTCGACAAGCTGTCGATCTTGTATCTGTACAGTGTGAAAACAACTTACGATGAAATTCTCGGCAAGGTGACGATCCAAGTGCTTCCTTGGACATTAGCGATGCACTTGGGCTTTTCGGCGTGGATGTACGGGAATACAGATCTCCTCAAAGGCAGCGTGCTCAATCTACCATGGCTCTTGAGATCGGTGGGGTTGAAAGCAGTTTTACTCGATCATCCCAACGCTACATCCGATGAATTGTATGGCATTCTGACCGATAAACTCGGGAAGTATGACGTTCTTGGTAAACATGGTTTCTTGGTAAAGATCGTGTTTTCTCAAGTGATGCTGATGACGATTCTGTGCTTCGCTGTCACATTTGGTCTCTTGTTATACATTATTTTCGGCAAACTCGTGTTCGTTGTGCTCAGACAAATGCTGGTGTTCCTCAAGCACGTGGTGTTCATCCCAGTTGAGTTGTTTCATGCATTGTTTTCAAAGGATGACGAAGCTCGCGCTAAGGAAGCTGAACGTCGTCAGCAAAAGAAAAAGGAAAAGTTACCGGTAGTCATATTGCCCGAGTTTACAGAGCCTTTCGTGATGTCTGTATCACGAAGGTACAGACCAGATGAAGGTCTTGGTTTCCAGAGGTGCAGAGTTGACAACACGTACGAGCTTACATGTGTGTGGCCGAAGGATATTGTTCATGAGAATGGCGTGGCTCGAACGGCAGGCGATCGAAAACTATCGTGGGAGACTATGCAAGCTCCTGTTACGTCGTACGCCATCGAAGCGAACGAAAAGTATCGCTATCCTGTTAAACAAATCTTGAATGCCTGGAAGCGCGTGAAGGAAGTACGGCGAGAACACTCTCCCGAGCCGGTGCATTTGGAGAAGGTTACTCCTGGAATTGCCAAGAACGAGAGTCACGTGGAGACTGCAGTCGCAGCAACGGAAATCATTACAATCGTCGCTGAAGGTAAGAACGACGAAGATACTGAAGATGCACTTACCGAAACTAGGCCGGAGGAGATCGCGGGCTCGATAGAAACAGACGCAGCAATTGAGCCTGTCGATGAAGAACCAGCTTCAGATAGTACTGAAGCTAATGGCAATGGAGAAGTATCAACAGATACTCCTGCGATCGAGACCACAGCGGCATCTGCTGAAGCTGCACAGGAACAACTCGATGGGGACAACAAGTAAGGGGTTATTCGCCAAGTACCAGGTAAAATGAAGAGTTAAATTTTCAATGCAGAGGTGGTTCATATTAACTATTTGAAGAAGCAGGTTGCGTAGCTAGTTCTGATGTACTCAGCATCCAGGGTATGGTACACACTTCGTTTTGGCTATGTAGTCGTGGCCTTGGCGTTCCAGGCGCAGGAGGACAATCCAATGGCGAACGCCTGGATCGGTGCCAATGGGAACCTGAAGTCGAGAGCGAACTTGGATTTGGAGAACTTTCCGAATTGCATCACCACGCGGTTACTGCCCGTGGGGTCTGGCACGGGACTCACGCTTCCTGCTGGTTCTTCATCGAGCATGAGCATGAAATTCTTGGCCGAAGCTTCACGAATGCGACCGCCATGGAATTTCAACATCAGTGAGTTCACTTCAGGGCACCAAACTGGCAGCTTACTTCCAATCTTGATGCGGTCGCTTGTGGGCGTGTCAAATGTGAAAATGTGCTGGAACTTGTTGCGTGGTGACGGTGAAGTCATGAACTTAGTTCTGGAAATACCTCGAGGTGTGCCACCCGAAGAGGTGATGCCACGACTGACACGAGGGCACCAAACAACCCGAGACCGTTTATCTTCCATGATAGCGGGGATAACAACCGCGAAGCACCGCATCTCGGAACCAACGACACCTGCTGCTTTGGTGAAGTGCGAAATATCCGCTAGAAGTTGACGGTCGGCACCTTCAACAGCCTCCGAGGTGGCATCTTCACTGACGTTGCTGCACGTGAACGTGTTAAAACTCTGGTCACAACCCTCGCAACCACAACTGTAAAGCTTGAAATTGTGGTCGGTTGCCTTACGCAGGACAGCACAATAGTGACCCATCGGTTCTTCTGCTTCACCCGACTCGGGAAAATTCTCGTACTGTGAAATGTAAAATGTACCACCAACTTGCTTGGCACTGAGCAAGAATTGATCATTGTTCCAGTACATTTTGTACTGGTTCTTGTTGGCGCGCTCTACAGTAGAGTACGTCCATGCTTTCGCTTGAGTTGGGCTTAGACATTCCTCAGCAAGATATTCTCGAGCATGACCACTTTCAAGCATGTCCATATCTTGGAACCGTTCCTTCGGAATGGTAGAGCCCCAAGCCGGACTAACCACATCTGAAGTGGGGGTACCATCCTTCTTGAGATCGTCGTCAATGGCTGCATTCAGGTGAGCTGACAATATTTTAGAGGCTCTTTCGAGGAATCCGGCAGGTGCCACATTAGTTTTAGCACGACCATCTCCTTGTCTGGGCAAGTCCGTGTCGATGAACAGACCTGAACGTTGCATTGTGTCTGCCATGGTTGCTCAGTTAACTTGGTGAAGTCTAGGCAAGTATGTTTATGATCGATGAGGAATTTGGCACTCAGTTGAGCTTTTTTAGGCCGACTTACCTTTCAATGTCGAGGCAAGTACCAGATTGACTTGCGTCCTCGATAGCGAGGACGAGAAGCGAGATATCTCGCTCCGCCCAGGTGGATGGTGGAAATCTGTTGGGCTCAGTATAAATAATGACTGCATTGATTCCCAAGAATAGGAGGAACATCGTCGATGTTGTTCCTCCTATTTTTGAGTGGAGGAGTTTGATTCTTATCCAACAGTCTGTAGCTTTATTTACTTCGAGCTTGAACTTGTGGACTCGAACTCAAGCAATTCTGGTTGATTGATTGACAATATCATGGAGGTATGGCTTACAGTCGAGTAGGAGTAACTGGTCATTGAGCATCGGCTGTATGGCGTCATTACCAAATCACATCGATAAATCCGACCAATACGACAACAATGATCAGTACGGATTCGTATTTTCGAGTATTCAAGAGCATTTGACTTCCGGCCATGAGATCCAATGACCGTTTACATCGTAAAACACACGCTAAAAATGGTTGCAGGGGCTCAACAATTTCTGTTTTTCAAACCAGAAAACCCCTGCTGAATCAAGCGACTTATGATCAAGGTAATCATCTTCGCAATACTTGCTACTTGGACTGCAATCGACCAAGTCGTCGCAAACCTCCCGGTTGCTGTCGTTGGGGACTTGCAAAATGTTTCAAACAGCAATTCATCATCAACCAGCGCTGATGGTGGGGAAGTGGAACTTGGTTATCAAATCGCTGACGTATCAGGGGCACAGGCGTGTGGAGGTGAGGGATTCGACTATTCTCGCTATTGGGTCGGACCATTGCCGGATGGAGACACCACCAAGTTAAAGTGCGTTTCCGGCTATCGTTGTGAGGCCCAAGACTCAAGTCCGATATTTTGGTGCAAGCAATATGCACTCGCATTGAACACTAAATGCGGAGGCTACCTGTTCTACACATTGTTCAAGTGCATCAACGGCACGGCATGTATCATCGACCCCGTCCGATACGAACCTCGCTGTTTACCAGTAGAAACAACGTAGAGTACTCTAGAAAATTTCATGAAAAGAGCATTGATAACATCCTCGGCTTTGATTTTACATGGATTTTTTCGAGTCTCACGGATTCCGTGACAAAACGGGAAGTGACAAACAAAGGTGTTGATGCTCAACTTTGAGCCATACTCCAACGATTCGCTGTCAGAGAAGGTTAACCTTACCGTACCGTAAAGCCAGCAACAACGACACCACACGACCAAATTCGAGCCAGATGCACTCTAATGGAAGGACACACTAGTGTACCGACTTGGTGTTGCCTTGTAAACTGTCCTTACCGCATTTGCAAATCGTGTCTCTTATCTCTTGCCCAGACTGGGGTTCAAACATGTAGGACACGCTCGGTTTGTTTCTGTATGAGAGACCACTTGTTTACCATTTCGAGGAATCCAAATTATGTCTGTAGTGTTAATAGCTTTGCAGTGCAATAAATTAAGTGATCCATCCTTAGGGTAAATATTAATCGACCACATGCTAAGCACAGCCAAAACATCCATGCTAGGGCAGCCACAAAAATGATAGCAAACTGAAGGTCCTGTCCACTTCGCAGAGCCAGGACGGACTCAAATCAGCTTGGCTACATTTAACGTAAACCTCAGGTCATGCTTTCAATCAGGTAAAATCAAACAGAAAATCTATCTAACATTACGAGCACAAATTATTCAGTCTGAAAACCATGACGTGGTCCACATACCTAACGGGATACGATCGTTCGACTTATCGCATGGTCACCCTGAGTTTTGAGATTCTTTGGCTAGCTGTACGTCAGTCTCGAATTCTCGGTCCAAGCAGCATCGACGGTCTCCGATAAAAATCTTTTTGCAATGACCTCGCTTCGATTCGTGACCATTTTGTTCGCCTTCATTCTGGTGAGCATTACTGTCCAAGCAGCCAATTTACGAAATGCAGACAGTTCGCAGCCCATCCAAAGCGATTCCAACAGTTCCACCAAAGTCACGCAGGACTCGACAACTTCAGTTTCTAGTGACGCGCTGTCAGGTGCCAGTGGATCGGAGTATAGGAACATCGCCCCAGTAGGAGAATCCGGCGGCGTCAAGGCGTGGGCCCAATGTGGTGGTCTGTACTACCTGGGAGAGACCAGGTGCCAAGAGCACACCTTCTGCAAACAATTGAGCGAGTTCATCTCCGTGTGCTTCCCAGAATCAAGACCTACGGAGAAGGTCGTCAGACTCGAGCTCTAGTCGGAATCCAGTCCATAGCTAGTGGTAAAGGTATCAAGTAACTATTCCTAATGTTATTGGACGCAGCGCGTCCGAACTCGCAATCGTTTGATAATCAACGAGCCGTTACCACAGCACAAGGTGGTAGCACACACTTTCCGTTTTGCTCCAAATCTGACACATCAAGAACGTCCTCACCGTGCCAATGCACGTCATTAGCTTTTTCATCATGACATTCGCGACGATGACTGCTGCGGTAACGGAGAACCATCATGATGTCACGGGGAGACTGCTGGACAATGGATACTCGAGTTCCAATTCTGGCAGCGCAGTCGGCGCCCTCGATGCATCCACAACAGGTAGTGCCACGGACGAGATGACCGTACCACCCGACACACGTGTACCCAGTTCGACGACACCTCCAGTAGCGCAGCCCATTGTTGACGGTGTCAAAATGTTTGGTCAATGTGGCGGGATCTTCTACTCAGGCACCACCGAGTGCTATGACCCTGACGCATATTGCAAACAGCTCAGCATTTACAGCTCGATCTGCACTCCCAAACCAGATAGTTAACCCCAATACATCTCGTGGCATCTTGATTCAGCCATCCTTGTCTCCAGTCACCACGACACAATCCCAAGAGATGCGATCCTGCAGTGGCCATTGATAAGAATACCTTCAAACCGCACATTACCAGCGCATCCGTTGTCAAAAGTCACGTTGCAGTCGTTCCCAACCGTTCATTGACTTGGGATTTCGCCATCACATCCAGACCTGCAAAATCCCTGTCCAACATGTTCAAGCTACACGCCATTCTCGTCGCAGCTGCTGCCTTCATGGTTCTCGACGGAGTAGCTGCTCAAGGGATAAATCAACATTCCTACTCGGGTAGCGGAGACTCCGACGCTG
Source organism: Phytophthora palmivora (assembly GCA_008079305.1). Classification (NCBI taxonomy): domain Eukaryota; phylum Oomycota; class Peronosporomycetes; order Peronosporales; family Peronosporaceae; genus Phytophthora; species Phytophthora palmivora. Next base: position 267,917 of record VOQZ01000981.1, read on the forward strand.
GACACACGATCCCTCCATCCAAGGAAACGCCAGCACCTCCGTCCAAAACTACGAACCCCATCGATACTGGCGACGGTGTTGTACCGCGCTGGGGTCACTGCGGCGAGAACGCGAAATGTGCAAAGGGTACGTACTGCAAGGTACTCAGCAACGAAATCTCGCTTTGCTACCCTGCGTAAGGAGACAACAACATCAATAAATGAGCATGCAAACCCAACTTTCATTCTGCAATACCAACCTCCAAAGCACGCGCTATTTGTTGAAAAGCATCTTGCGAAAGTCCTCATTGCTTTTCGGAGTCACTGTTGGGGCCGTAGTTGTCTCTGACGACTCAGACTTCGGTGCACTGCTTTGAGCAGCCAGCTTACGACGAAGCGCACGCGGCATCAAACTAGTTGCTGATCCACTAGATGGGAGCGCAAGTCGTGTAGATGGTCGTGCGTGTGGCGCATTAGCACCTTTACTAGTAGCTCCACCTTGTTTACCTGAAGTGGTGGCACCAGCCTTCCGCTTCTGCTTCTGCTGTTTCTCCTGCTGCTCGAGGATGTGGGCGATTGAGAAGCGAGAAGGCTTCATCGTCACCTGCTCGCCAAGTTTTTCTTGTAAAGCAGCTACGTGGTCCAGGCAAAATGTTACCTGCGAAGGCTCGGCTGTTTCCACAAGACCATAGTTCTTCAGCTTGCCATGACGATCTTTCAAGATCGATACGCGAGTGACAACCACAAGTCCACCTACCGACTGCATTGCCTGTTGAAGAGCCGTCTGTAGTTGTTCCTCTGTTACTTGCTCCTTCGACCCCTCTCGGTTAAGATCACCAATGTACAGTGTCAATGGATCGATTTTCCAAAAACCTTCACCGCCCGAAGATTTACCGGCAGGTGTAGACGCTGAGGTTGGCGAAGGCTTTGAGCGCTCAACACGCAGTGGATGTCCGTGAAGGAGGGACCCGTCCAACTTAAGCCCTGCTTGAACACCAGCGTCGTCCGCAAACTGCACGTATGCCATCCCACGCGACTTCACACGTTCACCACGCGTTTTCACAACTAGCCGAACGTCCTTCAAACCAGGAATGTCGATAAACAACGCCTCAATATCTTCCTTACTCGCATCCTTCGACACATTACACAAGAAGAGCGTGTGCTCATTCGTCAGGCTCTCGTGTACCTTCTTCTTCTCTGCGCTTTTCGAAGTCTTCCCATCATCTACCTCGATGGCTGCAGCACCATCTTCCTTGCTATGAGTAGCCAACTTTGCACGTTTCGCAGTAGGTTGCTTCTGGGAGCCTTTGACCTGCTTCTTTCCTTCGGTGGTAGCGTTCGACTTCCGCTTTTTAGCATTTTTGATCTTCTTGTCTCCTTCAGTGTGCGTATAGCTCATAGCGGGAACAACAGCTTGAATTGGTACAGTAGCACGGTGCTTCGCATGATAGCGTCGGGCGCGAAGATAATTTGTCAAATCACCATTTTCACGCTCAAAGATAAGCCACGACTCAGCGAGGACAATTGGAGCATCTTTTACACGCCTCACTGCTTCGTCAAACACCATCTTGCGTATGATTGAAACGGAGTAAGCATTCATCCGTTGAAGTGCTTCTAAGTATGCGATCCAAGTAGCAGCTTGATCGCCAAGAGGGGTACTCAGCGTATTCTTCCACAGCTTGTTCACTTCGGATACTTTCATGACTATTGGTGGCGTATGGCTTGTAGCTCCAGCTGGTGGCATCAAGGCCCAGTAGCACTTTGCTTGGTATTCTGCTAACCGCATCTTTCCCTCCAGAAACTGTGGAAATGCCTTGTTCATAAAATGTTCGCATTCTGCGAAGACATTACCTACCAGCAATTCCACTTGCCGCACAGAGTTCTCTAGGTCTTGACCGTCAATGTTTATGGAGGCATGGCGGCGCGCTGAGTCACACCACGTGAGCAAAACATTAAGGAGGTGGAACTGATCCATGGGCGAGGTTGAGCGGGTTAAAAATTCTGTCCGCATAAACTGTTCAACTCCATGGGTATACTTGTGCACCCGCTCCATCTCAATCAGTACTTCTGTCCAAGCAAAGGAGTCGAAAGGCACATTTCGCACAGCTCTTCGTGCAACAGCCAGCTTTTCGCTGTCTTTTTCCGTCAATGTGATAGCGCAATCTAGCTCAGGCTCCAAATAATCCAGATAATTTGCCCAGAGCGTTGGGCTCAGGCACATGACTGACATCGCACGCTCGTACAGACATACCACAAGTTGTTTCCCCTTCTCTGACGTGCTGTCCTTATCACTTGGCATCAGCGGTGCGACGCGGTGCTTGACAAAATTCAGATATTGCATCCAGGCCTGTTCTGGCGTTGCAGTCTCTTCCGTACTGGGCACTGCATTAATCCTAGATTCAAATCCACGGAGTTTCTTCATCAACGGAGCAAATACCTTGCTCTGTTGCCTTGCAGCTTCTTCAAACTCTCCAGAAGCGTCAGCATCTCGAGTATTGTACGCGTCCCACGCCCGAAACTCCGACATGACGAGGTCGTTCTGGTCCAGAGGCAGCTGCATCTGTTTGCAATAGAGCTCTCGAATAGCTCTCTCCTTCTGCAGCTCAGCATCGTCAATCTCGTCGAACTTCTCGGCTGTAAGCTCACGACACAGAGCCCAGATCTCATGACCTCTAGCAAAGTGTACTCCTACCGTCATCTGGGCCTTGTTCATTACCCGCTCCAGCTCCTGTTCGTCTCCATTTTCCTTTAAAAATCTCAAATACTGCAGCGTCAGCGGCACAGACAAGTAATCTTCATGTGACAGCTCGAAAATTTGCTGCAGTTCGACCACTGCGTCTCCTCTAGCCTCGGCATCACTGATCCACTGCATGTACATATCTTCTGTAAGAGGGAAATCACGCTGGAATGTCTTATAGAGCTCTGCACGCAGTGAATGGTAGGCTTGAAGAGCATTTTCAAGCTCTACAGCGTCCGTTATAGTCTCCGACGAGGGCCAATGCCATGTTACGTGGCCAATAGCGGTCGTAAACTGCTCGTATTGTACGTCCTGAGGCTTCAACGTCTGTAGAATCGGGTTTGCAACGTCTTGACAGCATTGGAGCACATTTGGGAGCGCTGTGGACGCTTCTGGAGCAGTTTGAGGGACGGTTGGGGTGGATTTGGGGGGAGTTTCTTCGTCCTCGTCCAGCACTTCTACGTGGACACTGGGAGTGAATGAAGCGGTAGATGGTAGGTCAGATACGTCCGCCATGTCCTCGTCACTGGAGAAGCCTGAGGACGAACTATCGTCGCCATGGGAAGCATCGTCGCGAGCCATCTCAACCGTGGGTGGATATGATCTGTCGTGTCACTAATGACAATGTTGTGTACGACACATCGATTGAGGATAACCTTTGTGTACACCACATCGATTGATGAGTTTTGTGTACGCCACACAGATTTGCAATTGGCGACCAATGCAAGTGGAAATGACGTCAAACAACGTCGTCGTCAGTTTCCTGCATGATCAGCGGGTGTTGCAACGCCACACATCTGAGATCATGTGGCTGCCCTCTAAAAGTCACAAAGTTGATTGATGGTCTCTGCTAGGAATTTCTAGGAATAGGAGACCGTCGATCGAACTTCGGTGGAGTCTGCGCGAAACAACACTCGAGTGGCAAGTACTGGCGTAACGCTCGTGGCGTCTTTCGCAAAGACAGCCGGCATCACGAGTGACTGTATAATAGTTTGACATGCACAATTAGGTGACCTAGCCTGATCACTGCAACACAAGCACAAACGTTTGAGAAAATATGCACCCCCTACCTCAGCAAGTTTTTGCATGCCATGCTAATAAACAACTGTCGATTGGCCAGTTTTTAGTCCCAAGTGGTACTATCAAATCTGATGCTCTAATTTTGCGATCACAAAATGTGCTGCACATCAAAATGTACTTGTTTTCACTATGCGACGGACGTGTTTACGCCAAGTGTAACCCGAGTGTAACCTTTTGGTCCCACCTGTCGTCTTTTTGAGTGGGTACGAGAGTCAGACGACAGATAGTCAGAGCGATCGGCACTGCAGGCATTTCCACTTCGGCCTCGCAACCGACAGTACTAACTCACGCATTCGTGCGTTCTGGTCCTATCAATCGACTTGCATTCATTGCATTGACACATTCATACACACGACTAGACCGATGCGTTCTGGATGGATGCGCATCGTCACGGCTGCATGCCTCATAGTGGCGGCTGTACATGCGGAGGACTGTGGCAGTGGAAGCAGCAGTCTCGAGGGTTACGTGGGTGATACAGTGCAACAGGAGCAACAGATAGAAGCGACCACTGCCCCTCCTACTACAGCTCCAACCGCTTCGTTCTTCGGCTTGGGCTCGTTGCTGTCCAACTCGGTGTCTGGGACTGTCGACTCGGGTACAGATGTAGTGGATTCTACCACTTCGACACTTCAGGAGACGACTTCAAAGGTGGATGATGTAGTACAGACTACTGGTTCGACGCTGGAGGGGGTGACACAGACTGTGGATTCGACCGTGGATTATGCTGGTTCGACTGTTGACGATGTGACGCAGACAGTGGATTCTACTGTGGATGATGTAACGGAGAAGGTGGGTTCTACCGTGGATGATGTTACGGAGAAGGTGGGTTCTACCTTGGACGATGTGACTCAAACAGTAGGTTCTACACTTGACGACGTGACTTACACTGTCGGTTCTACCTTGGACGATGTGCCGTACACTGTTGGTTCTACCTTGGACGACGTGACTCAAAAAGTAGGTTCGACGGTGGATGATGTTACGACGACGGTAGACTCGACTGTCGATGGGGTCAAGCAGACGGCTGGTTCGACAGGTGACGGTATTACAAAAACGGTGGACTCAACAGTGAATGGCGTGACTGATGTAGCGGATAGTGTGATCGACACTGTTGCTCCTGTTGTGCAAACTGTGACCAACACGGCTGGCTCGACAGTGAAGAAGGTGGGCAACACGACATCTAATGTGGTGAAGACGGTGGCTCCAGTTGTGCAGACCGTGACGGACACGGTTGGCTCGACAGTGAAGAAGGTGGGCAACACGACATCTAATGTGGTGAAGCCGGTGACTCCAGCTGTACAGACCGTGACGGACACGGTTGGCTCGACAGTGAAGAAGGTGACGAACGTCACATCTAACGTGGTGAAGACGGTGGCTCCAGCTGTACAGACTGTGACCAACACGGCCGGGTCGACAGTGAAAAAGGTAGCCGACACTGTTAAAACGGTGGCACCTGTTGTAAACAAGGTGACCACGACTGCTGGCTCTACAGTGAACAAGGTGACCACTGTTGTGAAGACGGTGGCGCCTGTTGTCTACACGGCGACCAACCCGACAATCAATACCACTGGGAACACTACTCCGAAACCAGTTACCCCAACGGCGACGTCACGCACAGAAACAACAACGCAGACTGTGGGTAGTACGACGTCTGTGAAAGGAGGACTTCCGTCAACACCTACGACAACGCCTACCACTGCTCCCACGAAGACCGGAACTAGCACAACCAAGCAGACTTCGTCGTCACAAAAGGAGGAGGAGAAGGCTAAGTCAGTCATCTCGAACTTGAAGACTCTCACGGCTACTGAGTCGTCTGAATCCCAGACGGAGAGCAATGCCGACCAGACCGACTCGGACTCCAGCAAGTCTAGCTCTAAGAAGAAGAGCACGTCTGCTGGTGACGAATCTGACAGTGATGACACAGTGTTTGTACGTAAGTCCTCGTCATCTTCGTCGTCATCTGCCGATGTTGCGGATGTGACAAAGAAGCCATCTACCAAGAAGACTGCCAAGACTGAGAAGACATCTGCTTCTGCCTCGACTAGCAGATCTGGATCTAGCTCCGAAGAGGTTGGAGTCGCCGATGACTCTGCTTCTACTTCGGAGGGCTCGACCTCAATGTCTGGATCGACGGAAGGTCCCGATGTGGGCGATGAGCCAACTCCTGAGCCTCAGAAAACAACATTCCGTCCTGAACCTGTTGCCACAACAGCAGCACCAGCTCCGGCAGCTCCAGCGGCGACACCCACTCCTGCCGCAGCGTCAACGTCTGGTAGCGGCAGTCTCACGAGCCAGGAGGCTCAGGCTAGACAAGCTGAAAAGGTATCGGGGGGATCAGACAAGGGCACATCGGTAATGTTTGCAGCAGTTGCCGCTTTTGGTTGTGTGGCTATTGTCGCCATCGTTGCGTACATGAAGAAGCAGAACCACGAGACTGAAGTGGGCCCCAACGGCGAACGGATGTCTGCGACGACGGCGGAGGGAGCTCGCACCTCCGAGGACAGTGTGTACAACGACCCGTTGGGTACGCGTTACTCGAGTATCGTCATGATCACGCCCAACGGCGACGGCGTGTGCATCCTGTAGAGGGACAAATTGAGTGAGTAGCGCCTAGACGACGACGGCGCTTTGTGAATTGAACGACATGTTGATAGCTTTTACCCTCGGGATTTTTGACCTAAGTAATCGAGTGTGCTGCCGAGTAACGTTGTCAACATCCAATCTCTTTTTTTCTTCCCATTCTTCAAGGTCAAAGTGAGAGAAGTTATCCCAACGGAATTCTGCTTGCCATCCTGTTAGAGCTCAAGTGCCCATATTGACAATATCTCGGTTTGTCGTGATACAGAGGAAGGAATAAAGAGTTTCCAAGGTCCATAGACCAAAGTTGTAGGCTTGAAGCACTGTTGTGTGAGATCAAAGTAGCACATTCGTTCAAGTGCTAAACTGACGAGATGTACTAGATGCCAATCCAAGCAACAACCAAAAAATGGTGACACAATGACACAACACTGTGCTTTTTGAAGCCTTAGGATTAACTAAGCGTGCGCGTTCTCATCAGTACTATTACTTGGATGCTACTTGTAGGTAGCTGCATTAATCATTTAATCGGAATCGCTGACTTAAGTTGTCGAGTAAGAAAATGTGGTCACTATTTCGTTATTTTACTCTTGTTCGCGAGGACTTGTTGGGGTAAGAGTCTCAGTAGGCAGCACTAACCTGACAACAACATCACCACGATCTTTGCGCATGGTGTCGAGAGGGTGGAATGGTGTAAGACCAACTGGGAATGCAAGACGATTGCAAAACGTGGTTTCGACTTCGTACAACTCGTTCATTGGGTCTTCGGCGTCGCAAATTAGATACCAAGTCACCGCAATGAGCTTCACGCGTAAACCAAAAGCCCAAGTCGGTTCCTTTGATCCAGGAACTGCTTCCAAATACGGACCAACGTCCATGTGAACTTCAAGCGGAGAAGCACGAGCAGAAGCTGGACGGAGCAGTACTCGATCCGTCTCGTGGTTGCTCAGAAATTTTCCCAGTAGTTCATAGGAACTTCCACCAGACTCCGTACGGTTGCTCGCATGCAGCACTGCCATCGCCACCGATTGCAAAGCATTGCTCACTGCCATAGGCGTTTGTTCTGGCATCTTACCAGCTTGACGAGCCAGCACAAGTTCCAACTCCCGTTGTAGTGCGTCCACCACAGCGTCATATCCTCTCGTGCCTTCTACCCGTTCACCATTGATCAACAACTCATCTCGACCGATATCCTTCGCGTCCTGGAAAATCTCTGCTTCCGACAATGTCGGCATGCGGCTCATATTATCCGGTGCATCACTGCAGATCGTCAATACTTGGTTCAAGTAACTCGTCTCCTTCTCTTCACTCTCCCTACTCTCCTTCAACCAGTTCGTCGATAGCATCAATTTCTGCTCTGATAGACCTTCAAACAACTGCTCGATGACCTCCTGGAACAGCGTCAAGTCCTCGTTCTCAGCACTTAGAGCATGATGCAGCAGTTCCGCCATCTCTTCAAGTTGTTGGCGTTCTTGCACCTTTAACGTCGTTTCCAGCAGCTTCTTGTAGCCCCACTCTCCTGATAATTGACGTAACTCTTCATTAATGTTCTCTAACTGTTCTTTCCTGCTTTGTGTGAGCTCTACGAAGCTGCCACGTGCAGACTCGACGTGCAACCGAGCGACGAGTGCTAGCGCCTCAAGCGTCTGCATCCGCTCAGCACCAGCTTGCAGAGCCATTGGCAACCCATCAATTGCCAGTAGAAGCGTCTCTTCAGCGCTGTAGGAGGCGTCAGGGGCGCTCAATGACGACGTGTAGACAGTCGGAGAGAGATTTGACATTTCATGCTCAAGTTCAGAGAGGTCAAAACCCCACTTCCCGCCATCGGATGCAGGTGATTCAGGGGTGGTTGGATGCGGTTGCGTCTTGGCTTCATGGCTGTCTAGGTTAGAATACGTGGGGGCTTGAGGAGGCGACGAGGTGGCGTCTTCTTCCCACTCATCCCATACTTCCTCATCAGCAGCCGTCATTGTTCACAATCTACACAAAAACTGAATAAAATCTAGACAAAAACTGAATAAAATCTAGATCGCTGGATAAAATCCAGAAATATTATATAATGGATACCATAGTCACTTTTCATTTGAGTGACATTAAAAGTATCAGAACAATGCTAGGGTTCCAATATGTTGTAGCCAAGTCGCGCGAGTTGTCGTCTGTCGTCGAGCGAGAGTTGTCAGCAGCTAGCAGTCGCGCGGTTCCCTTTAGCTCCGTCTCGTCCACCTCCTCCGTCGAAGTTGCGGGTGAAAACGCCGTCTCCGTTGCGTCAGAAGCTCCCGAAGTCTCATCTCTCTCCGGTCGCAATGAAGGTCAGTCATTCCTCCGTTCCCAGGAGAAATTACACGCACAAGCAGTGTCCAACCATCAAAATCTCATGAAAAGGTGATCAGCACTTCTACTCCTGCAAGTTGCAAGGAAAAATACCCAGTAGTTAACGAGATATTGATTTTTTTCTTATGTGTGTATTTTTCACTAAAGTGGACAGGAACTCGACGCTGCCTTGAGCCACGCTCGGTCCACACTGCAAGCCCAAGCGGCCAGTGAACAGTTCTTAGCCCAGAACTTCCACCTCGTGTCCAGGGTGCGGCAACAGCTCGCCGGAGTCCGAAGTTTGGTCCTTAAACTGGCAGAAGAAGCGGACGAGGTGGAAAATTTGCTAGTGCAGCGCTGTGAGGAGGACGCAGCTCGTCAGAACGCAGAATTTGCGGCTAAACAGCAGCAGGAACTCGAGAACTTCGAAGCTCAGATTGCTCAGGAGTCTGAAGGCCGCAAGCGCGAAGTGCTGGAGAAGAGACGTCAAAAATTGGCTAATGCCTTTATGAACGATCTACGGACGTACCAGACGCTCGTGGCTCATCACGGAGATGCAGCAGCTACGGAAGCAAGAGTGACGAAGGATAACAAGGAGCAGGTGACACTGGATGAAGTGGATTTGGTGGTGACGGCCGATCCGGAGCAGCTCGATGCGTTCTACGACTCTGGGTCAGACCAGGAAGAGGCGGAGACGCAAAATCCGAGATTCGCGTCACCGCCTGTTCCAAAGGAGCTAGTTGAAGAGGAAGAAGAGAAGGAAAATGATCAGAAGGAAGGTGAGACGGCTAAAGATGCAGTCGAAAAGCAGGAAGTAGTGAAGATGAAGCAGACAGCCGAAGTCACCGATGTATCGGTAAATGCAGAAGCTGCTGAAACGAAGAAGTAAGCTGAGTAAAAGTGATAGATCGACATACGTGAACAAGGTATCCGAATGCGATACTTATGAGCGATCAAACGTCAAAGAATCATCTTGGAAGTGTCCAACAACCTGTAATTTGAGCTGCAGCTTGGATATTTGAGGACCTCGAGACGCCACGCTGGACTCGTCGCTTCAAATTCAGATCCTATCCAGAAGATCAACAAGTGAAGATGGAGGCAAAGAGAGGTGCTGCAGTGTCCGAATCGGAATTGAATGAAGCGAGCAAGGGCTTACACGCAACAAAGGGCACGCGAGAGCATTCGGATTCACTCGAGTTTGACCCGCAGGTGGCCGAGAAGCTTGAAGCACTTTACGAAAAATTCGACGGAGATATCAAGGCCATTTTCGAGGTGAATTGCTACATGTCGTGCCACATTCATGGTAAAACTAATTGTTATGGAGTGAACCAGGAATTGGACGAGAGTCCTCGTAAAGCTCTGAAACATCCGCCATCATCGGCTGCCGAGTTCGGAAAGAAGTACGCTCAGGGCTTCTACACGATGGCCGAGGCCAAGTGATGCAACATCATTGAGTGACCTGATTGATCGACTTTGAAGCGAGTATTCTTCAGTCCAGACTAATAAACTCGAAAGCTTCAATCTACTGTGTCACTGATGCCTCGGCAGGCTTCATGTCGACCTCAACAACATCTTTTGGAGCTTCCTCCATGGTACTACCAAGTGCTAGTGTAGTTACCGTACCTTCGGGCTTAGTCGGAGAAGATGAAGGTGTCCCTGCTTCTCCGACCGTAGTAGCACGTTTCCAAGCTGCTACGAGCTCACCGACAGCTAATCTGTACTTGGCGTTCGCTTCAATAGCGTACGTTTTAACAGGTGCTTGGATTGCTTCCCATGTACGCATGGAATCACCCGGGTTACGACGAAAGCCATTGCTTACTGTTTCTTGGTTCCAATAACGCACCAATTCTGATGGGCGACTCGAATCACGCTTGAAGCCCAGCTTCGTGTCGGGACGAAACTTGGGACCTACGGACTTGCGGAAGAAATCCGTGAATTCAGGCATCACCACTTCGGACGGCTCTGATCTAGCTGAAACGGGAGTTCTAGGTGATGAGGTCTCGGCTGGTGTAACAGGTACGGTTGGTGTTTCTTGATCCGCTTCCCATGCTGTTGCCACTGAAGACTTCTGCATGAGAGGTTCAGCTCCATTCAATCCGTCTTCTTTACCATTAGGAGGCTGCAAAACGGGATCACTAGTTGGAATGTCCGTCAACACGACTTCAACTGCTACCTTAGAAGAGTGTCCTCCCTTCGGAGATTTTTGCGGAGCACCAGGTTTTGTGCCAGGAGAATGCAGCGGCTTGACTGTATTTTTTCGTCGTCGACAGCAACAGCGTCGGCATCGACAGCAACGGCGTAGACGACGCCAAAATGCAAGCAATGCACGACCAAGAGTGTTTCGAAGCACTGGTAGAAAAACCCGTACCCAGACAGCAGACAGGAGCATACCAACCACCACCAACATGAACAGAACAAACATGAGCATGACGTTCACGTGGAGAACTTTAATGACGAAGCCATGCTGTCCAAGAGGATCAAACTTAGCGGCCTGTGCAACCAAATTGTTGTACATTTCTTCAGTGTTTGTTGCACCATCAGTACTAAGGCCAAACAATTCAAAGACCCATGTGAGCTTAAACGTTGGCGCCTTGAGCAATTCCGTATTGCCATACATCCAAGATGAAAATGCCAAGTGAGCTACCAACGCCCACGGTAGCAAACTCAGCACAGATTCACCGAGAGCTTCATCGTATGCCGTTTTAACACTATAAAGCCGCAGGATGGACAATTTGTCAAGCCAGAACGTAGCGGTGCATGCTAAAGCTGCGATGAAAAGCAAGACGGGGGAACCTCCACAGAAAATTAGTGTCACAAAGACTGAGTTGAGGATCATGGGATACCTCACAGCCAAGTCGAAAGTTGGTCCAGCATACAACTTATCCATCTTTTCTTGAGTTCTTACATTTCGACGCGCGAGACAACGCTTCAATGGGCTGATCACAAACAATTGCAGTAAAAGAATCGCTTGTGGCATGATAGCGTTGATCAACATGGTCATCGTGACACCCATACCCACAGTCGGGTACCAATCTCGTTGAAAGTCGTTGTATTTTCCTCGAAAGAGTTCTCCAATAATGGGGACAGTACTCAGCGAAAGTGCAGCATTCACCACAAGCACGATGATAGCTGTGTTGAGGAATTGCGCTGCGAACATCTTGAGAGCCACAGCTGAAGCTTTGTTTGATTCACTTGTGTGTCGCTCGAAATTCGCCAAACCGCGAAGTGTTGACTTGAGTACGATGTTGACAATCACTACTACAGCTGAAGCAATAACAATGAAAGAGTTCTTGGCGAGGAAATCGGTCAGAAATCCACGACATGGAATAAATGTATTCCAGAGTTGCTGTGGTCCATCGATAACTCCAAATTCTGAAATACTTGTCTGTAGTTGAGCTGTACAGAGGCAATAAAGAACATGACTTGCTGTGTACGTTTCGCATTCTTCTCCAGTTTCTTCACGCACCTCGCTATCATAACACGCAAGTGTGTTGCATTTCGTACTCGATTTCTCGGAGATGCATGGATCAATACATCGATTCATCTCACTGACTGGGGACGCAGGGTTTCGCACGGTGATATTGTTGATAATTCCGTTGGAGTACGCTACATGATAGCGATCTTCTCCAGTATCTCCAGGAGTACACGTAGCATTGGGATTCCACTCGAGATCCCAAGTAACTTTCGCATCCAAGAAGTCCGGACTCGCATAGAAAACTTCGGGTAACGTTGATTCACAAAGTCCTGCGGGGGGTGCCTTGTCTTTAAATGTTTGTTGTGCGGACTGTGCTGCGGAGATAATGGCACCTGAAAGAAGTAGTAGAAGGAATGTTACGGAATTCGTGAAGCTGCGGCGAAGACGACGAGATCGCGTTGTCACCTCTAGATTCTCCCATAAAATGTTTGATGGCTCTGGAGCTTCAAGAACTACAAGTGGAAATTTACCATCTCGGAAGCGTAGTGCTTTTGGTTGGAACTTTCGTAGTAACCACTGGTTTGACCGTCGATAGTCTTGAAGACAGCGACGACGTGACTCCAAATTGTTAAACACCACGAACGCACACTCACAGGCGTTTAGATCTAAATGTTTTGTACCAGGGTCTTTCTTGGGCTTCGGCTTGGCGTTTGTTTTGGACTTAACCTGTTTGACTTCTGTCGTTGCAGATATCATTTCACCTGTAACTTCACCTGCAGCAGTAGCTTCTTGCTTTCTCAATTGTTCCTGAAGTTGTTTATTCGCTTGCTTGAGTGCCTTTAGTTTACTGGTTTTCTTAGTCATGGCATCATGAAGACGCTCCAACTTCTTCGTCGTTGCTTGGAGTAAAAGCTCATCAGCTTTTTTAAATGTCGATTTCGGCTTCTTGGGCTTCTTACCAGGAATTGGCGTCCAATTCTGTAAAACAAGTTCGGCTTGCTCCTTTTCCTGAGTGAGAATGCTAACAAGTGCTTGTGCTTCTGAGATTTTACGAGTGAGAGCTTCCATGGCCAAAAACGTTCGTAGGAGTCCTCCAGTGGGGTGAGCGATACTAACTTCAGCTATCCATGTGCCCAGGTACATTTGATGTTCTTCTTGTCTTGCTTGAATGTCTTCAAGAGGAATGCCTCCTGTAACAGGTCTTGATAGACCAGTAGTGCTTGGTCTTGCATGACCAGCAGTACTGAGTCTCCCAGTCGTACTTGGTCTGCCACTTGTACTTGGTCTTGGTTGTCCAGTAGTGACAGATCTTGAAAAACCAAGATCATCAGGCCGCCAAAGATGATCTAAATTGCTTACTACGTTGCAATTGACAGCTCCTTTGGACAGAGAGTTCTTGATTCGTCGTGGTCGTCGTCCCCAGCAACAGCCAAACCATAATGGATAGTATGTTTCGTCTTGAGTTGGGTCATATCGTGAGTTGAAATGCTCTAAAATCTCCCGTGTAGTAGCGTTAGGTGGCAAACCACGTACGAATATTGCGTACTTGGCCGGTGTGAGGTGTTCGTTCTGATGAGCGTCAATTGAGTGTCTTGCATGACGTCGAAATAGTAGATAGACAATCAGAAAAACAAACGAGTAGATTGCATCGCTAGATGTCACAATCCAAGCCACAGTCTCGGGATCTGCAGTGAATGGAGTACTGACGGTAGCTCCGGTGCAGTCGATTTCACCGAGAGGGAGACATTCCGATGGGTCTGAAGCAATATCCGGGTTTACACCTTGATTTCCTAGTGATGCATACGCAAGCTGTAATGGATCAACCATCTTGGACGTCACTCCATTGCCGTAATAGTTGACTACAATCGCTGGAAGTGATATGATCCCCATTGTCAAGAAAGCCCAGCTCAAGTACTTGATGAGCAAAAAATAAAGCTCCATTCCGATCCCCAGCGCTGCAATGTCGTCCATATTGGCATCAAACACGGATTTATTGCCTGCTGCAAGACGATCGAGTTTGGCAGCTGCTGATGCACGTTTGGCCATGGCTTTATAGTCCTTACTACTCAACGATGCAGCTCGAGCCGATTGAGGTCTAGCTGAATCAGGTCTATCTTCTATTGCAAGAGTAAGCGGATCATCACTGATTGTCAACACGGGTGTGATGACAGGTTGTTCTTGTTGGTTTTCATGAAGAGTTGGTGATCTTGGTGTTGTCTTGGCTGATCCGGGTGGTGGTTCATCTCGAGGTGTTTGAAATCTCGGAGTCCCTTGTTTCGATCCAGGAGGTTGAGATTTTTCTCGAACTGAAGGAAAGCGAGGTGTTTGTGTGGAACTGGAGTTAATGGTGAACGATTCTGGAGCAATTGGGGCATTTGGAAGTGCTTGAAGTTTGACAGGTAATTGTGCCGTGTTGTTTAACAATCGCTGCTCATCGATTTGAACCGGTGGAGGAGTTTTTGGTCGCTCAATGGCACCCGTCTCGGGATCATCTGGCACAGGGATTGCAGGTAAACCTTCCATCCTGCCAAGTTCGACACGAAAGTTCACGAAATTCGGTGAGTTGAAGCTGCTACGCTTGCAAAAATATTCTTGAACGTTGGTTTCCAAGAAATAACGGGCCTGCTAAGGTCTCGACACCTACCAGTGCTTTTGATTCCTAAAATTGAAATCCAGTTGCCCGGCTCAATGATGTTGATTCGTGACGTTGAATAATGACTCAACAAGTCCTGCTTCACTGGACTTTCAACGATACTATCGTAATATGTTGTATATTTCGGCTAGCAAACAGAAATTGGAATCACCTCGTCGCACAGATTTTGGATTTTTGTCGACGAGTACTAGATCATGGTAGAAACATTAGTAGGTGAAACGACCAGCAGTAGTTGGACAAGAAGCACTGCTCCGCTGACTCTCATGCCTCGAAACCGTTTGTAGTCTTGTTCTGATCTCATTTATCTAGCTTGTACTTGGTAGCGGACTAACAAGTAGCAGACGAAATTGATGCTGTGACGAGTGTTGTGGACTGCAAGCACTAGCATCGTTTAAGAACTCAGATTTGGGGTGGACAAGAGCTCTGCATCCTCGTCCCAGTGAATATTCATTCGAGAAAGCGTCCAAGTTGACAGTCCAGCGTGCATCTTGAAATTTACTTGATACTGATGATTTGGGCTCTACTCTCTATCACTGCTTTGGCTTTATCTACGGTTTCCACAGCAATGCTTGTCTTCAAGCTGTATCGAGACTGGGACGTCCGTGCTTCTAGTGTACAATGGCTTTTTGCCATCTTTTTCAGTTACCAATGTATCGGAGCAGCAGCCAGGCTGGTGTATTTCGTGTGGCTCACTGGGTACTTGGAACAAACTGCAGCTAATGGAGATCATTTTGACGAAGACACTTTGGTTGGTACCGAGTTGTATCGATTGGGAACGAGTGCGGTTTTAAAGTTGGGAGATAAACAAAGTGGCTGGGTGACTGCCACCATTATCGTCGGCGACTCGACCCACTTTGGACTTGCTATTTGGTGTTTACTGTTAGTGTATGAACTCTCGAAAGTTGTTGCACTCTCCATGGACCGTGGTGACCAACACGAGCGATCCAAAATCCGTCTGTACGCAAGTATCGGTCATTGCGCCATTACACTTTTCTTGGTTGCTGAAATTACACTAGCAATTATTTTCTCGGGCTACTCCAGCTACGCGTACATGCTTCTACTAGGCGCCTTTGTGTTGCATATCGGTGTTATTATCTACATGACTGTCACAGTGTTGTTTCTCAAAATTAAAGGCCGCAATTACGAGAGTGTGCATGGACATTTTGTGGCTTCTCCTCTCTATCGTCGACTCAAGTGGATCATGCTGGTTTACGTGTTGTTTGCATTGCAATTTAACCTCTTGTCAGTGATCATGTACGCAGCTCCAGCAAACACAAAACAATTTGCACGTTATGCTGGACCCAGCTTCGTACTGTATTACTTGCGCGGATTTGTGCTATCAATTGCCACTGGCTGTAGTCAACCTTGTGTTGTACGTAGCTTGAGGTGCTGTATACCTGATGACATCATGATACAATACACTCTGCACCGAGATTGCGGGATCATTCCAGTTGACAGGGAACTCCCCTATATCGATCCAGTCTTCGTCTTCACAGATATTGAGTCTTCAAGTGAGCTTTGGGCAGTAGGTGATGGTCGTATAATGCAACAAGCTACTCAAATTCACGATGATATTCTGAGGACTCTACTAACTCCATATCGTGGGTACGAGATCACGACGGCGGGAGATTCCTTTCAACTAGCATTTCACACAATTCGGGAGGCTGTTGAATACTGTTTAGAAGCACAACTTCAGCTCCTCAACGCAAAATGGCCAAAAAATCTCCATGGACTCGTACCGGCGACTCGAAAAGTGCGTTTTGGTACAAGAACGATATTTTGTGGACTACGTGTGCGTATGGGAATTCACGACGCAGCCAGTTCTGAAGGACGTTTAGTCCGAGACGTGCACGCAGTGACAGGTAAATTGATTTATACGGGAGCCTCAGAAGTCATAGCAAATGAGATTGGAGATTTGGGCGCTGGAGGACAGATTCTGGTCACCAAGCGAATTGCCGAGTGGCTTGCAGAGAATTCATCTCTGGTGGAGATCAAGTTTGTCGTCAAACCTGTTTGCGATTACTCCATTCCACGCCTAAATATCACGATGGAGGTCTTCCACGTTATACCGAAGCGGATGGCTACGAGGTGTAGTAGTTTTTATTCACCACGGCATATTGCGGAGATCGATCAAGACGAGTCACGAATTGAAAATGAAAGTGAAATGCACTACACATTTATTCAGACACCAAGGGGGAACTGTACGATACAACTGGATAATTTAGCAATGTAAGCACAATAAATTATTTGGGGCACCACAAAAAGTTGTAGATGCGGATAAGGCTAACTTAGAATGAACAAACTCAGTGTGCAAGTGCGTAAGAGCTTGAACTAGTACACGTTACCAGTGTTGAACGACAGAAATTACAACTGTATGGCAGTACTTGCGTTATTATTTAGGATTTTGCATGTACAACTACAATGCAGGTAAACACGTTTTTTCTTGAATATGTTTTTAATAGCAAGAAGTTCATGCTTGTGGTCTTAGTGTTCGGTAACCAGTCTTCAGTGATGACAGACGAAATATACACGACGCATAACGGATGTAGCGGGGAATGGCGAAGTGAAGCCCGTTGCCTTTGATCTTTAAACTAGCGAATAACATTTCACCACGAGGGAAAAGGTTCTGTTTTCTTGCTGTGTTGAGTAACTCAACCTTGAGTAAACCCACTCCATTCAAAGCAGACAATGCCTTTGAAATTAACTTCATGTTGTCTTGAAGGGTCGAAATTAGACAGCACTAGAAATTCTTCTAGCAGCATGCGTAATGAGAATTTACTGTCGACTTTCAGTCTAAGGCTTTCTTCATGTAAAGGTATAGTAAACCAGAATCCTTCAACAGTGACAAATTCACCACAAACAAACGCATTCAAGTCCCCAAATGGAGGCATACGGATCTAATCCAAACATCCAAGCTCTCTCTGCGGTGCTGCAACTTTCATATCGGCATAGGTTATCTCTCACTCACTTTTAGCCATCCAGCTGGCATCCAAAGCATTAAGTGCAAATAGCGGAGACCAATACAGTTCACCAGATGGAGAAGCCCCATCTTGTCGGGTTTGCTGCTCCATTCCATTCAGAACTTGACGAGTCTAGCCATAACCTGCGCATGCTTGTGCGCAGGTGCAGGAATTTCCATCTTCCTGTTCGATTTAGTGTTCACTTTTGGGATCAACGACGTTTATTTATCAACAAGCTATGGTTATGATATGGGCTTTCATGGGGTTGACCTCGGTGCTGCTGTCCAATATTTCTGCCATGCTTATTGCTTTCAAGTTGTATCGTGACTGGGACTTTCGGGTATCAAGTGTACGATGGCTCTTTCTCACGTTTTTCATTTATCTATGGCTCTACACACTTGGACGTGCAAGTTACTACCTTTGGGTAGTGATGCTCCCGATCAAAGAATTCGTAGATGGTAATAATGCCGTGCCGTACACAAGTAAGCAACTGGACCAACTAGGAATTTATGCTACAACTGATCTCAAGGCTTCACGAAGGTCCTTCCCGACAGCAATTTTGTGTTTCTGCGATGTCATGCACTTCGCAGTGGCTTTTGGGTGCTTCCGCTCATCTACGAGTTGTCAAAAATCGCAGCAAAGTCGATGGATCGAGGGCCTGCCAAGGAAAAAGCCAAAATTCGGATGTACATTATCGTAGGGCATGGACTCATCGCGTGCTTTTCAATTGCGGAAGTCATTTTGAGTGTTCTTGGAGGTGGATATTCCAGTTACACGTATCAATTAGCGTTGTGCATTTACATCATGCAAATTGTCACGCTGGTTTATATGGGAGTCGTGCTGTTCTTGCTCAAGTGCAAAGGTCGAGATGTTGAGTCGATCAATGGCCAATTTGAAGCTTCACCTGTCTACCAGCGACTCAAGTGGATCATGTTTGCGTATGGGCTCTTCGCATTGCAGTACGAGGCCACTTCACTCTTCACGTACGTGTATACACCTCGTGATGAAGCAACTCTGAGTTACATTGGCATCAGTCAAGTGATGTATAATACCACAGGGCTCGCATTGGCACTTTGCACTGGGTGTAGTTTACCGTGTACATTACGCTTTTGTGGTTGCTGTATTCCCGATGAGATGCTTGTTCAGCTTGTGGTGGAGGCTAATCGACCCGAAGTTCCTTGTTTGCACGACCGTGATGAGACTGTTGATCCTCCAGTGTTAAACCCCGTATTTGTCGTGACGGATATCGAGTCTTCCAGTGCATTATGGGGAATCGACGATGGCAAGGTCATGCAACGGGCAATTCAAGTTCATGACGATACACTTCGATCGTTGTTGAGACCTTATCGAGGGTATGAGATTACTACAGCGGGTGATTCGTTTCAACTCGCTTTCCACACGATTCGCGAAGCTGTGTCGTATTGCCTTGATGTGCAGCTCCAATTACTTGCTGCCGAATGGCCTAAGGAGCTTCACGGTCTGGTGCCTGCAACCAAGAAACGACGAGCAGGTCATCGAGTTATTTTTCGTGGACTACGTGTACGAATGGGAATTCACGATGCCATGGGCTCCGACGGCCATCTCCATCACAGTCCTCACGCTGTCACGGGCAAAACTGTCTACACAGGAGCATCCGAAGTCATTGCTAGCGAAGTAAGCGACGTCGGGGCAGGTGGTCAGATCCTCATCACACGACGAATTGCCGAGTGGTTGATGACCAACAAAGACTCATTACCCATGGATTACTCCGTCGACTACTTGTGTGACTACTTGGTTCCACAGGTGAACATGCACGTTGCTGTCTACGAAGTGTTGCCTGAAGAACTTGGTCGACGTAAAAAAATTTTCGCCCAAGACCAAAACAGTCGCATTCCCCACGTCGCCAATCGATCTGCATCCGGTTCGACAATCTTGGAAAGTGGTCTCGAAACACCTCTCGGTTCACCCACTTCATGGTTCCAAACACCTCGTACTCCAAGCATAATTCCCTTTAGCTCCTAGTTAGTATCTTGATGTTTTTTTTTGAGTTCACGTAATGTTTTGCCTATTTTTTCCAATGAGATGGATGAAAGATGCAAATGTGAAAAGCTTTTGCTTCACAAGAATTTCATCTCTTATTGAATATGCACTCCAGGTTTCCGCTTGAATTCATCTCGTAGTCCCAGTGAGAAGCATCCGTGCTCTACCAATTGGTGTGGCGGCACGAACGAAGCTGAGAGTGGAGTGATATTGTCATTTTCATCGTCAAAATCCTGAAATCTTCGAGTTTGGCGCTCCATAGGCTGCATCTTGTGTCCCGTAAATACGTCGTTCGAGTCACCGTCGAACTCCATCTTAAATATGTCGTCGTCATCGTCCTCCGTGTTGGTTAGTGCTTCGTCTTCAAATGTTTGTGTCATGGTCGGAATTTCACGTTTTGCACTTTCCAATGGCCAATTATTTGCCAACATGACGGCAGGTTCTTCCCATGACAATAATTGCACATTCGAGTTGCCATGACTTGCCAATTCTCTTTTGTCTTTTGCAACTTGTGGCAACTCGGAGTGAGAATTGGTGGGAATGGCAATTGGGGCGGAAACATGGTCAACTACAATTTCACTTTGTGGAGCCAATCGCCGAGCACGAAAGAGATGTGAACGGAGCCCAAAGACGTACGACTTGTCACTTGATGCTGCTCGTCTGTCAGTGCGTCGATTCGTGCGTTTGGTGTCACTAACGGGACGTCCGCGTGGTGCCAAGTCCGGCGTGAAAATGTTGAGTGCATGGAGGTAATTGGCGCGCCAGTTCTTGGTCCTATTGGCATTCAATGCCATGGCACTGGCATTCTTGTCCTGTTGCCTCTGGCGCGTCGTCATTGCAACTTAATGGGACTGTCCGCTCAGGGGCCGAAGCCACCTGTTGCTTGGTACTGGCAACTGTTGCGTCTCTTCCTGAACGAGCTTAGGTTTCAGTGATTTGCGTGGCGATCTTTAAGACACAACGTGCAAAAGTCTCAGCTCCTGTTCGCCATTGATCCAAAGTGGAAATGACACCGCAATTGCAACTGGCTAGACTAACGTGACTTTCTATCGTCAAATTTGACATTGCTGCGAAACGGTGAGAAAAACCAGACCATTGGAACCAACCGATTCGTTGCCATGTCTGTCTCTCGGTGAGGTGGATGGTAGAGGAACTTTCTGATACAAGCATGCATACTAGAACGCTCTTTCTCCCTAGTGCTATGCCAAACGGTTGGACAGCATGGAGGCATGCTGTCCACGAAGCGTGCTGCATTCTTTGTGTTAACTTGCACTGGTACCGCGGATCTTGCTCGATGGTGCTGTACGTACTCCCACGAGACAGACAGAGATACATATCTTTGCTTTTGCTTTTGCCTTATGTGCAAGTTGCATAATGAAAAGCTAAGATTGCAGTGGCAATTGAAGTACAGTAGCAAATATTGCAAGCGAGACCCAATGCTTATAAGGTCAAACGTAAGATTAGCGAAAAAATTGAAGACGGCAAGGCGAAGTGAAAATCATAATCGGAGCATATGGAGTTCGTGGCGGATATAGCCGCGATGATGAACACGACGAGCGATGGTCGTCAAGGTCACCTCAACTGCGCTGGACCTACTCGAGGTCCGGGAAGCGCATCACTTCCACGACAGCGAATGGTTCGGACTCCGAACCGAATCGGAGCCTCGAGGTCAAGAGCAGACGTCCAGGCATTCGGACTGGCGTTGGTCTCCCATCGTGTGTCGTAATGCACGGACCTCCACCAGCCAGTTTACACTTGGATTGAGTATGAACCGTTACTCCTGTCGTGGTAATGCCCGGCTTTCTATTGTCAAAATCTAATGTGAAATTGCTCGCAAGCTTCAACAAGACAGCCTGGTCACATGTAGCCTGACCACGTTTTTCCGGAGGGTGGTCAGACATGAATCGCAGCCTTGGTCGCCACTGAATCGACCACTTCTCCAAGTTTTTTCATCAGTGGCACGATCTTTCGTCACGGACAAGTAGAACGTGTCCTTCTCTACCAATTTCTGATGGCAAAAACTAGGCAAAGTGAGTTGCCAAACCGGTTGGCACTGCTGGCGATTCTCATACATCAGCGAGTTGCTGACAGCGACCACGTAGAGGGATTCAATTTCACTGGTCACTCGCATCGTGCACTGCAAGTCGCAGCAAAAATGCGCATGCTTGCCGTTTGCAGTACAGGCAAGTGATTGTGCAAACTTGCTTGGTCGCTGCTACCTTCTCGACATGCACTTTGTCGCGGGTATTAGTCGCACATGCACGTGCCAATATCCATGAACCACATCAACAGCTCTGAGAAACTCAGTCGCACTTCTAACTTTCGTGATGCTCCCAAAACGACTGGAGCAGCGTCGCCACCATTGTTCCGTATGTCACGACAGTGACATTCGCTCAGGCCATGAGATTCTTCCCATGGTGATCGATCCTTGCAAATTAGTATCCGATACATGTATTTTGAAAATACACAATGCTGCAAGCGTGCAGTCGACAAATGTCCTCCACTCGCAATGCGTTTCGTCATTACGATCAAATGGACAGCACTAGATATTCAGCGTCAATCGGATGATCGTCACATCAAGCACCAAGATTCCAATCTTTTCCACTCCACCAACGCCACTACCCTTATAATGTACATGTAACTGAGATCCTGACGTCAATCGCAACTTGAAAAGTTCCAATGGCCATTGACCACATACTTCCATCATCTTATTCCATTCTACTATACAAGTAGCGATGATTTGGGCTGTCCAATGCTCGAGCCCAATTCCTCGTGTAATGGCTCTCAAACACCAGATTCCCACAACGTTACAACCCCGTGCTGAAAAGATTGCCAAGTCACTTGAATTCACTATAGTGCCTACCAGCCGGCCGTTCATCTCGTAATTCTCGGAGAATTACAGCACTCACTATTAACTTCACGCTTACCACAGGCGTCTCGCTCCGTGTCGTCCCCACGCCTTAAGACACGTAAGAACCGTCCGCCCAAGTTCCAGCGTCTCTCTTCGCGGCTTGCCCATGATATGGACGGCCCTCGCCGTCGCCACTATGGCGCTGTCCAGTCTCTCTACGGGCATGACAATGATCAGCCTCCGACGGAGCTGGGACCTCCATGTTTCAAGCGTTCGCTGGCTATTCTTCCTCTTTTTTCTCTACCTATGGCTCTGGACTACAGCCCGTGTGCTGTATTTACTCTGGGCGAGCTTATACCCTATAGAAACCAGTACTTCGGACTATACATCGTCATCTTCGAATGAAGATGAAGTGATTTACGATCGCTACAGTTCCATGGGCATCTATACAGTGTTGCAATTAGAGGAGACACATGATGCCTTTGCAACTGCTTTATTATGTTTTGGAGACGCTGCACTCTTTGCTGTGGCACTGTGGATGTTCCCTTTGACGTTCGAACTTTCAAATATTGCAGCGAAATCTATGGATAGAGGAGCAGAGAAGGAGAGAAAACAGATTCGACTATATGCCTGGACGATACATGGAGTGGTCGTGGTATTTGCAGCTGTAGAAGTCACGTTGGCTGTCGCCTATGGAGGATATACGCAGTACACTCAACGCTGTCTGCTGAGTGTGTATTTTGTACAGTTTATCAGCTTCTTGTACATGATTTGGCTCATTGTGAGACTCAAGATTGGAGGCAGGAAGTACGAGAATGTACAGGGACAATTTGTCACGTCACCAGTGTACCAGAGACTCAAGAGGATCATGATTGTCTACGCGTTGTTTTCGCTGCAGTTTCAATTGGCTTCTGTTGCCATGTACGCCTCCACAGATAATGAAGACAAGTTGCTGGACTTTATTAGTGTCAGTTTGCTGGTCTACCATCTCTCAGGCTTGGCACTTGCTGTCACCACCATGTGCAGTCAAGCTTGTGTTCTCAGTATGTTCCGGTCGTGTTTACCAGACGACATTGAAGCTCAAGTGCAGGCTAGGTTCATGCAGGGAGGAGATCTCTTGTCTCCGAGAGACACACAGGTACTTATGGAGTCAGCAGAGCCCCCTCTCGTAAACCCAGTTTTCGTCTTCACGGATATCGAGTCTTCCAGTGCTCTGTGGGCCATGGGCGACGGTCTCGTGATGCAACGAGCTACGGAGATTCATGACAACATCCTTCGTGCCTCATTGATGAAATACAGAGGGTATGAGATCACAACAGCAGGTGACGCATTCCAACTCGCGTTCCACACAGTCCGCGAAGCAGTGGAATATTGTTTAGATGTGCAGCTTCAGTTGCTGGTTGCGAACTGGCCCAAGGAACTTCATGGCATGCTGCCATCGACTCGGAAGCAACGTGCAGGTCACCGACTCATCTTCGGCGGACTTCGTGTTCGGATGGGTATTCATGACGCAGTAGAGGCAGATGGAGCTTTGATCTTGGACGTCCACGCCGTAACAGGCAAGATGATCTATACAGGTGCATCCGAAGTTATTGCCAACGAGATTGGCGACCTAGGCGACGGCGGCCAAATCCTGGTGACCAAGCGCGTAGCGGACTGGCTGATCATGTACGAAGACCTGGTAGCGATTGATTTCATCGTCGAAAGAGTGGGGGAGTACTCGATTCCGCAGATCAAGGCCAAGTTGGAAGTGTATCAGGTGCTACCGGAGGTTCTCAGTGGCCGCAAGAAGATGTTCTCGTCGACGCTAAAGAAGCGGCGTGCCACCACCCATGGGTCGTCGTTGTACTCAATTGCGTCGAGCAACCGGTCACGATTGTCAAGCGCCGGACAAGCAGGTGGACCACTGCCACTTCCTGAGCAGCGAAGAAGGATGTCTCGACCACCACCATTGGCACCTCAGGACCGTGTGCCAGTACAGGGAGGACTGAGTCGCTTTGGTCGCGTTCAGCGATCGTTTTTGCGCATTGATCACGGTTCGTTCTACACTCGCGCTACAAGCATGTAGAGCTTTTCTTGGTCATGACAACTATGGACACGCAATTGATGTACGAGGCGTGAAACTATTTAATAGATCCACACAACAGACTGACAAAGGTCTCAGTGTATGGAAATTCGAGTCATCGACATGAAAATTGACAATGCAGACAATTCGAAAGCGAAGACCTCGGAGTGATGCAGTGAAGACAAGTGACGTCTCCTAAAAAAGTATTTACACGCAAGAGTGATAAATGTATGTGCTACAAACCTGACAACTAGATAATACCAAACCATTTTGATTTTGCAGTAAATTTTTTTTAACCAATTTTCATGCAACAAAGTTGCCTACCTGGTTTACGAGTACACACTGGTACCGTTTCTGTGTTGAGAGGTCAAACTGACTTTTGTGTTCGGACTGGAGCTCTCTGGTACATCGATCGGCTGGTCGGAGGTCACTCCCAATCCTCACACTAGTGGCCATGGTCTGGACGACGCTGGCCATCACGGCCATGGGGTTGTCGTGTGTGGCCACAGGAATCACGAGTTACAGTCTCTACCGGTCTTGGGACTTGCAGGTTTCCAGTGTTCGCTGGCTTTTTTTCATCTTTTTCACATGCTACTGTCTCTATGGTGCTGCCCGAGTTGCCTATATGGTCACAGTGAGTGCTAAAGCCACTTGGGGTCATAGTGCAAATGACGAGTATATTGCTGAACACTATACAACACTTGGCATTTTTGCACCTTTGCACTCGCGAGTGTCAACTGACCCATTAGTGACAATATTTTTGGTTATTGGAGATTCGACCCATTTTTCAGTTGCAACGTGGATGTTCCCATTAATTTATGAACTTGGTCTCATTGCAAGGAAAACTATGGATCGAGGCGCGGAAAAGGAAAAAGAACAGATTCAGTGGTATTTGTGGTGTATCTGGCCTGTTATTGGTGGCTTTAGTGTCGCCGAGACAATTCTTGCAGTGGATAAAGGAGGCTACACGACTACGACACAAGCTTTTCAATTGGCAGTCTATTTTACCATGTTTGCAAGCTTTTTGTACATGCTTTTCGTTGTTTTGAGACTCAAGTGGGTTGGCAGGAAGTACGAAAATGTTCAAGGCCAATTTATCACGTCCCCAATCTACCAGCGCATTTCGCGGATCCTGTACGATATTTGCAATGAACACATTTAATCAAGTTCTGACAGACTCACGGTGTTTTCATGTGTTGATTTGTAGGACCATTTACGCGATATTCACGCTGCAGTATCAACTTGCATCTGTCATTTCGTACTCCATGCCGGACGAAAGAGATGACCTTAGCAATTATACAAGTATCAGCACAATCATTTACAACATTTCTGGGCTTGCTTTGGCCATCACAACCATGTGCAGCCAGACGTGCGTACTACAGATGTGTCGCTGTTGCATGCCAGATGATGTTGAAGCGCATGTTGAAGCAAGACTCATGCAACCCGGAGAACTACTTTCGCCACGAGATACACAGATTTTGGTCGAGTCGGCTGAACCACCACTGGTCAATCCAGTGTTTGTCTTCACAGATATTCAGCAATCGAGCGCATTGTGGGGAGTTGGTGACGGACTCATTATGCAGCGAGCTACGGAAATTCACGACAACATTTTGCGGGCATCACTAATGAAATATCGCGGATATGAGATCACAACGGCAGGGGACGCGTTTCAGCTGGCATTTCACACTATCCGCGAGGCAGTGGAATACTGCATGGATGTTCAGTTGCAGTTACTGGATGCTCCGTGGCCAAACGAACTGCATGGTTTGTTACCAGCAACGAAAAGACAGCGAGCAGGTCGCCACTTAATTTTTCGAGGTCTGCGCGTGCGAATGGGCATCCATGATGCAGTAGACTCTGACGGTCCACTGGTTCTGGACGTACATGCCGTGACAGGAAAAATGATCTACACGGGTGCATCGAAGTAATTGCAAATGAGATCGGCGACTTGGGTGACGGTGGTCAGATCCTCGTAACCAGACGCGTTGCAGACTGGATCGACATGTACGCAGATCTAGTTGCAATTCCGTGCTCAGTGGACCCCGTAGGTGAGTACACTGTTCCTCAGATCAATGCAAAAGTGGAAGTGTTGCAAGTCCTCCCAACAGTATTGGCCAAGCGCAAGAAGAAGTTCACGACGTTCACAACGACATTGAAGCGGCGTCCAGGTCATGGTCCAAACCCTGCGACTGGAGCGGATTCCTTCACAGCCAACGACGTGTTGACTCCTCCAGGTTTGAGCAGTATGGCAGCCGAACGTCGTCGCAATCTCTACGCACAGCGCGAACTACGTCGACAGCTGGAACAAGGTGCACTTGGCCGTCCCGCATCTCACCAGACTCTTATGCGAACTGAAAGTGCTTGTCCAAGCTTCGCATTCGACACACGACCGAGCTACGCACGCACAACAAGCATGTAAAGTAGCAAATGATATGAAATAGACTGCTCACGTCATGATACCAAGTTGAAGCTGAAGAAGTTACACGTCGCATACGTCATTGTAGCCATGTTGACGCGCCATACCCCTAAGTAGTACTCGCCAACAATAATTGCCGAATTTGCATCATTCCTGCAACAACTTGTTGCCTCACGTTGACAGCAATTTTCACCACCAGCTTGCCATTAGCCCCGTTACACAAGACGTTTGTATGGCCAGTGCCAGCTGTTTCCACACCAACTGGCACAAAACTACACACTCAATCCGTCAGTCCCAACGCTTCCAAACAAGAAACAGAAAACTTCGAACGGCTTCTAAAGTCTCACGCCCAATAATACCCGAAAGACGTCTTGGGGCAAGTCGGGCCATTTCCCGAAGACGCCTCTACCTCCGCGGCCCGCAGCTTTAAAATGGTCTGGACATCCGTGGCCATCGTCACTATGGGGTTATCGTGCGTGGCCACGGGTATTACGAGCTACAGCCTCCGTCGTTCATGGGACTTGCAAATTTCCAGCGTCCGTTGGCTATTTTTCATTTTTTTCTTGTGCTACTTAGTCTTCAGCCTTAGTCGCGTCATCTACATGATCGTGGGGATTATCAATCCCTTGGAATCCACGACAGCCGCGGGTGCCCAACTTTTGGCCAACAGATACAGCAAACTCGGAGTTTTTGCCGTTTTGCACTTTAAAGTCTCACATAACGCCCTTATCACTTTTTGCTGGTGTTTGGTGATTGTGCACTATTTGCAGTTGCCGTGTGGACATTTCCACTGGTTTATGAACTTGGCCTAATTGCAACAAGATCAATGGATCGAGGGGCTGAAAAGGAAAAAGAGCAAATTCGGTGGTATTTGTGGAGAATTTGGATCATTATTGCCATTTTTGCACTTGTCGAGACGGCACTTGCAGTGGCCAGGAAGGGATATACGACATATACTCAAAGATGTCTATTGGCCGTGTATGTGACGCAGTTTCTGAGTTTTTTGTACATGGTGTTTTACGTTGTGAGACTCAAGTGGGGAGGGAGAAAATATGAAAATGTGCAAGGCCAATTTGTCACATCTCCAGTCTACCAGAGACTTTCGAGAATTATGTACGTTGCAAAACAATTGAATTATTTGTGAACATTATGTTAATGTGGGGATTTTTTACTGATAGGATCATTTACGCCATTTTTACGATGCAATTTCAAGTGTCTTCTGTTGTTTTATATGCAATGCCGGATCGAGAGTACAAATTAATCGACTTTATGAGTGTCAGTGCTATTATTTACTGTATTTCTGGACTGGCACTTGCTATCACGACCATGTGCAGTCAAGCGTGTTTATTGGCATTCTGTCGTTGTTGTCTACCGGAAGATGTCGAAGCTCAAGTTGAAGCTAGACTTATGCAGCCAGGAGAATTATTATCACCAAGAGATACAATCGTGTTGGTCGAGTGTGCCGAACCACCACTTGTGAATCCTGTGTTTGTATTCACAGTCATTCAACAATCAAGTGCATTGTGGGGTGTTGGTGACGGCTTTATCATGCAACATGCAACAGAGATTCACGACAATATTCTACGTTCGTCCTTGATGAAGTACCGAGGATATGAAATCACTACAGCAGGTGATGCGTTCCAACTAGCATTTCACACTGTTCGGGAGGCTATTGAATATTGCTTGGATGTACAGATGCAATTGCTAGAAGCAAATTGGCCAAAGGAACTACATGGATTATTACCGCAACGAAAAAGCAGCGTTGGGGTCATCATGTTATTTTCTGTGGTTTACGTGTGCGCATGGGTATTCATGATGCAGTTGATTTGGATGGACCATTGGTGTTGGATGTTCATGCAGTGACAGGCAAAATGACGTACACTGGTGCATCGGTAGTCATTGCCAACGAGATTGGAGACCTAGGAGATGGCGGTCAGATCCTTGTTACGCGACGTATAGCAGACTGGCTGTACATGTACGCGGACCTGGTTGTGATCCCTTGTTCTGTGGATCGCGTTGGAGAGTACACGGTTCCTCTAATCAACGCGACAGTCGAAGTATTTCAAGTGGTTCCAATCGAGTTGGCTAGACGCAAGAAGAAATTCACTACGACGTTGAGAAAGCGAGTGACTGCGTATGGCAGTGCACACTCACTCAATGAAAACACACCTCCAGGTTTGAGTACCGTAGCTGCTGAACGCAGACGGAATTTGTATGCTCGGAGAGAGCGTCGTCGACAACTTGAGCAAGGTGCATTGGGTCGACATGCATCTTCCAACACATTCATAGGTATTGAAGGTGTTGAACACGGAGTGAGCTACACACGCAATAGCAGTCTGTAAACTAGCAAGAATGACAATGGTATAAAGGGGAAACCCGCAAGACAAAGGATTAGATGGGACTTTGTGATACTGATTAAGTTAATTCGTGAGTCAAGACCAAAAGTTGAACCAGTCGAAGCCACGTCAAAGGATCCTGCTTAATACGAGTGAAGGTTTTCAAAAAGAAGCTACAAGTGTTCCTAATCGACATGGTTTTCCATATCATCACTCCTACGTTCTTTATGACAAGGAAAACCATGTCGATTTCGAACACAAGAGGCAAATAGTTACCATTGTTGTCTATCGTAAGTGGATTTTCGAGATGTTGATGCTGTCAACTATAAAAATACGAAATGGACAAGTCTTTACTGTCGTTCTCTTCTGATAGCGATTCAATGTGAACAGAGCTTCTAGTCGTTTTCGTTTCCCACCGAACTTTCATGTTGCCATCGTAGATTGTGTTCCTACGTCGATATGTTGTATTCATGTGACCTTCACATTGTGAATCACAACGAGCATCACATGTCAGTTCCTAGCATTACGTTTGACTTTCGAAGGACATCTGGACAGCTTGAGATCTGCTCGATGTCAGAGCAAATCTCTTTGTTTAGTATCTCTCATAGATGTTGGTCCGCCTTGAAAGTACTGGCTCCTTTGGTTTTCGTGGGCATGTTTTGGCGTTCAAACAAACGGAGACACGGAAGTCTTCATTTCCAGACCTACCTACTCTACTTGAAAGCGTTGAGGTTGTAAACTGCAATTGCATTTGCAAAACGAAACCGGGGTACACAATGGTTTGGTCCATGCGACTTTGTGGTCTAGTAGCTGCATTTGCTATTGGTTTTACACACGCTACTCCGCTTTCAACAGGTATTTGCTACGCTCCGTGGCATCACCCCAGTGTCAATGCCGATGTGGTTGGCAAAGACTTGACTCAAGTTGGGCAGTACTTTTCCAGCATTCGGACATTTCAAACACTTTTTAGCGGGGTGAACGTCATTAATTCAGCTGCAGCAGCAGGAATCAAGGTGGCAGTTGGTGTGCAGCTCACGGACCCAGCACTAATTGATGCTGAAATTCAAGCCGTTTGTGACGGCTATGGAGCAAACCCCAGTGCTGTTGAAGTCGTTTACGTTGGTAATGAATGCCTCAAGAATAAAGACTTTGGAACTATCTCGGCGGATGAACTTGTCGGCTACATTAAACGTGTGAAAGCTTGCGTTGGCAACACCCCAGTGGGTTCGGTGCAACGTATTAATGAATGGCTTTCATCGGATGGAGCTCCTACACTTTCTGCAGCGTGTGATGTCATCGGTGTCAACATTTATCCGTTCTTTACGAATGGACCGCAAACGGCAGTGGAAAAACTACAGACACAATGGGAACAAATGGCAGTCAAGTACGATGCAGACAAGATGCATGTTACCGAAACGGGATGGCCGTCGGAAGGTGAAAATTACGGCCAAAATGCACCATCGATCGACGGGATGCAGAAGTACTTGGACGACTATGTTGAATGGTCCAAGAACGTCCCACAGAGTTACTGGTTCATGATGTACGACACGACCGTGAGTTATACAGGTGCCGAGTACGAGAAACACTTTGGTGTGTTCACGTCGGATGGAAAACTGAAAATCACGATTCCTAGTGGCGATGGATCAACTGCACAGAAGCAAATGAACAGCACGGATTCGTCTCAGGAACAGAAACAACAGCAACAAACTCCTATCGTGAAGAAAGACACTCCTGCTAACAAAACTGATGGCACTACTGCTCCGACTGGTACACCCGTGTACACTTTCCAACAACGCGATAATACCGCCAACGAAGCTGTTGGTACGGTTGCTCCATTCTCTGGAAATACGTGTACCGCAGAAGTATCGGCTGGAGACGCAGCAGTTGGAATCAAAATCGTCACTGACACAAGCTGCGCTTCTGGTGGGGTGGGGTGCATTGATAAAATTTGCCGATTCTGCAGTGTCAAAAGTACCGTTCAGTCCTCGACGTTTGTCGAATGCTCTTCGATTGGAGGTGGGGCTCGAAAGTAGTCTACTAGCGTTGATAACGGTGGACAGGCTCTTCCATTTCGCTGTTTGTTGCTACTTTGACGTCTTGGAGTGGAGACCCAGGAGACTATGAGTAGATTCAAAGTCATTGAGAATGCTTCAAAGCTAGAGCAGTGCGACTTGTTTCCACTTGGTGTTTGTAAGGAGTCGTTGGGAACTCCTGCCTGTACTACCCGATCAATAAACGTAGTGTGAATCGACATTAGGACCAGATAGTTCAACTTGTATGAACAATGATTAAGCTAAAGCTACACAAGAGCTACATGCAGAAGTACTTCACAAGTATTTAGTGGCGTTTTAAAGCAGCCTTGCATTTTTGCCATGAATGGGGATGGCCAACGGTGTAGCTGTCGTTGCAACGGGTGAAGCTTCAAACTCAGTTGAATCCTCGGTTAAAGGAGCTGACGTGTTTGTTGGACTTTCGATAGCAATTGGTACCGTTGTTGGGGCTTCAGTGACAAGTTCATTTGTTAAAGGTGTTTCCATTATCGGAGTAGGAACCGTAGTCGCAGTAGTTTCGGTTGAAGTGGGAACTTCAGTAGTTTCCTGAGCTGTTGATCCCGTCACGGAAGATGTCGGGTTGTTTTGCTCCATCACGATGTCATTACCACCTGGGATCGTCACCTTTTGCGTTCCATCCGAAGTAAACAATCCAAAGTGCTTCTCGTACTCTGCACCAGTGTAGCTCACGGTCGTGTCGTACATCATGAACCAGTAGCTCTGCCCCACATTCTGAGACCACGTAACATAGTCATTCAAAAACTGTTGCATGGTTTCCGTCGCCGGGACGTTGCTGCCGTAGTTTTCACCACTGGATGGCCACCCAGTCTCCGTCAAATGCACCTTATTCGAGTCGTACTTGTCGGTCATTTGCTTCCATTGAGCTTCCAACTTTTCCACTGCAGTTTGATCGCTTTCAGTGAAAAAGGGGTAAATGTTGACTCCCATGACATCCGACGCTCCTTCTAGCGTTGAAGCGCCATCAGCACTGAGCCACTCATTAATCCGTTGAACCGAACCAACCGGGGTGTTTCCAACACATGCTTTGACCTGGTTAATGTACGTCACGAGCTCATAAGCACTAAACACCCCAAAGTTGCCATTCTTGAGGTTTTCATTGCCAACGTAGACTGCTTCAACAGCATCCGGGTGTTTGCTGTAACCCGTACAAACAGCTTTGATCTCCGAGTCGATAGCTGAGAGATCCGTGAGCTGTACCCCTACTGAGACCGTGATTCCGGCAGTAGCTGCAGCTTCAATGACATTGACACCATTGAATTGAGCTTGGTACGTGCGGACACTGGAAAAATATTGCCCGATCTCCGTCATATCCTTGGCAACGACCGAGTCATCCACAGTGCTGTGGTGCCATGGAGCATAGCACACACCCGTTGATAGAGCACCATCCACAGATCCGATCACGATAGTAGCCATTACTGCGACTTGAATATTGAAAGCGAAGACCATTGTTGCTTGTGTCTTAGTGATGCCAATGAAAAGTGAGTGTTCGAATGGAAAGAGGCATGAAGGACAAGTCAAGGAGTCGGAAAAAATTCGGACGATCTTCACAAGTTGTGGGGTATGAGGAAGACGTTCCATTGACTCACGTACAGTCACGCCACGCGGATTCCGCGAAGGTGTTGTGTCCAAGCTGCTTTGAAGGAATAGTCCTTATCACTTGATATTAGTCGTTCGTCACGAGTTTTCTTGGTCGACATCCTGATATGAACTCGGAGCAGCACAGATGGAGCCTGTAGAGCGAACGGTTTGTCCTATGGCTTTCCAACAACGCGAAACTACAACGTTTCATGCTCAACGAGGCGAAGAAGTCCAAGGATAATGATTTACGATCTCCTATCGACAGCAAATGCCGTCGAAGACTCTTAGCAACGATGAGGAAGACAATGAGAGGAATGGATGAAGTAGTATCTGTACAAACGCTGTTTTTGATTTTCGTTATGCACTGCCATCTATGAAACCGCGTCGTCTACATCAACGACATGAAGCGATTTACATTGCGCAGTCCTTGCCAGACTGCACGACGGTCGGGGTGTTAGCAGCCGGGGTCACGGCGGGGACATCCTGGGTAGGCACGTCAGCCGACGGCGTCGTCGGGGCCTCCGTGCGGTACTCCGGGATGTCCACGGCGTACTGTGGCTCCGTTGGGGCAGGGGTCACATCGCCCTGAGGGGTTTGCTCGCCACCGTTGTTAGTAGGGGCTTCCGTGCGGTACTCCGGGATGTCCACGGCGTACTGCTGCTCCGTCGGGGCCGGGGTCACGTCACCCTGCTGAGTCTGGTCGCCACCGTCGGTCGGTGTCACCGTTGCCGGAGTGGCGGGGGCGTCCGTAGCCGGAGTAGCAGGGGCGTCCGTAGCCGGAGTGGCAGGGGCGTCCGTCGACGTCTGAGTCTGGCTGCCGGTCTGGCTGCCCTGGGTCTGGCTGCCAGTGGTCTGGGTCGTCTGGCCCGTGGTGAAATCACCGGGGAGCGACACCTTGATCTTGCCATCTTTGTCGAAGCAGCCGAAGTGCTTCTCGTACTCAGCGCCAGTGTAGCTCGTGGTCGTGTCGTACATCATGAACCAGAACGACTCGCCCTTGCCGGCCGACCAGGAGCTGAAGTCGTTCAAGTACTGCTGCATGGTTTCAAGCGACGGTGTGTTGCCCTGGTACTGTTCACCCTCGGTAGGCCAGCCCGTCTCCGTCAGCTGGAACTTGTCGGCACCGTACTTGCTGGAGATCTGCTCCCACTGAGCCTGAAGCTTTTCAATGGGTTTCAACTCACCCTGCGTGAAGAACGGGTACACGTTGGCGCCGGCCTTGTCACAAGCAGCGAAAACCTTGTCGGCACCGGGAGCGTTAAGCCACTCGTTGATGCGCTGCACCGTACCGACGGGAACACCGCCCTTAGTGCACTCCTTGACCTTCTGGATGTAGCCAATAAGCTGGTCAGCGCTAACCGTGCCGAAGCCGGCGTTCTGGAGGTTCTCGTTACCGACCCAGACCTGTTCGACGGCACCGGGGTACTCGGCGTAACCATCGCACACGGCTTGGATTTCGGCATCAACCGAAGCCAGGTCGTTCATCTGCACACCAACGGAGACCTTGGCACCAGCATTTCCAGCAATTTTAATGATGTTGCCGCCGCTCATGCGTGTCTCGAACGTACGGAAGCTCGAGAAGTACTGGGTGATCTGCTTGATGTCGGCAGTGATAACGTCCTCATTCACGGTAGTGTGGTGCCACGGGGCATAGCAGACACCGACACCCTCGGTCTCGGTCGTGCTGAGAGCAATAGCGGCCATCATGGCGAACACGGTCTTGTAGGTAGTGCAAACCATCTTTAGCGTTGAACGGAGGTACCGGTGGGTAGTTCCTTGTGCTGGACGAGGAAAATCGAGGAATGAAATGGGCTGGAGCTCTGCTACCGATCGCAGGAGACAAGAGAGGCCGATCGTCAATGCGCTGTTCGAACAGCAACGTGCTGCCTTTCGGTAAGAGACATTCGTCCCCGTGCACGAGAGACTACACATGGTTGTCCATGCGGTGCACCCGAAACTTGGCAGAGATTGCCAGCTCACCCAGCTCAGCCTCAAAACATTAAGACGACAGCAGGTCAAACGTAGCACATGGCGAGGAACGACTAACGCGTTCGGATGTCGACCTCACCGAGCTGGATACTGGCGACTGCGACTGGTACCAAGCGTTTCAACCAGCTCTGCAGAGGAACGTCGACGTTGTCCCGTTTGAAAAAGACTCAGCAGATGTCCCTTACAATCACGCGTTCTCGTTAGCACGCATGCTACGCTGAAACTCGAAGGATAGGCACAGAGGCTTTTACTAAGAGCTGACGTGACAGAGAGAAGAAGAAGAGAACTTGGCTCTCAAGTCGACGATGCATGCAACATGACTCTATCAGATATTAACGTGGAAGCGTAAAATATTCTTTTCACTCCAAAGTCTCCAAAATTCAGATCCGTTCAAGATCTCTACATGCAAGTCGCTCGCGTTTACATGGCGCAGTTGGCGGTCGTCGTGGTCGACGTCGTCGCAACGGGCGTCACCGTGGGGCTGTCCGTGACTGAAGTGTCCTCTTCATCCGAGGTGTTGTCATCCGACGTCGGAGCGGGCGTGGCCGTCTCCGTCGTCTGCTGAGTCGAGTCTTCGGTCGTGGTCGAAGCTGAGCTCTGCGTAGTTTGCTGAGTCGTGTCATCCGTAGTTGAAGCCGAACTCTGAGTGGTTTGCTGGGTCGTGTCGTCCGTGGTTGAAGCCGAACTTTGGGTGGTTTGCTGCGTGGTATCCTCGCTGGACGAGGTCGTACCCGTCGTGGAACTCGTGGTGCTGCTACCACCGGGGATCGTTACGTGGGCTACCATGTCATCGCCGAAGATACCGAAGTGCGTCTCGTAGTTGGCGCCGGTGTAGCTGGTAGTGGTGTCGTACATCATGAACCAGTAGCTCGACTGCACGCTCGAGGACCAAGTGGCCCAGTCATCCAAGTACTGCTGCATGCCGTCGTACGACGGCGAGTTGCCCTCGTAGTCGTCACCTTCGTACGGCCAGCCTGTTTCAGTCAGATGCATGGTGCTCTCATCGTATCCAGCAGCCAGCATCTGAGCCCATTGAGTCTCAAGCTTCGACACGGACGTATCGTCGCCTTGCGTGAAGAACGGGTAGATGTTGACGCCAATGACATCACAGGCCGCAGCCAACGTGGAAGCGCCGTCGGCGTTCAACCACTCGTTGATACGTTGCACGGATCCGACAGGCACGGAATTACTGGTGCACTCTTTGACCTGTGAGATGTATCCGGCCAATGTATCGGCACTGAAAGTGCCGTAGTCACCGTTTACCAGATCCTCGTTGCCCACGTACACAGCCTCGATGGCGTCCGGATACGACGAGTAGCCGTCACACACGGCCTGAATTTCTGAGTCAATGGCCGATGAGTCCGTGAGCTGCACACCGACAGCCACCTTAAGACCGGCAGTGGCCGCTGTTTCAATCACGTTGATACCGCTGTATTGCGCCTGAAAAGAACGGAACGCCGTAAAATACTGAGCGATCTGGGCCATATCCGTGGCCAGCACGTCGCTGGTCACAGTGTCGTGGTGCCAGGGAGCGTAGCACACACCAGGCAGTGTGGCTTCCGTGGCGCCAATAGCAATAGCTGCCAGCATTGCGATGACGGTCATGTACGACGTGCTCACCATTGTCGATAAGGTCTAAAGAGAATTCGTTTCAATGCGAGTGGGGAAGCGAATTGAGGAATGACAAGCATGGAGATCGACTAGCGAGTAGCAGTCACGGACATGTCAAAGCCGATCAGCAGCGACGGATGCAAAAGGATGGAAGTGATACGTTGGTCCATGTGTCTAGCGCCGTAGAGGTGAAAGATACTCGATGAAGTGCCGCGCACATCGATGTGAGCGTCTTTGGCTTGTGTGCCGCTCACCCGGCACGGCCGGCACCGCCACCTGGTCTCTCGTCCGTTCGGGGCGGAAAAAAAGATCGCGGTCTAGGGCTAGTCAGCACGGCTAGCCAGTTCGCCATCACCAAACGGCACGGCCTGCTGGTTAACTATCAGACGGACGGCAGAGTGTCTACAACAGACTGTAGTCTACAACAGTGGGTAGCAGTGCTGGCAGAGTACGAACCCTTTAACAGAATGGTATTGTCTTGATAGTAGATTGTGGCGCTGCCACCCGTTTTTGCCTGCCAGTTTCCTGCAGGTCAGCCAGCTGGACGCACGTTTGTGGTGGGGCCGGTTCCCTTGCACGACTGCACGACGCGAGCACGTACGACAGTCGCGACGAGCACAAGAAAAGCGGCGTGGGTTCACTTTTGGTCGGAAGTCACCTTGACTTCCGCCATCGAGCGGATAGTCCCGATCAAAATGTTGCGTGGCGTCAATAGGATTCAAGCTCCGATGTGCACACAAGTGGACATTCACATGTGACTTGATACCATCGGACTATATCGATGCCGTGGATTCCAATCTCCGGTTTCGAGACCTCTGCTCTCTGGGTTCTATCCGCGAAAATGCAGCGAGCGAAAAAAGAAGTGTTGTCAAGTTGTCGATGGATATCAGAGACAGAGGAGCACTTGCTTTTAGTATGGAAGGGGTAGTAGTGGCTCTACGAT
The DNA here is from genome assembly GCA_008079305.1 of Phytophthora palmivora. Lineage (NCBI taxonomy): Eukaryota > Oomycota > Peronosporomycetes > Peronosporales > Peronosporaceae > Phytophthora > Phytophthora palmivora. Next base: position 305,504 of record VOQZ01000981.1, read on the forward strand.
TAACGACACAAGTTGCCTTTGCTTCAAAGTTTGGGGGATCTTGTCGTATCTTCCTGTTTGTGTGAGATGGCAACGCCCTGCAACAGCTTGATTATGAGAAAGTGTCCGCTGATGAGATATCCTGCCACTACTGGCGGATAATAATGCTTATTGACTGTGAACACTTGAAATTCACGCGATGACTGTTCGAAATGGTTGTGAAATGAACGAGTTGTGGCATCAACGCAACCTACCCAGTTTTCCGATTAGGAAGCGTCTACTAGGGCATCTAACGCAGTTTTTTTAGTGGGAACCGAATGCCTACCTGCACAAACTATCATTTCTTTTATTTGCCAACACGATCGTTCACTCCATTCGGAGAATCGCGTACATACAACACAGATTTTTGCATTTCCGGATAGAATGAATACTTTGGACGTGCTTGATCATTTATGGTTCAGTGGTAGAGTTTCTGTAATAATGTCTTAACTTCGTCGGTTCTCGCGATTTCCAGTCCTTCTTCGATAACATCGTGTGGCCATTCACGTTCGATCTTATTCAATAGACGCAGAATTTCATGCCGTCTAAACCGCACAGCATGCAGCAACATCTTGTGCTTGAGTTCTTGTGACATATTCACATCGGTCCAACTACTTGTCAGTAGATCTTCCACATTGGCGAACATTCGCTCTATTGAAGCTTGTTGATACGCATCCCAAATAACCTCCGATGGAGTACCCTTTCGGTACAATAACTTGACCAAGCCATCCGACTTCGTAGTGACGGTCGCCTCAAGAGCACGGTACCTCATTTCATCTGTAGTACGGAAGTCATCTTGCATCAATTCTACGAGGTCTCGCTGGCCGTTGCGTGCTGCAGTCTTCAATGCTTCACCGAGGACATCGGCTGGGATACAGCTGTCCGTATACAACAATTTCAGTATCTCGATCGCATTGACCTCATAATTGAAGAAAAAGCGGCACCTTGAGCCAGCAGCCTTCTTGAAAGCAGTGATTATCGCTGCGGTGGAGATATTATTTCCACCGCAAATCAACATCTTATGTTGATTTTCATACAGAAGTTTCACGATTTTGAAGCTGTATGTGGTCTGAAATCCTTTGTTAATGGTACCTGACGGCGCTGGTGTCTTACTCCAGAGGAACTTCACCGCTTCATCTTTACACGAAGTGATTGCAACCTCGAAGGCTTTCTTGAGCGTGTTGGGTGAAATTTGCCCGGTATTGAACAGGAAGCTCATCGTGTCAATATAACCCCGTTTGGTTGACGCGATGAACGCCTCATTAACCAATTGCACACCGGTTTGTCCTTTGCTGTACAAATACTTGACTGCTTTCGTGGAGTCATTAATGCTGGCCAATTGAACCAGCATGTCATTCTCTGTGGCGGCAGCGAGATAAACTTTGAAAATCCGATCTGCGAGGGTGTTTTGTCCACCATCCACAGCCGCATCAAATGCCAAGACCATATTCCCCAATGACCCACCGAGACTAACAGGGTCTAGCGTAAATAGAAATTCGACCACGGTGGTCTGTTCACCTCGAATCGCTTGAGTCAATGCGTTCGTTCTAATCCGCTTGACATAGTTGTTCTCGGTTGCGTGATGCACAATAAACTTCAGGATATCAAGATGTCCATTTCCTGCCGCATCACACCAAACTCGACAGACCATACAAACAAATTCTAAACGTCTAACCTTGAGTGCAAAACGAAACATTTCTGGCAACAATAGCTGCAAGGCACACAGACGACCACGGCCTCCTGCTGCTTCGGTTGCTTGTTCTAGTGCGTGCCATGCTGGATATTGTAATCGTTCCACTTGACAGTCGAAAAACTTCTTTAGCAAAATGTCAATACACTCCAACTGACCGGCACCAGCGGCAATCACCAAAGCCTGCAGTGCTTCTGCTCAATCATATATGAACGTAAGAGTTGATCTAACCACTGAGCTTGTCCAAATCTAGCTGCCTTCTCGAAAGCCTCCTCAGGTGACAGTAAGAGATTGTCAACTTGTTCGAGAATATGTGGTAGTGCCAGCATTTGAGTTGGAAAATATGCTTCCTCGAGTCGTTCAAACTCACAGCATCTTTCAGTATCTCTTTGATGCAGTTGAATCCGCTTGGGATCAACCGAGTTGATGCCGTTCGAGATCCGTTTACTAGTGTTGTGCATCGTGAAAAATGAGGTATGGCAGAAACTTAATCCGGTAGTTAGGTACTTGATGGCATCAATTCTTGGTCGATAGTCAGGTACTTGGTGACGTCAATGCTTAATCTTGTAAATCTGTGATAGATTTCGACTCTGGAATTTCTCTCTCTTGTTGGTCATATGTCTGTGCAGCATGATTCTCAGCTCGATGCCTAACTCAAGTCGACACAAGTCCACCTACTTTATTAATTAACGTATGAAGCAAATTGACTTGGGTTGTATTAGTACTTATGTAAGATAGACTAGACGTGGAAACTCAGCGCTCTCTCCGCCAGCCCAAAAATCACAATCAGTTTTGTATCTCATCGACTACTCCTCGCTACGGCCTTCTTGTAACTCGACACCAACAAATCCAACCACTCAAATTCAAGCCAAGCAACTCGAAGAACTAGAAAATTTTCAACTTGAAGGCACTCCTTTCGTCTCGTGGCGTACTCGACTTATTCATACCTGCAAACAAAAGCGACATCATCGAGACGATCATGCTTGCTTCATCATCAACCAATAGAACGCGTGAGGCCTCGTTGGAGCAGACACCAGCTTCCACGTACTTGATTGATCCCAACGTTCAAGAAAACATCGAGGCAGCAGTGTTTGGAATTCTTGATGAAGATGGAAACAAGATTGGAATGGGAGACTTCTTTAGCGAACATCTAGCCGTCACAACCGACCAAAACTTTGAAAAGACTGCAACAAGTGTGGGGAGTGCTGTTTCCATTGTGTCGAAGACAGGTACTGAGAAAGTCACGGTAAACTTTCATTGTGCTGCTCGGGATTATGCAATCTTGTACTCATCGAATGTCAGAGCTTTCATTCCACCACGGAGTGGATGTGGTGATCAATTGCGCGGACGCAACGATCTCGTCCTAGCATCATTTCGGTACGGCATCAACAATTTCCAGAATACTTTCGAGAAACGATTGCACTTTATGCCCACACTAGTTGTCACGATGTCAGAAAACAAGAAACACATCATGTACTTGATTCCAACGTTCATGGGAGATTCAGGTGCCCCACTTGTCCACACAAGTGGAGCTCTCATTGGACTCCACCACGGCGTGATTTTCGGGCTCAATGAAAGGGCCGAACGTGAAAAAACAATGGAGGAGAGAACGGAGCATGTGGAGACGTCGCTTCATACTCTCATTAATCAAACGCTAGCGCATGCAGTGCTGGTCAATGATGTGTGCAAGGAATTCATCGAGGAGAAATTTTGATCGCTACTATCGTATGAAAGACAGAAGGTAGAATTTTGAGATTCTGAAATAAAGGAACTAGCTCATGAGCTTTCGTTTTCATCATTTTTTTTAAACGATCTAAGTACTCTAGATGCATTGACATAATATTTCGACTTGCTAGTCAAGAACATCCGAGGCACTTTACAAACTTCACACAATATTAGCTGTAACGTTGAGAAAAGTGGCATCGTCGATGATTCGTAGACTGATAAACAATACCTCCCCTACAAAATGGAGTTAGTTGAATTATTTTACCAAGAAAACACGATAGTTGTAAACTACAAGTAATAAACAACACAGAGCAAACGTCGGGCAGTGTAGATTCCGCGGGTTAGTAAATTAGTTGGTTAGACGAAATTTAAAACGTGTCGCGTCAGGCTACTCACGACAGATGTGGGGCGTTCTGGAACATCACCCCAACCTTCTCCTCGAATTGAACGTTGTTTCCAGGATTTCTAGTACCTTTCTGAACAAAGTCATGTTTAGTAGACAATCTCTGGGGCCTTATTGAACTTTGACAGAGTATTATCTCCATCGTGGTCATCATACTCTCTCATACCGTAATTTTTCATATCGAAGCTACAAGAACAATGAGTTGTGTGTTGTGTTAGTGTGGTATGTCCTACAGCTGTGCATGAGTTTCTTCTTGGTCAGCAGAAATTCTGGTGATGATATTAGCGTCAGAGTATGGATCTGGTGCGACCACAAGTCCAAAGTCCATACTCTCAGAGTCGAAATTTATCACTCTGACTAAGTATTGATGCCATCAAGTGCCTAACTACCGGATTAAGTTTCTGCCATACCTCATTTTTCACGATGCACAACACTAGTAAACGGATCTCGAACGGCATCAACTCGGTTGATCCCAAGCGGATTCAACTGCATCAAAGAGATACTGAAAGATGCTGTGAGTTTGAACGACTCGAGGAAGCATATTTTCCAACTCAAATGCTGGCACTACCACATATTCTCGAACAAGTTGACAATCTCTTACTGTCACCTGAGGAGGCTTTCGAGAAGGCAGCTAGATTTGGACAAGCTCAGTGGTTAGATCAACTCTTACGTTCATATATGATTGAGCAGAAGCACTGCAGGCTTTGGTGATTGCCGCTGGTGCCGGTCAGTTGGAGTGTATTGACATTTTGCTAAAGAAGTTTTTCGACTGTCAAGTGGAACGATTACAATATCCAGCATGGCACGCACTAGAACAAGCAACCGAAGCAGCAGGAGGCCGTGGTCGTCTGTGTGCCTTGCAGCTATTGTTGCCAGAAATGTTTCGTTTTGCACTCAAGGTTAGACGTTTAGAATTTGTTTGTATGGTCTGTCGAGTTTGGTGTGATGCGGCAGGAAATGGACATCTTGATATCCTGAAGTTTATTGTGCATCACGCAACCGAGAACAACTATGTCAAGCGGATTAGAACGAACGCATTGACTCAAGCGATTCGAGGTGAACAGACCACCGTGGTCGAATTTCTATTTACGCTAGACCCTGTTAGTCTCGGTGGGTCATTGGGGAATATGGTCTTGGCATTTGATGCGGCTGTGGATGGTGGACAAAACACCCTCGCAGATCGGATTTTCAAAGTTTATCTCGATGCCGCCACAGAGAATGACATGCTGGTTCAATTGGCCAGCATTAACGACTCCACGAAAGCAGTCAAGTATTTGTACAGCAAAGGACAAGCCAGTGTGCAATTGGTTAATGAGGCGTTCATCGCGTCAACCAAACGGGGTTATATTGACACGATGAGCTTCCTGTTCAATACCGGGCAAATTTCACCCAACACGCTCAAGAAAGCCTTCGAGGTTGCAATCACTTCGTGTAAAGATGAAGCGGTGAAGTTCCTCTGGAGTAAGACACCAGCGCCGTCAGGTACCATTAACAAAGGATTTCAGACCACATACAGCTTCAAAATCGTGAAACTTCTGTATGAAAATCAACATAAGATGTTGATTTGCGGTGGAAATAATATCTCCACCGCAGCGATAATCACTGCTTTCAAAAAGGCTGCTAGCTCAAGGTGCCGCTTTTTCTTCAATTATGAGGTCAATGCGATCGAGATACTGAAATTGTTGTATACGGACAGCTGTATCCCAGCCGATGTCCTCGGTGAAGCATTGAAGACTGCAGCACGCAACGGCCAGCGAGACCTCGTAGAATTGATGCAAGATGATTTCCGTATTACAGATGAAATGAGGTACCGTGCACTTGAGGCGACCGTCACTACGAAGTCGGATGGCTTGGTCAAGTTATTGTACCGAAAGGGTACTCCATCGGAGGTTATTTGGGATGCGTATCAACAAGCTTCAATAGAGCGAATGTTCGCCAATGTGGAAGATCTACTGACAAGTAGTTGGACCGATGTGAATATGTCACAAGAACTCAAGCACAAGATGTTGCTGCATGCTGTGCGGTTTAGACGACATGAAATTCTGCGTCTATTGAATAAGGTCGAACGTGAATGGCCACACGATGGTATCGAGGAAGGACTGGAAATCGCGAGAACCGACGAAGTTAAGACATTATTACAGAAACTCTACCACTGAACCATAAATAATCGAGTATTTCTTGATTGTATTCAGACTCTCCTCCTTGGTACTGTAAGTTATCGTTCAAAGCAAAATATTTTCGCGTAAAGTCCGACGGCGGACGATTATGATTGGCTTGATTTGATCTAAAATACCCGACGGCGGTCAATTCGCCTTCGGATTTCGTCGTCGGATAATATTCAACACGCCAAGACCACCAGAATCCCTTCAACATGGACACCGATCGTTTAGCCGACGACGGAAATGCATCGAAAACCGTCGGAAAATGGATACTTGTACTTTGATATTCGCTTTGAATATATTTCGTAGATCACTTTGTCTGGTCTTGAGGTTCTCGTTCTCAATGCTCATTTTCCAATCCGCCACCTTGAGCAGAAGTTCACCACATCTACAATGGCGAGCACTACAACCGACTCACCAAGTAACAAACGGCCTCTTGTTACTGAGAGTGACAAGAAAAACGATTCGACTCGTATCCCGGTGACGCTACTTTCGGGTTTCTTGGGTAGTGGCAAAACTACCTTGTTACAACATATTCTCAAGAACAAGGACCATGCACTACGTGTGGCTGTGATCGTCAATGACATGGGTGAACTCAACATCGACGCCAATCTCGTGGCATCTGCTGGTGTGCTCCAACGTGAAGAGCAGCTCGTACGACTTGAAAATGGCTGCATCTGCTGCACTCTTCGTGTCGATTTACTCGAGCAGATTGCGCGTATTGCTCAACAAGGTGAAGTCGACTATATTGTCATCGAGAGCTCTGGTATTAGTGAACCCATGCAAGTGGCCGAGACGTTCGTGTTCGAGCTACCTGAAGGTGCTGAAGAACAAGAGGTGAAGGTGGACCCGACACTTTCGCCCAGCAGCTCCAAACGCTCTCGGACTGAATCTGGTGCATCGTCAGGTGACGACACCAGTGCTGCCAATTCTCCATCGACTGCAACGGGAATTCGCACTGTTCAACTTGATGAGCTACTCGTGCGTGATGGTGAGAAGCTCCCGTTGTTGCGCGATATTGCGCTGCTGGATACGTGTGTGACGGTCGTTGATGCAGCGACCTTCTTTCATGTATTTGATGACCCACGCATGCTAGCGGACGTTGAGGAGAATCGCAGTCAACTACCGGAAGGTGACACTCGTACCATTACTGATCTTTTGATCGATCAGATCGAGTTTGCGGACATTATTCTCCTCAACAAGACGGATTTGGTGCCTGCAAAGGATGTCGAGGCTATCGAGAAGGTTTTGCGTCGTCTGAATTCGTACGCAAAATTGAGCGCACCGTCAAGGGCCGAGTAGACCCTAAGATGATCCTTGGTACCAAGCTCTTCTCTTTTGAACGTGCTTCTCAGCAAACTGGATGGCTCGAATCGCTTACAGTCCCTCATACACCTGAGACTGTCGAATATGGCATCGGGTCGTTCCTGTACAAGGCAGATCGTCCATTCCACCCTGCACGTCTTACGGGTATCATTCAAGACGAATTCGTCATTGTCGAAGCCCCAACACTTCCTCCATTCCCATCTGATGAAGACGATGGTCATGATCACGACCATGAGGAGGAAACAGAAGAAGAGGAAGAAGAACCCACGGATGCCGATGGAGACCAAGAAATGGAGGAAGAGGAGGACGGTGAACCACTTGGTGAACAGGAAATTGCTAAACGACTGGAAGGCAAACAGAACGGACTTTTCAAGAACCTCCTGCGTAGCAAGGGTGTCTTCTGGCTTGGCACTCGACCCCATAACTATGCTACATGGTCACAAGCAGGTCTGTATTGCACGCTTTCCAATGGTGGAATGTGGATTCATGCTTTACCAGAGGAGGAACGTACACGTACTATGAAGGAGCTTCCTAATTATTCGGATCTCATGGCACGCGAACACGGTGATCGTGGTCAAGAGCTTGTGTTCATCGGTCGATTCTCCCAGGAAGATGATGAAATTGCGAGGATTCGTGCAGCATTGGATTCGTGTTTGCTCACGGATGAGGAAATGAAGCAGTACAAGGCTGGCGACGTTGAGGAATGGGAAGACCCGTTTGAGCCTTGGGAGTACTACAGCTTTGACGATTGAACGTACTTGAACTCGTTTCGAATAGTGATAGAAAGCTAGTATATGTCTAAGCAATGAATTTTGTACCGGGATCTTATCTTTTGAGTCTCATACCGACCAGAGAAGTGGAAAGAAGACAAGCAGCTTTATTCTAAAAACTTCTAGCTTGTGTGGCTTTCCAGCAATGTAACTAGTGCATACCAATGAAAATGAACTCACATTGTACAGCAGCTACAACAAAAAGCAGTAGATACCTCGGTGGTTGCTGTAATACCTGGTTGCTAATGTGATTGACTGTTGCTAGTCGTCTCGACAGGGAAGTCCGACAAATACTCGATTATATCACGATGACCGGCATTGACAGCTATGCACAACGCATTTTCCCCGGTACAGTCTTTAATGACGGTCGATGCGCCCTTCTCGACCAAAATTTTAACGACATCAAAGTGTCCAATCCCAGAAGCTACTAGCAACGCTGAGCTTCCGTTCAGGTCAAGAAAATCGATAGTCCCCCTTCGTTCAAAAGGAGATTTACCACTTCGATGTGTCCCCCGTGTGAAGCACTAATGAGTGAAGTCGCACCGACATTATTTGCTAAATCGATAGACGCTTGATATTCTATCAGCAGCTTAACTACAACAGCGTGTCCTTCAATAGCAGCCACAATAAGAGGACTGTCACCGTCGTTGTCGATTATATCAACACTTGCTCCACATTCTAACAAAAATTTCACAACATGCGTATGCCCGAGTTGGGACGCAGTTAACAGAGCCGTACAACCATGTTTGTCAATAGAGTCAAGCATCGCTCCATTTTCAATTAACGACTGAACAATTCCGAAGTGCCCCCAGTACGAAGCAAAATGTAGCGCAGTTCTGCCAGTCAACTGGTGTTGTTGGTTAACATGTGCGTCTTTTTCCAGAAGTAATATCACTACATTGGCGTATCCTTTTCCCGATGCGGCCATGAGTGCAGTGCAGCCATTATTGTTGGCAAAATTAATTGATGCTCCATGTTGTAGAAGTAGTTTTACAGTAGAAACATGACCATTCATAGCTGCAAAAATCAGCGGACTATTACCATTGTTGTCAGGAAGATCAATAGCAGTATTATCTTCTAAAAAGGTTTTCACAATTCCATGATCTCCTTGAGCGCTTGCAATCGCAAGAGCAGTCATCCCATTTGAGAGCTTTACGTTTTTGTTCGCTTTATTCTGAAGCAGTAAAGTTACCACGTCGTTATGGTGATTAAGTGACGCAATGATCAAAGGAGTGCATCCACTACTATTAGTGGCATCGAGAGGTTCACCAATTTTCAGCAAGAATGCCACCACGTCAGTGTGACCACGTCCTGCTGCTAAGAGCAAAGCTGTTGAACCTTTGTCGTCTGTTAGGCCAATGGATGCTCCATGTCTAACAAGACTGTGGATTGCATACAATTGTCCGTTCTCGCATGCGGTTTGATAAGCCGTTTTGCCTTGAGGCCCTTGCTTGTCGATATCGGCCCCTTCCTGGACCAGCAAAGTTATCAATTTAGTATAGTGTTTCCCTTTCTGAGTTAGCATTAATGGCGTCCAGCCTTTAGTGTTAGCTACGTCAATCGTAGCTCCATTTTGAAGAAGAATCCGAGCGATATCTAGCTGTGTAGTGGCACAGGCAAAATGCAACGCTGTTTCCCCATCGTAGTTTTGTTGATTGACGTTTGCACCCTTCGACAAAAGCAACAAAACGACATCGGTATGACCACTTAATGCTGCACTCATTAATGGCGTGACCCCTTCAATATCAGGTATGTTAACATTGATCGTATTTTCCAAAACCGCTTCAACCGCATTAATGTCACCGCGCTCACATGCAATTCTCAACGCGGTGTCTTCAACCCGCCTCTTTTGATCAACACTCGTCACGATCGTCGTATTTCTCATTAGTGTAGAAAAGGTAGACGATTCCTGACGAGGCAGGTGATGTGGTTTCACGTGTTCGTAAATGAGTTGTACAAACTCCGGATAACCAGAAAAATAGGCTACAGTTAGTGCCGACCAGCTTTGAAAGTCTCCACACAAAGTGATGTCAGCTCCTCGATCCAAAAGAATCCGCACGGCTGCCAGTTGTCTGTGCCAAACCGCGGTGAGCAAAGCCGTCCCTCCACTTGGCAAACGTGCATCGATGTTGGCACCTCTGAAAAGTAGGAACTCGACAATATCGGAGTATCCCAGCTGCGCTGCAGTAATTAACGGTGTGTATCCCTCCTCATCGGGTAATTCCAGCGCAGCGCCACCATCAACCAACGTTTTAACCACGTCAAAGCGACCGTACTCGCAAGCAATATTCAACGCTGTAGATCCGTTAGGCCGCTGCTTGTCCACATCCGCTTTTTTATCCAGCAACATTTCCACAACATTACTGTATCCTCTCTCAGCAGCTCTCATGAGAGGAGACCATCCGTCACGGTCTTGGCCATCGGATGTGGCTCCGTTCTCAATCAGTCTTTTTCCGATCTCCGCATGTCCGTAGATACATGCAATTAGCAAACTAGAATATCCGTTTGATTTTGCTGCTTGAGCAATATTTGATCCCTGCGCCAACAGTAGTGCAATAATCTCAGCATCCCCCTTCTTCGAAGCAAACATAAGAGCATTCCACCCTTCAACATTGATCAATCCCACCGATGCCTTATGCTTGATAAGAAATTTTACTGTAGAAATATACCCGTTCCGTGCTGCGTACATCAGTGGTGTATTATCAAAATTATCACCTGAATCGACTGCCGCGCCGTAGTGCACAAGATGTCGAGCGACATCAAGATGTCCATTACAACAAGCGTATTGTAATGCCGTATATCCACTTAAATCCTTTAAATTCACCTTTGAGCCCTTCTCCAGAAGAACTGCCACAATATCACTATTTCCTTCCCAAGAAGCCATCATCAATGCGGTTTCTCTGGCATGGTTTGATAAATTAACTGACGCTCCACTCTGAAGAAGAATCTGTACAACTTTTAGATAGCCGCTTTCGCAAGCTCCTCCTAGTGCAGTCGCCCCATTTGATATTTGCCAATTAATCAATGCCCCCGCTTTCAAAAGTACTACAACTATATCAGTATAACCTCCCACACAAGCGACAGTAAGTGGAGTAGCACCATTTTGGGCGGCCAAGTTTACAGTCGCACCATACGTTATCAAGATCTGTACAATATCTAGGTGTCCATTCTCGGAGGCGATTCCAAGAGCAGTAGCACCATTAGAACACTGTTTATCCACATCCGCACGCGCCTTCAACAATGCTGCGACGACATTAGCACGACCTCTTCCAGATGCAACAAACAATGGAGTCTCACCAACGTTGTTGGTCACGTTGATTGCTGCCCCATTCTTGATAAGCACATCAACAACCTCCAAATAACCGTTTTCGGATGCTAGACCAAGAGCAGTAGCTCCATTGGGCCGTCGTTGGTTGATATCTGCTCCATTATCTATGAGTAATGCAACGATTTCGGCATTTCCTTTCCATGCTGCAAATAATAGTGGGGTTGTCCCGACCTTATTAGCAATATCGATAATTGCGCCATTTCGGATGAGAACAATTGCAACGTCGCAGTGACAGGATTCACATGCAATCCAAAGAGCAGTAACTCCGTTAGGACGTGGCTTATTGATGCTTGCTCTTTTCTCCAAGAGGTAAGTTACAATTTTGATATATCCTTTCCAAGACGAAAACATGAGTGGAGAGGTTCCAACATCGTTCACAGTATCTACTGAGGCACCACTTTCGACCAGCATTGTTACCAAATCAAAATTCCCTTCGTGACACGCGATATTCAGAGCTGTGCTGCCACTCCAATTCTTTTTCTCCAGATCTACCCCATTATTCAAGAGCAATTTTACTACATCAACGTGTCCTTTGTATACAGCGCACATCAGAGCCGTTCGAGTGCAATTATTCACCCAGTCAACCAATGCACCATTTTCCAACAGTAGCTTGACCACAGTAAGGTGTCCATTAGAAGCTGCTAGTATAAGTGGGCTACTACCGTCATGGTCAGGTAAGTCAACATCAGCCCCATTTTCGATGAGACTTCGAACAACGTCGAGAATACCGTTCTCAGCAGCGATTTGTAAAGCTTTTGTCGTTTTCATTTGGACTGTAGTAGCGGTGACAGGACTAGCTGTACTACCCAATTTTGCAATACCATTGATATTTTGTTTCGGTACAACAGATCGAAAAGACAAATTGCTCTCATAGTTGCCGACATTAAGGTCCTCGATTCGTGAAGTTGACATTCCTGTACTATACTCTCACCTTCACCACAACTTGAGAAATGGCACCTCAGCACCAAGATAATCCATTGCTATCTGGACGACAGGTACAAGTACAGTTATTATCTTGGATGAGAAATGAATATCCACTTGTCGTTACGAAGAATATACCATATTACTGATGTAGCTGTACTTTCGGGCAGAATACGACCGGTTAAAGCTGGACGTTTAGGATCGCCAGTCCGATAAACTGTGAGGGTCAGAAGATCATTAACTTGATTGTTCTCAGTCACCAGGCAAACTAAGTACTACTTTAGTAATCCATTTATTGAACCCAAAATCCTGTGATTTTAAACTAAAATCCACCAGTTGATGCAGACTTCCATTTGATGCAGACTTCCATGGACGTTAGGCGATTTTGATGAGGGGCTCAGGAGATCATTGAATTTATTATTCATTGTAGGCACTCGCTGTGCTGTTGGCAACGAAGCAATGAAAGACTTGTTTTGTTAAAGTACTCTGGATTTTAGATCCAGTATTTCGGAGAAAGCAACTCGAACCCAAACTAACTTTGATACTTGATGGAACCCAATTCTCCGGAACCCAAAGTAACATTCTCCATATTAACTCAGTTCTCAAAACCTCTATACTTCGACTGACCTGTTATAAACGACTCTCGGATCGTCGACCTCGGCCAAAAGCGAGCTATTCCCTCCTTGTCTCAATGAGAACTTACAGCGGCGTTGGAAATCCGACTGTGGCCAAGTAAATTTCCCTTCGATACCACATACCCTGAAGTCAATTTGAAAAAATTGTGAATGTTGCCTGTGTCGGCTAGGGTCAACATCACGAATGTCATCCTATGCTGTAGCATATTTCGTACTCCAGGCTCGAACTTCAAACGACATTCAAACAATCAAGCAAAGCAGATCGCCAAGGCCTGTGTTGTGCTGGGTCGCCTCGGGCACGCTTCTGAAGCCTAACTACCATTCCGCGGTGGTGGACGGACGAAACACATGTCGTCCTAAGTGTAAATATTATGGCATCACTGTTGCAGCTGGTACACAGATCGTAAGCAGGAACATCGGCCTGCCGATCACGAACGGCGCCCCGACAAAATGCAGTACCGTTCCAAGGTGTTTGCTACAGCTGTCATAACAGCATTTGACCTCCGCAGCGGATGTTTGGCAGGGGACGGCGCGTAGCGCGGAGGGGTTAGCCCTGTAAGGAGGTACTATCTATTTAGCGGAGGCCGAAGACCGACCCCGAGGAGCACAGCGACCGCAGGCGGAAAATTTTATGCATCAGTCATTGCATGTGGCTCATGTTTGTGATCATATGAAAGCTTTGTTGTGGTTAATGAATATTAATTATTAGTTGGGGTAGTGTGATAAACTGTTTGGTAACATCTAGAATCATGTGTGTCCGAGTATGAAAATCCAGAGCTTCCCCGGGCAACGCACGGCATTAGTGATAATAGCTTGATGAAGTGGTCTTGGTACTTGACTGTATTGCGTCAAACCATAAAATGTAAACATATCGTGACGTAACGAATTCTTTACAAGCAGTGACCAAGATATTATATGAAGCAGAGATCGATGAGTTGAATCCTGATTCAACAATCGGCACCAAAAATGGCACCACATCCGTTTGTCCACATTTTGTAACCAGTCGAGGCTCCATGCTTTACAAGATTGAGGATTGCAAACAATTGTCCTTGTTCGCATGCAATTTGATAAGCCGTTTTACCTTTAGGCCCTCGCTTATTGATATCAGCCCCATGCCGCAGTAACAAATCCATCAGCATATCATAGTTTTCACCTCCCTTCAGAGTTCGCATAAGTGGTGTCCAGCCATCATCACTTGCTAAGTCAACATTTGCTTCATTCTCAAGAAGAACTTGAGCGACATCAATTTTTCCATTTGTACACGCGAAATGCAGTGCCGTACTTCCATCATTGTGTTGTTGGTCGACACTCGCACCCTTCGACAAAAGCAATACCACAACTTTGGTGCGGCCACTGCGAGCAGCACTCATCAGTGGAGTCAAACCATATTTATCAGGTGTGTTAATATCTCTGGTGCCTTCCAGCAGCGCTTCAGCGGCTTTCAAGTCGCCACACTCACATGCAATTCTCAGTGCTGTGTCTTCATTGCGCTCTTTTTGATCAATAGTCGTAGTGGTTGTTGTGTATTTTGTTGCTACAGAGCAAGATGTAGAGTCTTGTACAGCCGGGAACTCGTTATCTGGTTTCAAACGTTCATATATAAGCTGCACCAACTCCGGATAACCAGAAAAATAGGCTACAGTTAGTGCCGACCAGCTTTGAAAGTCTCCACACAAAGTGATGTCAGCTCCTCGATCCAAAAGAATCCGCACGGCTGCCAGTTGTCTGTGCCAAACCGCGGTGAGCAAAGCCGTCCCTCCACTTGGCAAACGTGCATCGATGTTAGCACCTCTGAAAAGTAGGAACTCGACAATATCGGAGTATCCTAGCTGCGCTGCAGTAATTAACGGTGTGTATCCCTCCTCATCGGGTAATTCCAGCGCAGCGCCACCATCAACCAACGTTTTAACCACGTCAAAGTGACCGTGCTCACAGGCAATATTCAAGGCAGTAGATCCGTTAGGCCGCTGTTTGTCGATGTCAGCATTATCATTCAGTAAAATTTCTACAGCAGTACTGTTATGTCCTCTCTCAGCAGCTCTCATGAGAGGAGACCATTCTACATTCTCTTGAAAATCAACCGAGGCGCCATTATCAATGAGTAATTTTACTATATCTGCTTTTCCGTGGATGCATGCGATCTCCAAGCAGGTATAACCATTTGAGAGTGCGTGATTTGGATTTGATCCCATTGCTAACAGCAGTGCAACAATTTCAGTATGACCCACCCTTAAACCAAACATAAGAGCACTCCACCCGTCAGCAGTAACCACACGTACTGACGCCTTATATTGTAAAAGAAACTTCACCACGGAAAAGTTCCCCTCGTTAGCTGCCCACATGAGTGGTGTCATACCAAATTCATCTTCCAAATCAATTGTCGCCCCATAATGAATGAGGTGGCGAACTACTTCTAGCTGTTCATAAGCGGAAGCGAAATGTAGCGCTGTATGCCCGTTTGAATCTGTTGCATCCATATTCACTCCGTTTTCCAAAAGAATTTTTACGATTCCAGTACATCCTTTGCGTGAAGCTCTCATTAGTGGGGTCTGTCCGTCGTAATTGGCCAAATCAACTGTTGCTCTAGCATGAACCAGGGTCTTCACAATACTCAACTGACCGTTGTTGCAAGCTAGTCCAAGTGCACTCTCTCCAAATGAAGCTTGCTTATCAATCAATGACCCTGCCTTCAATAGTGCTACAACAACATCAATGTGGCCTTCCCAAGAAGCGAAAGAAAGCGGAGTACCTCCGAAATTCGTGGCTATGTTAGTATCCGCACCGTTCGCGATTAAAATTTGCACAACCTCTAGGTGACCATTCTGGGAAGCAACTATAAGCGCAGTCGCTCCATCAGGCCCACGCAAATCCACAGTAGCCCCCGCCGACAAAAGCGATACCACAACATCGCTGTGACCTCTCCGAGAAGCATCAAATAATGGAGTTCCAGTTGCATTGTTCGTCTTGTCGATTGCTGCTCCTTTCATGATAAGAAAATCTACGACTTCTAAATTCCCGTTGAATGAAGCAGCACCAAGTGCAGTATATCCATCGATACCGCCTTGGTCAATGTTTGCTCCTTTATCTAAAAGCAACGCTACGATTCGAGTATATCCCTGCATTGCTGAAAGAAATAGTGAAGTAGCTCCATTCTTTGCAGCAATGTTGACAGATGCTCCACGTTCAATGAGAAGCTTCACAACATCAAAATGCCCATGTCCGCATGCAATCACGAGAGCAGTGACCCCGTTAGGTCGCTGCTTGTCGATAAATAATCCCTTTTTCAAGAGGAAAGCTGCAATATCATCGTACCCCCTTTTAGCTGCTTGCATGAGGGGCGAAAATCCTTCATCATCTACCGTATCGAGTGACGCACCACTTTTGACCAGCAACTTCACCAAATCATAATTCCCTTCATAGCACATGATATTCAGAGCAGTAGCACCACGCCTATTCCTTTTCTCCAAGCTTACCCCCTTCTTCAAAAGTACCTTTACCGCTTCAACGCTTCCTCTATATGCAGCCCACATCAAAGCCGTTCGCATTGAATTATCGACACCGTCAATAAATACCCCTTTTTCCAGCAGAAACTCGACCACAGCAATGTGGTTATTCGAAGCTGCCAGAATAAGTGGACTTTTACCATCGTGGTCTGGTAAGTCTACATCAGCTCCTTCTTCGACGAGAGTTTGAACAACATTATGCATCCCACACATCGCAGCGATTCGTAAATCAGTAGTCATCTCAATCTGAAGCTGGTTTGCGTTTTTTTTGCTGTAGTGGTGACAGTGTCTGAATCTGTTCTCACCGCTAGTATAACTTGAGTAATGTTACCTCTGCAAGCAGAACGTGCTGGAAGGGAGTACATTAGAAAATCCATCAGAGCGAGCTCGCCATACCAGCTAATTACAGTCTGACACCCCAGGCTCTGTACATTCAGGTTGGAGACGACCAGTTTCGTCGCTCGAGTTCAGCGTGCTACGAAGATGTCACTGAATTTATAATTCACTGTAGGGGATGTTTGTTAGAAGCATCACTTCATAGGCAGACCATACCTCAATCTCGACAGTACCTTGTGACTGCTGTGCCAATGAGCATATCACAGCCATTTTGAATAGAGACTGCCGTGACGAGATCATCACTTAATTGCTGAACTGCAACAAATATTCTACTACCTTGAAATGCCCCTTCTTGGAAGCCACACTCAATGGTGTCTGCGCGTCCTTGTCTTCCATGTCAATCGATGCACCACTTTCAACTAGGATTTTCACGCCAGCCAAGTATCCTTGATCGCACGCTATTCGTAGAGCCGAACCTCCATCGTGATCTTGAATATTAACATTGGCTCCTGCTTTGACTAGAATCTCTATGACATCTCCATGCCGACTGTAAACAGCAGCCATTAGCGGTGAAATTCCAGCGTGGTCAACCAGATCGATTGTTGCACCACCATCGAGCAGCAAGCGGACCACATCGACATGCCCATTGTCACTGGCAAAACCTAGAGCAGTTGGCCCCTGGTGTCCATGTTGGTGCTCGTCGAGAGCAGCTCCTTTTGCTATCAGTAATGCTACCAATTTTGCATGTCCTTTCAATGAAGCAAACATTAGCGGGGTTATACCGCTCTGGTTTGAAACGTCAACTAGAGCACCATATTCGAGAAGAATGCTTGCAATCTCTACATATCCATGCTCGGATGCGATTGCAAGTGCTGTAGTTCCATCAGGGCGACTTAGATTGATATCGGCTCCCATCTCCAAAAGTAGTATTACCACCTCGGCATAATTTCTCCAAGTTGCGAACATAAGAGGAGTTGCTCCAACAAAATTGCCGATATCAATCAGGTTGTTCATTCTGTCTCCAATGCTTCCGTTTTTAAGTAAATGTTTCGAGGTGTCACCCTTCAATGAGTCTCGTGAACCCAAAGATTTGTTTATCAGGACTTTTGCAACGTCGAGATGACCTCTTTCACACGCGATCAACAGCGCAGTCGATCCAGTTTGATTTCTCAAGTAGATATCAGCACTATTTGCCAGCAACAACTTCACCATATCTACGTTTCCCTTCTGCGACGCGTTCATGAGTGCCGTACAACCAGCATTGTTAGACACGTTAACCAACGCACCACGTTCAATTAATAGCAGGGCAATTGCACCATGGCCGTTCATAGCAGCAGACATCAGTGGATTATCCCCTACAGCATCTTGTTTATTGATTGCAGCGCCATAGTCCACAAGGCTCTTCGCAATATCATGGTGTCCATGGTAACATGCCACGTTTAAAGCAGAGAGTCCACCCATGTAAGTTTTGTCTGGGTCTGCTCCCTTGTCTAAAAGAAAATTGACAATGTCAATATATCCACCAACACTTGAAATCAGCAGTGGAGACATTCCATCTTTGTTGGCAATATCAATAGGTTCGCCAAGGTCAACCAACAATTTTACCACAGCAGTGGTACCTTGAAATGTAGCTGTGATAACGGAATTATCTCCATTGTTGTCAATCAATCCGATCGTTGCTCCGTGATTTACGAGATCTTCCGCGATAATACGGAGACCATTTAAGCACGCGAAATAGAATGCCGTGATGCCATCACAGTTTCGTTTATCAGTATCGGCTCCTTTTTTCAGCAACAACGATACCAACCGGGTGTAGTTCTGACCCTTTTTCACAGAATGCATCAGTGGAGTCATTCCTTTTCTGTCAACCACGTTGATGTCGGCACCATTTTGAATCAAAACTTGTGCGACATCAACGTGACCATTAGTGCAGGCAAAATGAAGCGCTGTACATCCATCTTGATACGTTTGGCTAATGTTTGCTCCCTTCGAGATGAGTGACAGCACTACATCAGTGTGTCCGTTCTGTGCTGCGCTCAACAGTGGTGTCATTCCGTTGGCATCTGCCAGGTTAACATCATCGGCGCGATCCAAAAGCTCTTCGACTACTTTTACGTTTCCATTTTCTGATGCAATTCGCAGTGCTGTGTCATCATTGCGATGCTTTTGGTCCACTGTTCCACTTGCTAGCATCGGTGTTGTATCCACGAAACAATCACGCTGAACGAGTTCGTATTCGTCCAGTCGCTCTCGTTCAAAAAGAAGTTGCACGAACTCAGAGTAACCAGAAAAATACGCTACCGTCAGCGCCGACCAGTTTTGAAAATCTCCACACATTGTGATATCAGCCCCTCTACGTAGAAGAACTTGCACGGTTTCTAGTCGTTTATGCCAAACCGCCGTCAGCAGAGCAGTCCCTCCACTTGGTAAACGTGCATTAATATCGGCACCACGAAATAATAGGAATTCAACTATGTCTGAGTATCCAAGTTGAGCCGCAGTAATTAGTGGTGTGTATCCATCGTTATCAGGTAGTTCTAAGGCGGCACCGCCATCCACAAGTATCGTGACCACGTCTAAATGTCCATATTCACAGGCGATATTTAAAGCAGTAGATCCATTGAGCCGCTGCTTGTCAATTGAAGCATTTTCATTCAATAACACTTCCACCACACTACAATGTCCTCTCTCTGCTGCCCGCATTAGTGGCGACCAGCCGTCGTTGTCATCGTGATCAGTTTGTGCGCCATGTTGGATCAGAGCCTTCAATGCATTAGCTTTTCCGCTCATACACGCAATCATCAAAGTCGTACATCCATTCGGCAGCATTTCATCAACTCTCGATCCTTTTTCCATCAACAGTAAAACTACATCTGTGTGTCCTTTTAACGTCGCATTCATCAGTGGCGTGTGTCCTACGTTATTCATCTTCTCCACCGAAGCTCCATTTTCGAGAAGCAATTTGGCAACAGCAGTGTGGCCATTTACAGCGGCCCGCATCAGTGAAGTATTGTTCCAGATATCAACTGTGTCAATTGAGGCACCATGGTCAATGAGAATTTTGGCGACATCGAGTTGTCCATATATACTGGCAACAATTAGAGCCGTCTGGTGATTGCTATCCTTTGCTTCGATTCTAACTTTTTTTTCAAGAAGCAGTATCGCAATGTCAGTATATCCTTTCCATGCAGCCATCATGAGGGCAGTCTCATCGACGTAAGTAGCTAAGTTGATATCTGCTCCATAGTTTACAAGGACCGTTGCAACCTCTTTGTGTCCATGTTCACACGCCCACGTTAGAGCAGTAGCTCCATGTGAACTTTGTATGTCAATAGCAGCCCCTGCCATTAGCAGAGCTGTCACAACAACGTGATGACCTCTGAGTGCAGCAATCATCAGTGGGGTCACGTTGTACTTGTTAGCCAGGTCGATATTCGCACCGTTCTCGAAAAGAATCACCATAACTTCCAGGTATCCATTCTCACATGCCAATAAAAGTGCAGTACCCCCGTTAAAATGTTGCAGGTTCACATTTGCCCCATTCTCCACAAGTAACATCACAATGTCGGCATATCCTTTCCATGAAGCATCCATCAGCGGAGTGCGATTCTTGTTATCCGTCTCATCGACCAACGCCCCATTTTCCAAAAGGAACTTCACCAAGGTGATATGTCCATGAAATGCCGCAATTTTGAGCGGAGTATTACCGTTTTTATCTCGGAAGTTAATTGCAGTCCCGGATTCAATATGAGCACGAACTACGGCGAGCATACCGCGCTCACAAGCAACATGCAAATCATTGGTTGTCGTCGCATTGCTAGGAATTATCCTAGTAACATCATTCTTTTGTTTCGTAAGTGCTGGAACATGATCGCTTGGGCTCTTGGTGCTTTGAGGCTGATGTGTTTCACGTTGTTCATAATCTAACATCCTGTACCTCACCAAATTAAAAATGAAGACCAACTCACGAAATACGCTTAGCAACCAAACCTGATTTGTACCATCTAGTCACATTGCAGCAGGAATGGACAACGTCCCGCCTTCACTTCACGAATATCAGCTTGTTCATAAACTGATCATACAGAAGAGTTCGGATGATGGAGTGTGGAAGGCGATTATCACCATTGCCAGCTCAAAAAGAAGATACGGATGCTTCATTAGCCTTGAAATGACCTGAGTAGATGAAATAGACACTTTGTTGGGTTCTAGTTTCTACTTTACTTGCATTTTCCTGCAAGTTCGAATTCGTGATGCTGTTGTAGATGGATACAAAATTAAAGCCAACGTTAAAAATAATGTTGTACCCCATCATCACGGCCACTTTAGCCAGAGTAGTTTATTTTGTTGGGCTCCTGTTTTTTCAGATTCATAATGCAATATGAAAACTAGATCACACTGATAGGTTGAATATGATTTGGTCCATTCACGTCTATAATTCCTCAACAGCAAAACACAATTTCAAGTGTGTTTTTGATCAAGAAGTTAATTACGCAGTGTCTACACTGTGACGGGGTCACACGAGCACCTTGCTTGAGGGAGCACGCTACTACTACTAGTATCAGGAGTATACAAACCCCTAGTGAACGGCAGTTCACTAGTCCCTGGTCTGAGGAGACTTAATAGCCAGTTTAGCGTAAGTTTTAGACTGATTTATTTATAGTTAATTAGGTTCATTTGGCCTGTAATACAAACTTCTAATTAACTATAATTTATCCTTATTATGCATATAAAAGGTAGTTCAAATGTTATTGGTTGGCCCTCAGCCACCAGACCTACGTGGCAGTAGTGTGGTCCACACCACTCACAACAGAGTATCTAAAACAAATACTCACAGAAGTATATCAGCTTCTAGAGGCGGTACCCTTTCTAGGGTACCCCTCATGTAACCCCGTTACATCCTCCCCCACTTAGGTTGGAAACACCCCCAACCAATGAGGAGCTAGGAAGAGAGCGCCGCTCTTCTTCCTGTCCTTGTCGATATCCATCGACGAGCCACCGTTGTGGCTTTGAGGCTTCCATTCAGCCTTTTGCACGAGCAGCAAGACACCCCGAGGTTTCCACGTCAACCTCCCAACGATGCCTAAGAAGGCAAGCACCCACGGCGCTACGGCGCCTTCTAAGTCTAAGACCACGAGGTCGAAGACTGCTAAGGCCAAGTCGAAAGACAAATCCGCTCCGCGCAAAGAAGCCCGCAAGGCGGCTTCCGAGGCACCCAGCAAGCGCACCGCTGCTGCTGCCAGACAAGGAGGGAGCCCGCGACGCAGTCGTTCGCGCTCCTTGACGCCCGACAATAGGCCGAACCCTCGGCTCACCTATCGGGACCACAGTCCTGGAGCTGAGTCCCCGATACTTGATATCCCAATGATCACGGGGTCGGAGTCCGAAGGGGACACTACCTGATCCACCAAGGATCCTACTCCTGCACAGGATACTCCTTCGCAGGACGCTCCTGTTGATGAATTTAAATCACCAGAGGCTAAGGCGGCTTCGACGAGTTCGCCTGCCAAGAACCTTACCTTAGACGAAGGTAAGGCTCGAGCCCAAGCTGCGAAGACAGCTTCTCCAAACGGGCTGATGAGGGTGCTGCTGCTGCTAAGAAGCGCGCAGCCCTTGGCTCTCCTACGTCAGAGCCTTCAATCGCAAAGGGATTCCGATCCCTGTACGACTCCTCAGACGATGAGGAAGAGGAGGGGGCTGTCACCGAGCCCCAAGCAATCTCCAACGATCTCGGTGAGCAGCAAGAGCGCTATCAAGCTGCTCAACTGCAAGGCACTCCTGTGCCTCCCACGCCGGTGTATCCTCGCGGATACTACCCACCGGATGCGGGGTCTGGGTCTCCAATGTTCTTGGAGCACCTCAAGGCCCCTCGTGGTCTTAACCATGGGCGCACTTCGCGTGGCGCCTATGAGCGCGCCTCGGTTCAGGACGAACCACTCTTTGTCAATGACATCGAGATCGCTAGGTGTGTGCTGCTTGCACCACACCGAATTCCTCTTACCGAATTTACGAGTCTCCGCAAGAAACCGGAAGACCGTGGTGGGCTCTTCCCCGTGTGGGGTACCCTTGGGTACAGCCCGAGAACACCACAACCCAGACCCAGGCAGAAGACCTGTTCTGGAGATGGGTTTCTCTGAAGAACTTTACAGTTCAGGAGTTGAAAGAACTCCGGGAAGATCGTCTGCTGTCCTATGTCTTGGACCAGCGCGATCTTCGCATTGAGTTTGCCCACTTAATCGCTAAGCGGCAACTCCACTCCGTCATGGAGGGACTTAGGCAGCAGTCTAAGTCCAGCGCTCAAGACGAGCGCGGGTACGGTTTCGTCAACCCGGGAACCGTACACCGTAAGGCAGCTAAGAAGCCGCGGACTACTTACGCACCGGCTGTTGTTAATCCCAGATCTCAACAGTATCCGGGCAGTCAACCCGTAGCCGGTCTTCCGACTCCCACGTGTTCTGTGACGAGGGGTAACCCCGCCACTTCACTAGCAGCTGGCGCTTCCCAGAGCTCCACCGCTCTCTGACGACCCGCTCCACATGGTAGTGGAGCTCGACGTTCTGATCAAGGAGGGCGGGAGGAGCTCTCGCACGCGTTTGAGTACGAGGCTCCTTCTCAGCCTTATCCTTCTGGACCCTCAACTTCGGGTCGGGACTCTGTGGGGTCCCTGTTAAGCGACGAGGTCCGTCAGCTTCGAGATCGCGTCTATGCAATCGAGATAGCCCTTGGGCTTGGACCTGGTGGTCAGGCTGCCTCTCAGGCTGGCAAGCCAGGGGCCCTTGAGGTCCTTCGTCGACATTTGGACGCTCTTCGTCGTGAGACTCATGAGCTCCATGGGCGCGTTGACCGCCGAGCTCCGGCTGCTGCCTTGAAGGAGCTCTGTCGGGGCTTAGACGCTCTAAGCCATGAGGTGCATGGTCGGATGCCCTCTTATGAGCCGCAGGGGTACTCGTACCACTCGGCTTATGGATATATAGTTCTTACCCAGGTTCTTCCCACTCGGTACCGTCATACCCTTCGTATGACTCGCGTGGGTACCAGTCTGCTTATCATTCACAGGCTTCGACACCGTCAGCTCCGGTTGTTCAGAGGACTCAGCCTCGTTTCGTGGAGGTGAGTTCTCACCTGGGCCTTCCTCCGTCCGAGGGGAAGGACCCAGCGGATCGTGATACCGCTTAAGACACCCCACGTATAACGTCGGGTGCGTCACCAGTGACTTTGGGAGGTCAATGGTGTAGGCCGCGCCATGTCTGGCCAGGATCACAAAGGGTCCAATGAAGGGATGCTTCAAATTGTTGCTCTCTCCGGAGCTAACCACCTTTAGCGGTAAGGTTTTAGTGTCTACCAAGACCAATTCACCTAGTTTAAGAACACTTAAGTTTCCTCTTCCCTTTCTGTCGGAGTACTCCTTCTGTTTGTCCTGGGCCGACGCCATAGCGTCACTAGCCCGGTTGATCAATGTCTGCCTGTCGTCTATAAAGGACGACAATTGTCTTTTGAAAGACTTGGGCTCAATTTCTGAGACCAGGGAGCAAGAGGCTTTCCGAGCCTCTCCCCCACTTATGATGGAGGCATCGGTGCCTCCCCGCAAGGTTAGAGGCACCTGGGGGTGTCGTAGCCCCGTTCAAGTAGAATGGGGTAAACCCCGTTGATGCGTGTACCGCATTGCTGAGTGCAAACTCAACCATAGGAAGCTGGTCCGACCAGGACCAAGGTGCTTCCGCACAGATACTGCGCAGAGTATCTTCGAGCACACGATTGACGCGCTCCGTCGAACCATCAGTCTGCGGATGGTCCGCAGTTGACATCGTCAACTTAGTTCCCAGTAGCTGGAACATGGTGTCCCAGAACGCCCCTGTAAAGCGCGGGTCTCTATCCGAGACTATGGTCTCTGACAGACCATTATAGCGAAACACGCTATCGAGGAACAGCTGTGCAGCAGGTTTCCCAGTGACCTTGTCACGTACCGGAGCAAGATGGTACATCTTGCTCAAACGGCAGACAAACGTCACAATGTCGATGTTGCTCTTGTGCCCTTGGCATCGGCCGGCAGACCGAAGCCGAAGTCGAGACTCATCGACTTCCAGCAATCCGCTGGCACAGGTAGTGTGGTGTTGGGTTCTAACTGTGGGGAGCTACCCAGTCGCTAAGGCAACCGCCACAGAACCTTTCGGTGAAAAGCGAGGGTTCACCCCACTGGAGGATTATACATCCCGCGACAGAGTGACAGAGGTGGAATAGTGACATCCGGGAGCCTCGGCTAGCCTAATATAACCTGGCCGAGGCCTCCTGGATTAGGCCGAGATAGGGCTCTGTACCCATCTCAGATCCCTTGTCTCACGTCTGTACAGTCCCAAATCCGTACTTAAGGGTGAGTTGTCGAACCCTCGGTCGTACTTATTCTGAAACCTCGGAGGCTCCTACAGAGATTTGTTTACACTTGATATTTGTACATAGGCATAGGACAAAACATAGGATGACACACAGAGGCTCTCTGAGCCTCACATTAAGCAGTTTATAAAACGCAGTCTTCCCCCCAGCTAACAAGAGTCAAGTCCGACTTAGGTAAGTGTAGCTAGCTTATTTAAGTGCCAGGACATGCTCAGTTGTGTGGGATGCCTGTTGGTAGACTCGAGGTACATTGAACCGAGAGTTTATCCTGGTCAGGCTAAGAGTTGGTGTGGCCGAGAGATCGGAGGCGACAGTGAAGTGTCGTTACGTGTATACTTAGGGTCTACTAAGGTCCTAGTGTATATTTTGCTCCCCGTCGAGGTTATTCCTCGACACCCCTGTATAAGGCCTAACACGCCGGTACCCTGACCTCTGAGGGACTGCAGGGTTACGCGCGAAAGCGCAATATAACACCCTAGTCTAAGCTCGTGGCTAGTGGTGTAGGTAAGGGTTACCTAAAACAACCTCGGTATACAGAAGCGCTTACAACCGACCCGGTGTAAGGGATCGTTCCTGGTCTTCAGGTTTGATCCAACAAATCGCTGACCTTCACGGGGAAGCGTGTGTTGTTGGTGGGAACTCACCCGGCAAGTGAGAATTCTATCGTGTCCTACACGACAGTAGGCTCTGCAGTGGAGCCGAGGCGTGGCCCGAAGGCTTCGTCCTCTGACATGTTTCACATGTCTTGACATAGTGTGCCACCCACTTGTACATGCGGGGCCACCTAAATGTCTGAGAGACCGTTTGGTAGGTCTTCTCTCGGCCAAGATGGCCACTCATCGGCGCATTATGCGCCTCTAGAAGAATGTCATACTTCAGAACCTCGTCGGTTGGAACGATAACCCGAGGAGGGTCTCCCGGGTCTACTCTGTAGTGGAGTAACCCATCGGCCAGCTCATAGCGATGGAGCTGCGCCCGCTGTCGAGGCGAAAGCCTGTCGACTTTGGCGTCCTTGCCATCGGACAAGAACTGCACCAGTGGTGTGTAGTTCTCGTCCCCTTGATACGCTAAGCGTATTCGATCATACAGATCAGTCGTGACCCGGTTGGCGTAAGCGAGCTCATAGTCGGGTCGACGCGACAATGCATCGGCAAGCGCATTCAGCTTGCCCGGCTCGTATTCGACGCGGAAGTTATATTCCGCGAAGAACGACAACCACATCTCCATTCGCTGCGAAAAATGCGGCGAATTGGTGGCAGCCGGCAAGGACGCGTGATCCGTGAAGAGCACAAAGACCTCGTGCCCAAGAGATGAACTCTAAACTTGGCAAGAGCGTACTTCATTGCAAGTAGCTCCTTGTCATGAACAGGATAGTTCCGTTCGGCAGCCTTCAGCTGCCTGGACTGGAAGGAGATGACGTGTTCGCGTCCTTCATCGTCCTTCTGCAACAGCGCACAGCCTGTTGCATAGTCAGAAGCGTCACAGACGACGCTAAATGACTTGTTTTCGTCCGGCAGAGCCAGTTCTGGCGCATGGCCCTGATGCTGTCGAAAGCATCCTGGTGCTGTTGCCCCCAGACCCAGTCGGCATCCTACTTTAAGAGATCCGACAAGGGTCGAGCAAGTTCAGCGTACCCTGCGCTGTGCTTGTGAAGTTAGTTGGCCAAACTCAAATCACTTCCGGAGGTCCTTCTGTGACCTCGGGGTCGGCCACGCCACTATGACCTTGACCTTCCCTGGATCGGCGCGCACGCCGACCCTGCTGATAAAGCAGCCGAGGACCTTTATCTCCTCAGCTGCAAAGACGCACTTGTCGATGCTGGTATAGAGCTTGTTGGCTCTCATAACCTCAAACACTCGACGGAGGTGCTTCAGACGCACCTCCATAACCGCAGGGATGCTCTGGGAGTAGCTAGGGATGCCACAAGAGCTATCGAAGGCTCCAGCGACGTTCAATCGCTTGGTCACTCAACTGTTTACACCATTGCGTACGTTCGCACAGCCGTGCTTTGATGATATATTCGTCCGTAGCCGTGCCGAAGGTGGCCGGAATGCTACGCTAAAGATTCTCGTAAAACACTTCAATCACAAACCATCCAGAACGCGGTTGCAAATTTGCAGGCTGTCAGGGCGAGGTGTAGCGTGAATGTCGTTCCATGACATCCGCTGCGATGCATTAGTAAATGTAGCGGGAATGTCGTTCCTCTAGCGTATGTGACGCGAATGTTGTTCGATGACATCCAAAAACAGCCCCCAAACGACAGTTCTTCGAACTGCGAATATGCAAATTAAAGTAGGTCACATACTATTGGTTGACCCTCAAACACCAGACCTACGTGTCAGTGGCGTGGCCCACACCACCCACGACTGAGTATTCACAAAACGAATACTCTCAGAAGTATATCTACTTCTAGAGGCGGTACCCTATCTGGGGTACCCCTCATGTAACCCCGTTACAAGCAACGTGCTCGTGTGACCCCGTCACAGAACCCCTCTACAAACCGCGTTATTATCATACGTAGGAGGTATAATATGTGTACTGAAAACAACATTCTAGACAACGGGCCTCAACTCACAAAGCTGAGAAAGTTACACCCACAAACGTGTTAAACAGCTACATTTTGTAAAGTTATATTCGAATTCTTCGAAAATGGAGCTATCTGCCAATCATATTCCGATACAGTGTACATTCATTCCACATATGCAAGTAAACCATCCCAACTAAAATTAGTGGCGTCCACATCGGTCTACTTGTTACGAAGGACTTAATGCGAGCTACGATATGAGCTTTCGGTACAGGAAACGGAATCCAATAAAACAATAGTTTCTCGAGAACCATCTCCATCCAGTTGCTTCGAAACAATTCTGGTTTGTGCTGAATCCTACTGGTTCGCTTTTGGCGTCTCGCTGGTAGTATACTACCTAGTAGTTGCCATAGGTTCTACTATCATACCAGGGGCCATACTCCTCCCAGAATTTCATTCGAACTCCGTCATCAGCCATGTTGGGCCCTCCCAAACGGCTGTAGGCCGCCAAGGCATTGACGTCTTTCTTTTTTAGGTACTTGAATGCTCTCAATTTTGCGGTCTCGTTGTTCAGGATCTTCGCCAAATTCTCATCCGAGATGGTTTTGAGGTCGATTTTGAAGCCAAACCAGTTCGTGAAGTATCCCCGCTCTTCAAGTGGTGCAGCATAGCCATCACCATCCAGCGACTTGCTCTCTCGTAGGGATCTCACAGCGATATCCCTGTTGGCACTCTCGATAGCCGAATTTCCTCTAAGAGATGGTACCGAGTCCGACATCTTAACATCGACGACCGCCGATGCAGTATCCATACCTTCTCGAAGAGCGATGGAAGCAACTAGTAACGCTTGGATTAGTTGCATAGTTGGTCTTGTTCAGGTAATTGTCGAACACGTTACAGGAAGAAGGCAAAACCCAAAATGAACTCGACGTACCACAAGTGGCCACATCGCTTTGGAAGTGTTAAGCCGTGCACTGTGTGCGCATGATGCAGAATTGGATCTGTTCAATGAACAGATCCAATTCTGCAGTGTTCAATACAATGATTACCCACTGGGTGGTTCCTGAAATTACAACATTTTGCGCGTATCAAATGTGAAAGAAACGATACAAGCACAAAAAAATGTTTTGTGATTCAGACATGGTTTCCAGTTCAAGCGTCTTGCCCTCCTATATCTCTTGTTAGTCGAGGAAATACCCTAAAATAGCAACCAAAAAAGGTTTTGTGCGTACTATTTTCTCCGAGTATCGAGTATAATTGCGATGTAGTAAATATAAATGCGATCAGGAACCACCCACTGGTCTCTATTATACTAAATGCGTATTTATTGATCGCATTATGTATAGTATATAATACTTAACCCGGTGTGACGGAACTAGCACTCCATAGTGGAAAATTGAAGAGTGAATTCATAACCTCACGGGTATCCTAACGCGCTACGAGCTATACTTACCTGGTCAACCTCTTTTGCCCACTCATTTTGTCCGTAAACTTCGGTGTCATTATCGACCCGTAAGCATAATCATCAATGGATGCGACACTCCGTTTCACACGGATACAGTTACCGTATCGCTCAAGTCCTAAACGAACTTTTGTCCTAAGCGAACACGATTATCTACCAATAGCGTACCGTGAAATATACATATGTCATTGCACTAAAACGCTGATATCGAGACTCTAAAACTTAGCCTGCTCACCACCAATTTCGAAGATGGGA
The DNA here is from genome assembly GCA_008079305.1 of Phytophthora palmivora. NCBI lineage: Eukaryota > Oomycota > Peronosporomycetes > Peronosporales > Peronosporaceae > Phytophthora > Phytophthora palmivora. Next base: position 334,944 of record VOQZ01000981.1, read on the forward strand.
CGACAGTGCACCACGGGTGCCGGCAGATACTCAAAGCAGTACAAGCGCATATCGGTCGACTATATGGACAAACTGCAGGTACTACATCTGTAGAAGCTGACAATGATACAGGCAAGGTACCGCCAAATTATACCCTTTGACCAGTACCTCAGCTGAGCGAAAGAAAAAGCTTAAGCAGATTTCATCCTGGAGGGGCCAACACAGGCAAATTGAGTTGATGCGTAGTCAGCGTAAGGGGCGCCACAAAAACACTTGTGATTCTCTCAGAAGCAGGTGTGTTGCAGACCACAGATACACAAGGAAGACACGTACTGAGCAGCGCAAAGGCCACTCGGAGGAGGTTCTCGTGTATTGTTGCTTTTCTTCAACTGAGCTCCAACCTACAAGCTCTGCTTCTTTCCTACCTCCTTTCTCACATTGCAGTCCCAGTCCTTTTCTCATGTTCCAACCTAAGTATCCAACCGTGACAACCAGTAATTACAACTAAAACCTACGTAATATTGGTGAAGCCATTGTCGATGTCGAAGAATACATCGTGCTGTGGCTTAACTCAATGAGGAGAGGAGGCTGTCCTGTTTCAGCGCAAATGCTCCAATTCTAGGCGGATGAGGTGGCATCAGAGCGTAGTTTTTCCGCGGACATATTCACCGCTTCATATTCGTGAAAGAAGGGCTTAATATGGATTCGATTACCTATTCGTGTTCGTACACGCCAAGGACAGACCACGCCTGAAGATGCCGAAGCTGCGGCTGCAAGTTTCGAGCTGAAGTGCGTGAAATGATCGTGAAGTACAACATTTCTACGGTTCTCAATGCTGATCAAACAGGTGAGATGCCTAGCAATTGATCATGTACGATTCTCGTCGTGTCCATCTTTCGTCGCTAATCGGTAGCATTTTAAAAATAATTCTTACCCACTCGATTACGCAATTACCCTAATCGTCGCACCATGCCGTTCGTTTAGGACTTGAGCGATACGTCGCACCATGCCGTTCGTTTAGGACTTGAGCGATACGGTACAGCACCACTGCGGTAGTCAAGTTGCCGTCAATCTGTGATGTTCTCGAGATAAGCAGCACGATTTTTGTACTTTGTGATCGTCACTCACAGCTATGGCTCGTCAACTCTACTTCGTGCCCGTACGTTTCATTTCGTATCCAGTGCTCAAGGTCCAAGATGTGAAATCTACAAAATTGCGTTTCTACACCGTTGCTCTTTTGCCTCCTCGTACTCATCGCTGCCACGCCAACTTCGAACCAGATCAGTGCCACATCGTTCGATACTTCCACTGGAGATATCGTCCCCACTGTGCGTTTCCTTCGAAAGAGTGAAACGGTAGAAGAGGACCGAACGAGTTTAAGGTTGTTGTTGACAAGGTTACCATAAAATTGAAGAAATTGACACGGTACAACAAGTAGATTTTCGACAAGAAAGAAACCGAATGGGTCGCCCGATACTGTCAGGAGGTGTTTGCCAAGGGTTACGATAGATCATGGGGAGAATCGAATGATCCGGGGAGGAATATACAATTAACTGGCGTCTATAGCTCCTCGCTCATACATTCATCAGCTCAATGGGTGTGCTGGTCATAACGATCAGTCCAACCCGTGCTAGTCGTTTTTCGGTTTGGGGTGAAGATAAAGAGCGAATCTGTACCGCGTTAGAGTTCGGCTACCAACACGTTCGGCCACGTACGCGTCATATAAGCGCTACCAATATGTCCGCGCATGGTCAATCAGTTCGGCATGATCACTTCGATGTCAGCTCATGTTGATGCTGCAGTCTTCGCCGAACCACTAAAACTGTTCTAGCTGCAGCAAAATCATCGCTAACCCGACATTGCATCCGAGTGAGGACAATTTCAGTGGAATCAGGATAATTTGAGCGGAATGATGATCCAGTAAGTGGACTACCTACATGCAATTGGAGCAACGAATTTACACAATACAGTGGATTGAATTCGAGTGAATTGATACAACACATTGGAGTTGAGGTATCTTATTAACATCATGTGGTGATATGATGGTACAACATTGCCTTCTCCGTCATCGACGTTCAGCATTTTTGCCATATTTCCGTGAGAGCGCAGTCACGAAGCGATGCTTTGGGCACATGGACTATCAGAGCAGCCTTGTGAAGCCTCCCTTCATCGAAACCTTGGTGATGGTGTGGTTCTTTGGATAATGTTGACACTAAGTGCCACAAGACCACGGAGTTCTTTTAATCAATCGTGAATCCGTTATAGTAGTTTAAATGGCTCTCTTTGTAGTGTCCAGCTGCAGATCTCATCTTGGCCATCTTCATGAGAATTCCGTGCTATCAACATGATTGAACTCCAGAACGAAACAACCCAGTGTAATGTGGCATGACGCGTTATGGCAAGCCGACAGGTTACGCCCTCATCCACGCACACTTGAACCGACATTTAATACTGTTCACGGCAATCACGCTACATTGATACCGATCGACTTAGCAGGTACTTGAACGCCCCCAAGTATGATAACCGCCAACGGTAATTATGTCAACTACGCATGATCTCAAATCATCCATAGTACTTCCGCTGATCGAATTGTTTCAAGCTCTAATGTAGTCGAGTGCTAATGGAGTCGTCGCTTCCAGTGATTGTCGCAACCACCCTGACGCTCGGTTTGGCCGAGATATCTGTACTCAGTGAAATCCACACGAATATGTTTTTAAGTATTAATGCAATCCTGCCTACATTTCGACACCTTTTGATGTTCGCGGACGTTGTCACGGATGCATCCATTGGGAAAGTGGCTGGGATGTTGGAACTAAAGAATCGAGTTTGTAGGCTGTTGCACTATGCTAAGGCTGCTAAAACAGTAGTATTGTGAGGGTGAACCCATGCTGGTGGACTTCATGACCAAGGCGTTGGTGGCACCGAGGATGACCGTCTTGTGAGGCGCTGTGGGGTTGCACTGAGGTGCTACCGACAGGGGGAGAGAATGGTGGAGATCTATTGCTGTTTGAGTCGAACTTCGACACCGCCGATGAGGAAGAGTGTTGAAGAGTGGCCTCGGGTGCCAGGAATCTGTACTACAGATTCTGTAGACACCGGACAGGCGCGACCAGTGGTCTGTCTGCACAGGATAGGTCAGAGGTCAGCTAGTAATCGCCTAGACACCAAATCTCACTGTCTTTTGCGTAGTAGCTCTCACTGCGCGTGGTGGTCCGAGGATCACACTCTCACAGTTAGGACAACGCGATGCTGGCTTGTTCAAGTCGGGAGCTTTCGACATTGGGTATTGGTAGGATGTTGATGTCCACCTGGAGGAGCGCGAACGTTGGTTGGCAACAAGGTCGCGGTGAATATAGAGCTTTTAGTTCATTCAGGACGTTTATGACCGAGCACTCCGCGGATACTGCTGGTAGTAAATACTGAAGAAAATCGACGCCGTTTGGTGCCACGAAAGCCTTATGTTGCTGCTCGGCTAGTTCGTTTGGAACGAAAATATTGGACATATTACTATCACAGGAGCAATTTGTACCCGTGATGGAAATGCCCTAAGAGAATCAGGTATGTTTTAATATTCAAACGGTCATAAGGACCTGGTCAGTCGAACAGCGGTTCTCTCAAGAAATGCTCCAGTAGAAATATACTTACATGTTAAAATTATTGGCTCAAGCTACATTTTGAAAAGTTGCATTCGAATTCTTCGAAAATGGAGCTCTCGGCCAATCAAATTCCGATATAGTGTAGCATCATTCTTCATATGCAAGTAACTAAAATTAGTGGCGTCCACATCGGTCTACTTGTTACGAAGGACTTAATGCGAGCTACGATATGAGCTTTCGGTACAGGAAATGGAATCTATTAAGGCAATACTTTCTCAAGAACCATCTCCATCCAGTTCCTTCGAAACAATTGTGATTTGTGCTGAATCCTACTTGTTCGCTTTTGGCGTCTCGCTTGAGTATACTACCTAGTAGTTGCCAAAGGTATTACGATCATACCAAGGGCCATACTCGCTCCAGAATTTCATTCGAACTCCGTCATCAGCCATGTTGGGTCCTCCCAAACGAGTATAGGCCTTCAAGGAGTCGACATTTCTCCTTTTCAGGTATTTGAATGCTCTCAATTTTGCGGTGTTGCTTTCCAGGATCGTCGCCAAATTCTCATCCGAGATGGTTTGGAGGTCGATTTTGAAACCAAATAGATTCTTGAAGTTTCCTCGATCTTCGAGTCGCGAAGCATAGTTGCCACCGCCCAGCGACTTGCTTTCACGTAGGGATCTCGCAGCGACATCTCGGTTGGCATTCTCGATAGCCGAATTTCCTTTAAGAGATGGTACCGAGTCCGACATCTTGACATCGACGACCACCGAGGCAGCATCCATACCTTTTAGAAGAGCGATGACAGCAACCAGTAACGCTTGGATTAGTTGCATAGTTGGTCTTGTTCTGGCAATTGTCGAACAGGTTACAGGAAGAAGGCAAAATCCAAAATGAACTCGACGTGCCACAAGTGGCCACATTGCTTTGGAAGCGTTAAGTCGTAGACTATTGGAGCCCTGTGAGCACAGCATCTTTGATTTCATGAGACACAGAAGTATGTTACGAACGAACTCGTATTACGACACGTACAAAATACACAACATACCAAATCTACAGGCAGGTGTGCCAATGCATTCAATACGCTGGGAGAGAATCTCGAGATGATGCCTCGTCTATCGTTTAGTAAATGAGGAGATGAATGGTGTGCACTTGATGGCAAAAAACATCTTGACAACCATACACTGATACGATTGAGATGTGTCTCGGTCGATTCGACTAATCAGTTGTAACTAACCATGACCCACAATCTACTTATGTACGAGCTGTCTACTGGCAACACATGCATGTAGACGGCAAAACACATTTTGCTTGGTCCAAGTCGAATCGAGAAAACCCTCGTTTTAGCTAAAACCTAGCTAGAAAAATGGGTCAAAGCTAAAAAGCGGCCTAATTAATGGTTCCTAATGTTTCGACAGCAAATGGCTCGAAAATCCGCTTAAGTACGAGCCCAGTATTTCGAGCATTGCCGCATCATATCCCCACACATCACATCGATATGAGCGATTTCCCGCCGACGGCAGGGCGGAAGAAGCGCTACTACTTTCAACCTGGTGACGATCTGCTAATGCTGCAAACTGTGCTTAATGAACGGGACGTCTTCAGTCTTGGACGAGCTCGACGTGTTGCAGCGTGGGAGGTCATAACGGCGTCTCTCAATCGCCAAGGAGTCTTTGCCACTACCCACTCGATGCGTTGTCGACTGACACGACTCGTTGAGACCTTTCAGGATGAACTTATGCAAGGAAAGCAGTCCACCGGTACGTCATACTTTCATATTTTCTTTATGACGTTTGATATGACGGTAGGATATGACATTGCTATGCCTTTCCTAGACTTCACGCCCCTAGAACAATTACTAGATCAATACACACAAGCTGAAGCTCATTTTGAGCAAAGTAAATTGATAGCCAAGCAGAAACGTGGACAAGGGACATCTGAGCGGTATAGTCGACGCTCGGTTGGTAGTCGTCGAAGTTCATTTGAATCGGAATCTGAAGAAGATTCTACTACTGCAACTACCACCGTGCTACCAGTTTCAATAAATGTAGCAGACACAGCAGTCGTGACTCCACCTACGACATCAATGGTGGAAACGATTTCAGACGGAAACAAGCGTCGCAAGAAACGGTTTTATTTCAAAGAGAGCCACGATGTGGTGTTGCTAAAGGCAATGCTGGCTGATGAAGGAACTATCCTTTCTTCTGGAGTTAGAAAACCCGCGTGGAAGAATATTGAAGCTGAGGTGAACAGCCAAGGGATGGATGTGAAAGCTCACACCATTCGAACACATCTACGACTGATGTTGGAGACCCACCGAAGAGAGGAGAGCACTTGGGATATGGACCAATTTGAATTGTCGGAGAGGCAGAAACTCTTGAGAGCATATTGCAAGAAACTCGATGAAGAGGATCAGCAAAATCATGGTGAGAACGACGAGCAGTCTTTCGAACCGACACCAGAAGCTGCTGTCGATCATTGCGGTGATGACAACGAGAGAGACTCTGCAACGGACTGCCCGCATATTATCACGTCCTCCGCTGAATCTACGGAGGCTAACCGAAGCGGTGTGCTAACTAATGTAACAGGGCCTTCACTCAGTACTGCGCAAGATGATGCAGTTGTGATGAATACCAATGTTTCTCGAACGCGGGATGCCGTCACGTCAAGTGCTGAGATATCAGCGACAGCTCCGACTCCGCCAACTACTCAAAGTTCGTCTACTGTTCAGACTCGAGGAACAATCGTCAATTCAGTCAATGCTTCAGATGTAGCTTCAACACGGTTAAATCATCATGTTCTAACAGCACCAGATGCCGAAACTAGGGATGTCGCTGAGCCTGCTTCGAAAAGACAGAGGCTGCAACTGGAAACCATTTTGGAAAGCTTTATAACCGAGCAGAACGAACGCCAAAAGGTGCAGCATGAGCATGAGCGCACCAGGTTGAGCGAGCAACAGGAATTGCAGCGCCAAACTATCGATTTGCAGAAGCGATCGCTGGATATTCAAGAGAAGGCGATGAACATGCAAGAGAGACTCATGGCTCTCATGGAGAAGGTCATGGATAAGCTCAACTAAGCTGCACTCCAACAGTTTATCTTGATTAGAACTCCTTTTATCTAAAAATATTTAGGATAGATGCGACTTTCATGAATCCTTGCCCAATATTTCGGCCGACATAACCGCGACTGTTGTTTGTTGAGTCAGGTCTTGTGTTTACAACACACTACAGTGCAACTTTCAGGCACGAATACTCGCGCTGCAACTTCAAAGTGTAATCCGTGGTTGTGGTGGTCGTGTCGGACTGTAACGACCTCGATGACCACGACACGCCACACACGCTGCTTGCACGGTACAACATATATTGCCCTTGATAATTACAAACTGAGAATATAATCCGAGTTTTGGTGGTGCTATAGTAATACACTATAGATTTGAGGGTGCATTTCGACGTGAGCGCAATATGCAGACAATGTACAGGTGTAGGTGAATGTGGAATGACGAACTTCGAGTACAGAATCACCAAAATTTCGAGAAAAAGTTAGATGCTTTGAGCCCATTCACTGTTAGAGGGAAATTCAGAGTTCCGGTACAATTTAACTATTGTGAATATCAGTACATACATGACCATCGACATGAGAGAACGGATTAAGAAATTCACTATAACGCACGACAACCATCTAGTACACAGTTGCAATCCAAACAATACAGATAGGTTTCTTGTCGCTCCTTTCATCGCTACCAGAACTGCAAGATTGTGTCGTGCGGTCTGTAGTCTGTATATCGTTACGGCTCTCGAACGAAATTTTCGCTTTTGAGCAACAGCTGTTGCTTGGGATTCTCAAGATTACTGCTTTTTACAAAGACAATTTTAATTGTCTTTGCAAAAAGCTTAAAAGTTGACACGAGGAGGCACGCTTCTCACAAGAAAATAAAAGTAGTTTGAACAGATTCCTTTAGAATCCGACTATGTAGTGCACCATGAGTTCGTATAACAGCAGAGTAACGCAATCCAAAGAGCGAGATTGGTGCAGGAAACAATGCAGTTTTGCCAAAATTTAATGCCCCTACTATAACTAAAAATTCGATCACTGCAATGTTTGCCAAGGCTATCCAGTAGCGTGCGGGGCACTGGCCATAGCAGGGGAAATGAGTCAAAGGTTTTGAGGATGTTATTCCGCTAGAAAAATTTAACAACGAATTTCTGGAAACACTTACTTCATTCATTTATGGTGAGATTTCAAGGGGAAATGTGGATTTCTAACGCTTCCAGGTGTTTTCACTGCTTGTTGACGTGCCACAACTGTCCAAGTTTGTCCTTTTTCATTGAAAGCTGGTGTTGTGCCTGCCTCCTTCACCTTTGGGGGTCTCAAATCTTGATCGGTTATCCACCTCTCCTCACCAAGCCTGTCACTCCGCCACCACTGGCCAACCCGTGTCACTTGCGAAACAGAACCCAGCCTCAACATAACCTCATTTGTCAATTTCATCCCACGCCTAAACTGTTTTCGGTCCAATGGTTCATCCCCCGGACCCGGTGACGTCTGTCACCGTTGTTTGTAACCCTCGTTGTCGAGTTGCTGCACTTCCCCGCGCAATGGACACCATTAGCGAGTTTTTAGACCACTCTGTATTTTGGTCCCTTCCCGATGCTTGTGGCTTTGATTTTCAGAATGGAGCACTGCGTTTAGCTCAGCGAGTGTTGATACAAGAAGTTATCGAAGCAGAAAAAGCAGAGAAGATTGTTGCGAATGAGATCAAAGCGAAGGCGAAGTCGAAACCTAGAACGATTGTCCCTCATGACATGAACGCAGCTTTAGTGGTGCGAAAGAAGAACGATGCGTTCTTTCAGCAACGAAAATTCACACTCGCGATGGCAAAGGCGGCTGCTAGAGGTGATTTACGATTGATAAAGTGGCTCGTTAAAGAGTTTCCAGGGTGCTACGTGACTTTCGCAGTTGAAGAAGCTGCTAAGAATGGACATTTAGACGTGCTGAAATGGCTGCATAGACCCAGTCTTGACGGAGACGTACGTGACCCTGGTGGAGGAATGAGAGAGGTTCAGCTTGATGTCTTTTGGGGCTCAAGAGAGCTATTCTACGCTGGTCAAAATGGTCATTTGCGTGTGGTCGAGTGGCTGCAAGAGCACACGAACCCTACTCCGACGCATATGTTCTTTGTCACTCTGGAGGAGGCAGCGAAGAATGGTGACCTCGCCATGGTCAAGTGGTTGTGCGAAGTACGCGGGGAACAGTCATCGTACGCTTCAGTTCTGGCAGCTAGTGAAGGTCACTTGGATGTGCTCAAATGGTTGAGAGGTAACGTGTTCAACCCTTCACCATCGGCGTCGATGGACGATGCTGCAGCTAATGGACACCTCGACGTTCTCAAGTGGCTACAGACTAATGCGGGGTATGCTACGACAGCGGCGATGAACAAGGCTGCAGGAAATGGACACTTTGCAATAGTGAAATGGCTTCATCAAACTAGGAAAGAAGGGTGCACTGCAGTAGCTATGGACCTGGCTGCTGCCAATGGCCACCTTGAGATCGTGCAGTGGTTGCATGGTGTACGACGTGGAGAATGCACCAAGGCTGCAATGGATGAGGCAGCAGCTAATGGGCACCTCACAGTTGTGCAGTATTTGCATCAGAGCCGTAAAGAGGGATGTTCTACCCGAGCCATGGATGGTGCTGCCACGAATGGCCATTTGTCGGTGGTGCAGTGGCTCCATCAACATCGAAAGGAAGGCTGCACAAAGGCAGCGATGGATGGCGCAGCGCGCTCAAACCATCTAGCGTTGTTAGAATGGTTACAGAAGAACCGAAAGGAGGGGTGCACAAGTGCCGCAATGAACCTCGCAGCTCAGAATGGGCATTTGACTGTTGTTCAATGGTTGCACGCTCATCGTAAGGAAGGATGTTCGAGTAATGCAATGGATCACGCTGCGGCTAATGGACACTTGGATGTGGTGCAATGGCTCCACAAGAATCGTAAAGAAGGCTGCACGTCCAGTGCTATGGATGGTGCTGCCGGTGGAAACCACCTTCACGTCGTGCAGTGGCTTCATCGCAACCGAACTGAGGGTTGCACGAAGGCAGCAATGGATAACGCTGCAGCCAGAGGATACCTTAAGGTAGTGCAGTGGTTGCTTGTGAATCGAACCGAGGGCTGTACAGGTGCAGCGATGGATGGAGCTGCGGAGGGAGGTCACTTCGAAGTTCTGCTGTTTCTACACAATGAGCGTTCAGAGGGCTGCACATCCAAGGCGTTCGTGAATGCAACTACCGCGGATGAACTCACGATCTTGCAATGGCTGTTCGAGCATTATAGCAAGGAATTTGGGCGAGACCCGTTGCAGTTGTATGCTTTTGACAAGTTCTACACCCTCCGATGGTTGAAAGACAAGGCGAAGGTGGAGAGTGCCACACAAGCACGACGCTAGATGAGTTGGTTGGGTAGATTGAGTTAGATAGATACAAGGAAATAGTGATGCAGTCGCGGGTATGAGCGACTAGAATTCTGGTTAGGAGTAAGTAGAGGTATTGAACAGTTATTAGTTGGTGGATAGAATTCAGCGAAAACCCTTCAACACAATGGTCCCCCGTGCGGGGTATGCAATTGGTGATCGCCTATCTGCCTAATGAGCAACATCTTTTCGTCCTGATGCAGTTGAATCAAAGTGTCTGGTGTACCCTGGAACAGTGCCCTTTTCGTATTCCTCAAATTTTGAGTTTCTAGAGACGAGGCACCCAATAATTCGGGATCATGCAGATAAGCGAAATTCTCCGGATCTTTGACTGAAGCTCAGCACCGGCTTGGCGCAGTACTAAGATGCGATCACTGCTGTATTTCGTCCAGACTGGTTGATTGTGGACATGTGGACGGCAAAAATGCCTAACGGATAAGTGTTTCTCAACAATCATTCGATAATTCACAACTCAGACATAATGCCTCAAGACAATCTCACTCAACATGCCTTTTGGCTCTTGACAACCTCACTCAACATGCCTTTTGGCTCTTGACAACCTCACTCAACATGCCTTTGGCTCTTTGTACCACACATTTCACGGCCAACTGAAAAGTCATGTTTCGAATTCAAACATTATGAATTTCGGTCAAATTTACCCATATGTGTCCGTCATTTTTCATTTCGACACACGAATTTCTTTCGTGCCGTCTTTCGTATGGCGGGGAATGGGGTAAAGTTATTAATCGTGTTCAATATCGGATTTGCAACACGAAATCTGTTCAAAAGTTTGGGCCACAAGCACTGCGTGTCGAAAGCGAGTTGCCCGATTTTTCCTATTGGCTTTGCTGTATTTGACGTCAATTTTATGCGTTCACTAAAAACATCGGCATGATTTACAAAACTTGGGCCATTGCGGAGATTGTGCTTGCCTAGAAAGTCGAAGATCGATTATATGCGTGTGCTGATATTGTGTCACTTGATAAAAATTCCCTAACAAATAAATAAACTACTTACTTGTCTGTACCAACTAGACACAGTTACTCATAATTACTCAAAGTGACGCTCGCTCTCGGGTAAATCTTCGAGAATGGACTCCTGTTTGAGCCACTGCAGCGTGTAGAACTTGCCCAGAGCAAAGAGTTGCAGGCGATCATGCCCAAACTGGTCACGGTAATGCTCAAATAGCCATTGCAAAATCTCGAGCTCATCCGCTGTCGTTGCATTCACAAACGCCTTCGCTGTACAACCCTCTGATCTCTCACTTCGTAAAAACAACAGGACGTCAAAATGACCATTAGCCGCAGCTCGATCCATCGCTGCACCTGTACACCCCTCGCTCCGGTTTTCATGCAGCCATTGTACCACTTTGAAGTGTCCCCTACCTGCAGCGTTGTCCATCGCTGCTTTGGTGCAACCCTCAGTTCGGCTCTGGTGAAGCCACTGCACAACGTCAAGATGACCTGCACTTGCAGCACGGTCCATTGCGTTAAACGTGCATCCCTCTTTGCGGGTTTTGTGGAGCCACTGTACGACTCGTAAGTGGCCATACGCTGCAGCTTGATCAATCGCATCAGTCGAGCACCCTTCTTTGCGGTGGGCATGGAGCCACTGCACTACCTCCAAGTGGCCGTTGCGAGCTGCGAGGTTCATAGCTGCGAGTGAACAGCCCTCTTTACGATTACTCTGTAACCATTGTACTACCTTGAGATGGTTCGAACGTGCTGCACCATCCATAGCTGCCGTCGTACATCCTTCTTCGCGATGTTGATGGAGCCACTGCACCACCTCCAAATGCCCATTCATAGCAGCTCCATCCATTGCACGCTTCGTGCACCCCTCTTTACGATTTTTCTGCAACCATTGCACCATAGCAAGATGTCCATGTGTTGCAGCTTCATCCATCGCAACCTTTGTACATCCTTCACGACGATTTACATGCAACCACTTGACAATTTCTAGGTGTCCATTAGCAGCAGCCGTGTCCATGGCTGTAATCGTGCATCCCTCTCGTCGAGTCTTGTGTAGCCACTTGACAATATCCAAATGGCCATTTCCCGCTGCCTTATTCATCGCCGCTGGCGTGGCATATCCCGAATTGATATGCAGCCACTTGAGTACATGAAGATGTCCATTAGCAGCCGCATCATCCATTGACGCCGATGGTGACGAGCTGAAAATATTGCCTCGCAGCCACTTGAGCACGTCCAAATGTCCTCCACTAGCTGCCAACACTGCAGCATACGGTGACCACTCTCCTCTAACATCACAGAGCCACTTGACCATCGTTAAATCTCCATTCTTCGCAGCTTCCTCCAACGTCACAAAGAACATGTGCGTAGGCGTTGGATTGGTATGTTCCTGGAGCCACTCGACGACCTTTAAATGTCCATTCTGTCCAGCATAAAAGAGCTCTTTTGCTCCCCAAAACACATCCAATACTGTCCTTGTCCCGCCACCTTCATCTCGTATGTGCCCCACTCTACTCTTCCTATTAAGCCACTGTAACACGTGTAAATGTCCATATTTCGCTGCTTCTTCGACTGCCACCGTCACATAACAGCCAGGAAAGTGCTGGACGAGCCACTCCATCACTCTCAAGTCTCCACATGCTGCAGCACGTGCCATACTGAGTGTAAATTGCTTCTGACGATAGAAATCATCGTCTTTTTCATCAAGAAGCACCTTGGCTTGAGCAATCTTTGAAGTGGTCGTTCTATCGTGAATTTTCGACTTGGAAAGCCGAAATTTCACGTCTTGACGTAGAATTTCTGCTGCTTGAGCCTCACGAATTGCTTGGTGCGCAGCGACGCGTTGGACGAGACGCAATGCGCCGCTTTGATAGCCCAAGCCACAGGCATCAGGCAACGTCCAGTGGACGGACGAGTCTAGGAAGACGCTGATAGTATCAGATATGTGAGGTAAAGCAGCGATATGCACGTGTGAGCGACACACGACCGCTGCGGACGTTAAGGGGGCAGGACGCAGCTTCATGGACACTTGAGTCGGACGGAGAAGAAACGTGAATGACCGATTGGATACTGGGAGTGCCAAACCTGCGTAAAGTTGATACATGATTTGGCGGGCAGAGAGTATGGATTGTATACAGGGAAAAGAGACTAGTTGATATGGTGATAGTAAACAATGAGAGAACGATGAGTATCGGGTTAGAGAGAGTAACATAGATGGGGTGCACTGCAGAACTTGATTGTTGAAAAGCACTCGAATAGAGGCCCCTGTACGCCAAGATGTTCCGAGATTTCCACGGAAGTGAGCCCTTGGAAGAAGAAGTTCGAGATGAATGGCTGGCATTGCATTGTATCATAGTTTAGCCATTGAATTACATGGTTCATACATTGCCATGAGACGGAGATGACTTGGTGACAGCTTAGCTAATACTTGGTCCCCGTCTGTAACTGCATTCGGGAATGGATTTGATGCCGCGTGTGCCTCGACGATCAAGCGAGGTGCTGGAGCTGCCATGGCATTTCGCTGGTAGACACTTGATGCTAGACGACTAGAGAGAGTCCAATTGCTGTGGCTTGCACATTCCATGAGGCACGAACATGAGTTTGTTGACGTCACATTGTTGCAACTGGTGCAACTGTTGCACTCGAAAAGGGTCCACAGAAGAGTGATAAACAAGTGTCCAGCAGTTGACCATGTAGACTGAGACCTTGAAGTGTAATGCAGCTTCAACCATATTTCCACTTGACTTTGCAGATATCCAATGGATGTGTATTACGATGATGATGTCGTCACGAACACGTTTCTAGGTCGAACACGACGCGAGTAGCAGTCCAAGACGATGATCGCTAAGCAGCGTCTCCATGAGCTGCTTTAGTGCACGGTTTGGGTGGAGCTGCGACTTGGTCAGTGGCGCCCGCGTCAAGGGATCAAAGCAGCCATTGACTTCAAGATGCTGCTCGATCATTGAGCGCTCGTATGTGTTGCCGTCCGGTGTCGTAACAGGGTCGTCCATCAGCTCCAAGCTCAACGGACAGTGGAAAACCTCCATCATTTGTGTTAGTGTTTTTTCTGCGTCCCTGCCGGTTGCTGATTCACTGTCTGCCTTGTTACCATTAGTCCCATTAGCCTTTTCGTCCGTAGAAAGCAAAGTGTCGTAGACCCCTTGACGCAATAGCCCCACAACCTTCATTTCCATAAGGATGGATCTCTTCAATACAGTAGCAGACATAGGTGCACCGGCTGCTGACGTTGGCAAGCATGCTGAAGCTGCAGATGCCGCACTTGCACGATCAAAAGCCTTCTCCAACAGTTCCAACGATTCATCATAAGATTTCTGAGCCCGGCGACACTTGCCCTTCCAGAGTAAGATTGCAGCCTCACTCTCGACCGACACACCTGCAATATCGTGAGCTATGCTCAAGTACTGCCACGCATTTTCTGTTTCATCTAACGCAAAGAAGCACTTTGAGCATGACACGTATGCGCGAACACGCTGACGGGTAGTCTCAGGGTCTTCCATACCGCTTCCTTCAGTTGATGAGGACGTTATCGTCGGTGTGCACGTTGCAGCTTCCTGATAGCAAATGATAGCAGCTTGAAAATCTCGACGGACAAAATAGTCATCCCCCTTGGAGAGCTGGTGACGCATAAAAAATGGGTTTTCAGGTGATGTCGAAATCTCAATAGCCTGAATTTGAAGGTCTGGAGAAGAATTCGCCATGGCCGAAAGATAGCTTGCATTCTCCTCCCACAGATGTGCGAGGCCGTGGAAAATAGCAGCCTTATCGCCTCCGAGCTCTTGGATAGCCTGGAAATCAGGTGCGACCAGGTCAAATTTGCGCAGCCGTAGATTTGCTGTCATTCGGTAGGCAAAACATTTGACATGTTCCGTGTTGTCCGGTAAATCCTTGAGTGCTAGTGTCAACTGCTCGACTGCCACAGGATACTGCTTGGCGAAAAATGCTTCAACACCTCTCTCCATTGATGACTGTTGAGCTGGTGCAATACGCCAAGCACACCACATAGCCCCACCTTCGGTATTTGATGCTTCACGAGCGCCATCCGGAGCTGCTCGTGTCAGCACATGACGTCTCTTGCTATCCATCACATCCGCCGTCGGTGCATACAAAAACTCGCGCTGATACGGATTATACAGCGCAAACACATCTCGTTCCTCCACACTCAACGCCACTAGTTGCCACTTTCCAGCAGGTCCAGGTGATTCACCAGTTTTCCGCCACGTGAACACTCGACTCCTCGATTTGCCTCTAGCATCCTTCTTAAACTTTGCATAATCTGCAGAGTACAAATACTCTTCGAAACGTACACTTTGTATCAAGAACGTATCTGTATGGACATCTGAAGGGATCAATCTCCACTGTGCTTTGGTGCGATCTTTATCTTCAGGCCAGGCTGCCGTCTCACTCTCATCTCCTTCCGATCGTTCTCCCACCCAACACAGAGCGTTACGTCTGTCATTATCGAACGTCCCAGCATTGCCAGGTGCATATAATAACTCTTCTTTACTCGCATCTCCTTGTCGATACTCACTTCTCCCCGTCCTGGAGAGAATCTTAAGCTCCAGAGGCTGTCCACTGGCCACTGCACGCAGTGTAGGACTCACCCACGCGTACCAGTAGCTCTCAGCTCTCACACGTGCACTTCCCTCCAAGTGACTCATTAATTTAAGTAGGAAAAAGGCCAATGGCAGCTGTGGGAACTTGCGTTGTCTCGCTTCGAGTGCTCTTAGAGCGTTGCCACCTCCCCCGGCGCCACTACTGGGTGCTCTTAAGGCGGAACTCACATTATGCAGCACTGCACAGCCATCCAAAGTCCAGTGCCAACTGGGCAGCGCCTCTAGGAACGTGAGCAGCACGGGGACGTCGAACAATCCAGCGGCGTAGAAGTCCCGCAGTGTCGCCTCTAGATACGCCTTACGCCTCCCCTCTAGCTCCGGTAGACGCAGGAAACTCGTGCGCGCACGATCGGGCTCTTTGTGGAGAAGATGCGCCCGTGTCTCGGCCAGCAAAGGCTCCACATTCGACGTCAGATGAGCTGCAGTGTCGTGCGGAGTACTCATTGTTCTTTTCTGAGAATGAGGAGCTGAAGCTATGGATTTAGGATTTGTGACTCGTTGTCTCAAGATTTAGATCGTAATTTAGTTATGGATATAGAAGTTGATGATAATGTAGATTGGAGATGACCAATCAACTCTGAGTGGACGGGCTTCTAGATTAGATAATAGCTCTCTTCATACTGGTTGGTTAGTTCCAATCTGATACCTTGAACCAAGATGAAAGTAATGTAGAAACTAAAACTAGAAGTCAAATTGATTTTCGAGAAATCTTGATCGTCGGTACAAAAGTGTAGTGGGTTAATGTAGTAGACAATACAGTGCTGCTATAAACTATAGACGCACTAGATTTTTGTTTCTCTTGCTCGACAAACACGACTTCCGAAAGTGTGAAGCAGGTCAGTACTTACTACAGCACTAACAATAGCGAATGTGCAAGTCATTTTTCAAAAGTAACTGTATTGTTGAGTTAGAGTCAAAATTGACACTTTAAGGAGTGTTCTAAACTATAGACGCACTATAGTTTCCCAGTGATTTTCTGAACTACTTGTCGATTGGCCCGCTATTTTTAAGCACTACCTGTGCCATTCGAGTTGGCATACCATTAACAAGATGTTGCAGATAACTCTGTTTGATACTCTTCCAGCTGCGTACATTTTGAGACTTCAATTCGTCTTTGGTGTCAAATTGTCGTCCTCCTTCGTACACCGACCATGCTAGTTGACCCCAAACGTTTTCGATGGGGTTTAAATCGGGACTTTTGACGGGCCACTTCAGCTTCCTAATACCTAGGGCCTCTATATGTGCCTTAGTAAATCTTGATTCGTGAATAGAAGCGTTATCTTGTTGGAAAATCGGCCTCGAAATACCGTGATTTTCACGAAGGTTATCGCGAAAAGGCATGAGATAATTGTCTAACGTCTTCGTGTAGCACTTCGAGTTTTGTCTCCCCTCCCGAAAGGCAATCTCGGTTTTTCCATAAAAGTTCATGCCTGCCCACACCATTACACTTCCTCCACC
This sequence comes from Phytophthora palmivora, assembly GCA_008079305.1. Lineage (NCBI taxonomy): Eukaryota > Oomycota > Peronosporomycetes > Peronosporales > Peronosporaceae > Phytophthora > Phytophthora palmivora. The sequence goes on from VOQZ01000981.1 coordinate 352,049, forward strand.
ACTAACCCGCTTCGAAAAAATTTCATGTTCATTCCTGACATCGTGCCAGTAATGCTGGTATCCATCAGGACCGTCCAAGTTGAATTTCTTTTCATCACTAAACACTACACGTCGTCAAATGCGTGTTTTGCTAAGAAATTTTGCAGCAAAACCTGCTCTGGTCACCTTATGGCGAAGCTTGATGGCGGGAGTAGGTTTTCTCTTGATCCACTTTGTAATTGTCGATGAATTAAGTAGTTTACGGATGGTACTTGGGCGTAGAATACGATCGATAGCCTCTGAAATGCGTTTTGAAGAGTACTTTTTAACAGTTGCGAGGCGAATGACCCGACGTGCGATGCGCTTCGTGCATTTAGCCCTTTGTCAACTTTTTCTTTGGTAATTTGAGTTTGTGTGGGTTCAAAACGTTCCGAACTGCGTGTTCGCTACGACCCAGTTCGCGTGCAATCCAGCGGTTGCTCTTGCCGTCTCGATTATGGGCTGTAATGCGTCCTCTCTCCTCTTCTGTGAACTTCGTGCCTCGTGGCATCTTGATGAAGGTCCAAACTGCCGTGAGTGGTGGAGGGGACAGCTCCAGAAACCGGTTTGGCAATTTACGCAATTTTAGCCAATAAGAAGTGAGGTAGGTCGCATAACGTAGTGAAACTATAGTGATTCTATAGTTTAGAACACTCCTTAAAGTGTCAATTTTGATTCTAACTCAACAATACAGTTACTTTTGAAAAATGACTTGCACATTTGCTATTATTAGTGCTGTATTAAGTACTGACCTGCTTCACACTTTGGGAAGAGTGTCTGTCGAGCAAGAGAAACAAAAATCTAGTGCGTCTATAGTTTATAGCAGCACTGTACTCATTCGCTGGGCTTAGGATAAGGTATGAATCCGAAGTCAAGCTGGTGGTAGAACTAGGAGGACGATTAGAGGATGATATCATCTACTGCGAAAAGTCTTAAGACCTACTAGACAGCTCACTTCTGAATCAGTATATATACATGCAAGGGATCCTAGGAAGCCATCAGCTTCCTAATACGTGTTTCGTGAACCGACTACAGAAGGAGTGGACGTGGACTACCATACCGCTTGTTCACCAAACGGAGCATGTTAGTGAATGCCTCTTGAACTGCTTTGTGTCACGTACCTCCCCGGGTAGGGTCGGGTAGGCTGCGGCTGTTATTAGAGTAAAGACCTGAGTAGGGGATTCGGAGGCTAAAAGAAAATAAAAGCTAACTTGTTTCTGTTTCTTGACTTGCTCTTGACCGGGAAAAAGTACGAGTGATCCTACTAAAGGTTCGTCGGCATGGCCGGGAACACTTCCTACGCGTGACACCTCGTCTTCTTTGCTCATCTAAACTCCCTGACATGACTTCTGTCCTATAAAGCGGCATCCCTTCTCCAAATGCACTGCACACACTTTCATCTGGACTTGCCATCCGTCCCGAGTGAGACCTTGACTCCCACTCCGGAGGATACTCCAACACAGTCATCACCCCTAGCGTCATCACCTCCGAACCTGTTCGTTGAAGTATACTTGTAGACCACAGACTCGTTCAAGCTTGGCACGTCTCCACCTGGAGAATCAGGGTGTCTACGGCTTGCGAGAGCTTGGCCTAGCTTCCCACCCCCTGGCACCACCCCAGCCGATCCCGGCACGGGACATTCTCCCCAACGAGAAGTTTGCCGTCCTCGGCGGACGTCGGGAGCCTGGGCCATGCTCCGCAATAATTGCACGACCATCTGCTCGGCTGCGTTTAGGTCTGTCGTGACGCCTTCCATTAACTGACCAGTGTTATTTGCTCTTTCACGCGTAGATATTCGAACTTGTGTCTCTTGGGATCTCAGTTCTCCATCGTTATCGTCTCGGAAATCTTGTAGTTTTTCCGCCTCATTGCGTCGAAGACGAGTTAAATTTGCGGCTTCTTTGCGTCTCCGAGTAGCAGAGTCCGTCCGGACACTGTGTATCGCTTGATTGGTCAGAGTATCAGGTATGACTCCGCGGAGTCTACTATCACCATCACCAAGACGCCAACAGTGTGTGATTACTCCTACAACAATGACTGTGCCACTCGCATAGTATCCTTCGGGAACCCAACCAACACAGTAACAAAGCGTAGTCGTAGCAGTCAACAGGATCGCGACCCCTACCGTACCGCAGGACACGAACTCTAAGAGATCGTTACTCGCCATTGGTAAGTGTATCACCATCGACAGCAGTAACACGAAGGCTCAGCAAAGACCCTTCACGGCAGACAACAGTCTCATCCAAGTAGCGACAGCAGCTCCAATTAAAATCCGTAGCGAGGTAATCAGAGCACTCCTGGTCCATCATTAACACCATGTACGTAAAGTAAAGTTCAAAATATGCAATTGTGCCGAATGTACTCCCAGTACCATTCGCACGAGACTTCCCACCGTGGAGCCGTTCCATTCGTAGTCCTTAAATCATTCCCCACTTAGAAAAGTATCTCGTCCTCATCGACGGCCACATTAGCGTCAGCCAGTCGAGAGCTTCTTCGGAGTTCGGGTAACCCTTGCTCTTTTCGTTGAGTATCTTCAAATGCTTTAATAAGAACACTGTAAGTAGGCAAGAGACTAGCACGAGGACGCCACGAAGTCTCATAGATAGCCAATAACACCAAGAACTGTTCTTCGCCTTTTTGTTTCGTCTCGCAATGATGTCAACAACAGGATAACTCACTCCAGAAAAGGCTGAATCTTCACTTCCGATCCCAAGTCTCTCCACATAACTCGTAGACGGCAGGTCTTCCTCGGCCAGAGGGGCATTACCATCCAGTCCTGATTGAGTCTCCGCACCAGCAGGTATCTCAGAAGGGAATGGACAACTCCACCGACCTAGGAAGCGCTTCAGTCGATTCACGTTGATCGTCACTACTCGGTTAGGATGCGTAGGGATAGCTATCCTGTAAGCGTTTTCTCCAACTGTTCCAACCACTCGATACGGTCCGTGCCAAGAGAAGGCCAACGTTTTGGTCTTATTTTCTCCTCGACGAGCGCGAAAGTATTGGTATACCCAAACGGGGTCGCCTTCTTCGAATTTCACTGGCACCCGACCTTCTAGTCGTTGTTCGTGTCTTCCTTGAGCCTTGAGTAGTTGCCTTACCACTAGCCGCCGAGTGTCTCTTAGCGACAAGTATAGTCGCCTTCGGTATGCAGCCACTTCATTGCTCTTCCACTCAAAATTAATATTCAGGAAAGCCAGATCCAATGGGAGTATTGGGTATCGACCATATAATCTAAATAAGGGAGAGTCCTTGAGTGCTTCGTGATAAGAGGTTCGATACGCAAACAAGACACGAGGTAGATAAAGATCCCAGTCGTCCTGTGCCTCATTCACGAACATCTTGAGCATCCCGATAAGCGTACCATTGAATCGTTCCACTAAACCTTGTGTCTGAGGATGTTAAGCTGCTCCGAAAAGTTTCTTAATGCCAAGTGTCTCGTAGAAAGATCGCGCAAGTTCGGAAATGAAATTCGACCCTTGGTCACTTAATAATCGCTCAGGCACTCCATGTCTAGAGATGACTTCGTTCACCATCGTCTCCACGAAGGTAACAGTGTCAAGTCTCTTAATAGGGACATCGGGTGAAGTAGTCGGCTAAGACCAGAATAAACTTGTTCCCGCGAGGCGTAGTAACCAGAGGGCCTACAGCATCCACGACTAGCAATGAAAACGGACCGGATAGTTCTTGGACGGGCATCCTCTGCATGAGCCCATTTTTCCTAGGGCGATAACCCTTTCCACTACAACAAGTGCTACACTCTCGGACATATTCATCGACGTCTCGCTTCCAACCGTGCCAGTACGCATGTCTCCTAACTCGGTCTCTTGTTTTAGTGACACACACGTGAGCTGTCGAAGCATCAGCATGACAATGATGTAATACAGTAGCGATAAAAGGGTGAGGAATCACGGGAACTTCGATTGTTCGAGCATGTGCAGCTCGAGCTTTCAAGTGAACACGACGCATGAGGACACCGTTCCTGACGACATAGTTTGGAGCCATCAATAACACTTTGGCACGAAGCTGAGCATCCAGGGCTAGAGCACCACTTTCCAAGAAGGCGATCAACGCCATAATCCAATGCGTTTGTCGTTGTTCTGTGACGAACCGTTCTTGATCGAGTCCAACCACATCCACAGGGGATACCGATAGCTGTTCGGCAGGTTCGTGGGTTGAAGTAGGCCGCTCCTCCCCAACTAGAACGGTACTAGGGTCTTCTCCAACATCGTTTTGAAGATCCGACATGGTTAAAGCGCAGATAGTAGTCTGGTGGAGGCGTGAAAGCCCATCCACATGACCCATGGCCGTACCAGCTCTGTGAAACACTTTGAAGCGCAATTGAGACAGTTCCATAGCCCATCTAGCTAACTTAGCTTTGTTCGAACGGTTGGTGTCGTTAAACACCCACGTCAAAGCCTTCTGATCCGTGTAAAGGTCAAAATCCCTGCGATCCAAGTAACAGCGGAACTTGCGAATAGCCCAAATGATTCCCCAACACTCGATTTCGGATGTTCCATCACGCTTATGAATCCAGTTCTTCTCGGAACCAACTAGCAGCTTGATAGCGTAGGCGATGGCCCGGTCACGACCGTCGATAGTTTGCATGAGGCAAGCTCCGACAGCAAGTTTCGAAGAATCCACGTAGACTTTAAATCGTTTGTTGAAATCGGGATACAAAAGGATAGGAGGTTCGACAAGTTTCCGCTTCAGCTGAATAATGGCAGATTCGCAGTCATCATTCCAGCTGAGGAGGGCACCTTTCACCTTCAAATGCTCAATCGGAGCAGATATAGTAGCATATCCAGGGATATAACGCCTGAAGTAACTAGTTAGACCCAGAAAAGCTCGCACAGTATGAATGTCGTGGGGTCTCTTTACGTTCATCACAGCCTTCACTTTCTCGGGATTCGTGACATGATGCTATTTCCGATTTTCGAGCGACAGGTGGATATTACGTTACGATGTGATTGGTTATAATATGGGCTATGAGAAAGGGGAGCTTGGGACACGGCTGCACCCGTGCGACATCTGTGGAAGATTTTAGACGAACCTTCGCCTGACTGTAAAGGGGCCCAATGGACCAGAAGTGTACTTCAGAGTGTGCACAACTCTGAAGATCAAATGCACTCTGTCTGGTCACCGGACTTTCCCCGACGATGAGTGCCTAATTCCTGGCGGAAAGTCTCTCAGAAGAACGTATCTCTGAAGAGACCTCATCCCGTTACCGTCCAGCGCGACGATGATGGTTCAAGGATCTATACTACGTACCCGCAGAGACCAAGTATCGCGCGCCGGACGCCGCGCACCCGCGCAACCCTCAAGAACTTCGTGTACGTTGAAGCATTGGTGCTCCGTACTATGATATTCCGTTCAAGACTTTGGTATTCCACACTATATGACCAAGACTCTGGAAACCAAAGTGATTTCAGACTCTGAAAACCCGGATACCAGACTCGGAAATCAACGAAGATTCAAGACCATACTGAAACCAAGTGAACCCACGTTCAGGTCACGCAATCAAGTGATGACAGACCTGCACATCCCCAGTGATGACGTCTCTACCCATCAGCTCATCGGGATCTGCTGCACCAACCATACTGAAACCAAGTTTAAGTCACACAATCAAGTGATGACGGACCTGCACATCCCCCGAGATGACGTCTCTACCTGTCAACTCATCAAGGTCGGCTATACTGACTGTATACTGAGACCAAGTCAAGATGCCTGCTACATACAAAAACCAAGTGTGCCTGAGATTTGAAGACTGAATGCATGAAAAACGCCAAGGACGACAAGAAGAAGAGAGTTACCAGAGATATATGAGAGTTATGAGAAAGATAAAACGATAAACAGAGTTCAATTTGCTTGCTACTGCACAAGTCCGCTTGAGAGGTATCTAAGCCACTGCGTCGAGGACGTACGCCGTGTGATCTCCACTAAATTAAGTCCCCTTAGGTGGAGATCAGGTAACGTAGAGACCTGAGAGGACCCGCCTATTCCATATCCTAGTTGGGTCGTTTGGTTTGTCTCTAGCGGTAGCCCATTTCATATTGCTCGTTTGGACAGGCTCTGGAAACTAGACAGTCGTTTCCAGGGTGCAAGGTAGACTGTTATATATAACTGATTGTATTGGTTTATATTTCCCTCTATATTAGAGGGTGGTGCGCGAACGTGACAGGGATACCAGACAGACCAGGTGTCTGGTAACGAGTCCCTAGTTGACCTGGAGTATTAGCCCACCGTTCAAGGGCCCAGAAAGAATAAGAACGGCTGTATATTTGTATATTCCTGAACTCTGTATATTTGTTGGTTTATCTCTGAGAGTCAAGTATCTCGGTTCTGGATTTGTGATATTCAGATACCGGTATCAGACTCTCTCTCTGGTATTAACCTCTTTCCGACCACCAACTTTCTGGTAACCTACTTGGTTCCCAGAAGCTCCGACTCCCGAACGCTCCTGGAAGGACTTCCTGAATTTCGACACCAGACTTCAAGGGAACACAACTTCTCTTCACTTTAAACTCTAGACTCCGGCGAGGGTCATATTCCCAAGACAACGAACCCACAGGGATACAACAAGGTAACACACGCCCACCTACGTTGTACGGCTCTGAAATATTTTCAGTAGCCATATAGCCGGGTTCACTATACGCCACCTGCTCCGCGATCAAAGTTTCACCGACTTCGCGACAACTGGTGCGCGTGCCCGGATCTTGGTATCGTGATATCACCGGATTTGAGAGTGCAAGAAGAGAAAGTTTCCTGTCAAGCGTCTATATTCAAGATGGCTACACCAGGATCTACGAGAGGAGGACGCCGTGGTCGCGGTCGCGGTGTTCTGACACGTCAGTCCAAGCGTCTCCAAGGATTGCCGCCTGACGAGCAACCAGACTTGGACGCTATCCAGAAGGCGGCTCGCGAGAAGAGGAAGGCTGCGCGAGAGAAGAAGGCAGCTGAGAGTGTGAGCGTCCCAGAACCGGCGGTCGAAGACCAGCCTGCTGCGGAACCAGAAGCTAAGGAGGCACCCGCTGTCTCTGGTGAACAAGGTTCTGAGGAAGGCTCGTCAGAAGTCGAAGCTTCTGGTGACGAGGTGACCACTGCCCGCGAAGGTGGTGATGAGGCGTCTGAGGGAGGCGCCGATATGGTTGAGTCCCCGGAAGTGGTCGATCTGCGTTCAGAGTCGACGACCTCCGGACAGTCCGTGGAAGAGGTGAAGCCAGTACCCGGACTCTCTGAAGATCGTGTTCCGCAATCTCCGAAGTCTGAAGGCACACCAATGTCGGATGACACGCTGATCAAGTCCGAAGATTCTCTGAAGACACCGTCTGATGAGTCTGGGAGGGCTGATTCGCTTGATGGAGAACGAGCTCTGAAGTATGTTCGTCGTGAGCTCCGCCGCTGGAAAGACATGGATGCCGGTAGAGTCGTTCCGCCAAGCGTCGAGTATGTATGGCCGACGACGAAGCCCAGCGTAGACGTCTTCCAGAAAGCCGCTGCAGCAACCGGCGACTACATCAAGTGGCGGTGCTCCTCTGTATTCCCTGAAGACATGTGGATTTCGGAGTTTCACGTGAGACGACATGGTTTTGGTCGGATCCAAGACCTTTCCTACGTTGAGATTCCAATGAGCACGCTGACGGCACTAGAGTGTGTGGCTGTTCTCCAGACAATGCTGTACGAGGCGGGTTTTGAATTCCAGAACCTGCTCCCGACGTGGTCCCAGACCCAGGCGTCAGCGATCTTTGAGTCTCAGGTACGCAGTGTGGCGACCGAACTGCAGAGTCGTCTCGCTATGGAACTGGTTGAGTGGGCCACTGTGACTGCCAGGTTACAGGTTAACCGACTCTCAGAAGGCATGAAACAAGAAGACACAACAAGTCGAGAAGGAACCGATAGTGTATTACCTGACAAGGATGCTGACCTACAAGGACGACAGCTGATCACGCGCCTCCGGGTGACCGGACTCCGAGTGACGCATAGTTCCAATGGTTCCAGCAGTGATGAGCCGCCGCAGTCCAAGCGCCTACAGCAGAGACCGCCGCGCCCACAAGTCCCGTCAACACCGTCAGTCTTGTCGACACCGTCGCTGTCTTCATTGCCACAGTACGAGAGTCATTCTGACAACACGCGACCAGAGTCTGGAACCCCCATGTCTGAAGATCGTAACAGCTCTCGGACTCGAATGACGGATGTGCCGGTCCCCAGTGTCATCGGGACCTCTGATGATCAGTCGTCTGGAGTTCAGACCTCGCGTGGAAGCTCCACGGACTCGTCCTTGATGTCTGTGAGTCGAGGGGCGGCATCACACATGCCGCTGTCTGCAGAGGGTCTGGCGTTGATTGCCCAAGGCGCTGACGTCGGAGGAATGGTCTCCGGAGAAGGTATGGGAATCCAAGTGACTCGAACGTTGTTTCCTGTGAAGTCGGAACCCGAAGACATCGACATGCTGGAAGAGGAAGCTGAGATGTCAGATGTAAAGCCCGAAAAACAGGCGTTCGTCCATGAGCCTTCACAGGGTTTCAGACAACCAACGCCAGAGATTCCGCCTTCCTCTGTCTCCAGCCGAAGTGCAAGCCATCGAAGCCACCGCCAGAGTGAGAAGAGTGAAGACCTTCGGAAAGCGCCGTCTCGACGTTTGAGTTCCATCGCGTCGAGTCGCACGAAGTCTGAAGCTCGAAGCTCTCAGAGATCAGGGCCTGCCCAGATCGAACTGAACGTCATGAGGCAACAGCAGGAGTGGCAGAGCCGGATGGAGCAAGCGCAGATGGAGTTCTTGGCCCGAGAACGCTTGGAATCCATGGAACGTGACCGTCGTCGGGAACAACGCGACTTGGAAGCAAGACGCGAGAACCAGACGCTCACCGATCGCTTGTTGGAGTCTGAAAACGCGAGACTGGAAGCGGAGAGGCGTGCGGACGATGCCGAAGAACGGAGAAGTTTGGTATCAGAAAGTAAACTCAGAAGCCGCAGCGTGGCAGAGCTGGAGACGCTGAGATCAGATCTCCGGAGGTCGGAAAGCCAACGTCTGGAATCAGAGTTCGCTGATCGCTGGCGACAGCGAGAAGCCGAAGCCGAAGCCCAACGTGCGCGCGCGGCAGACGAGATGAAACGAGACTGGATTTCCCAAATGAAGACCTTACAGCAGCAGATGAAAGATATGGAAGCTGAGCGCGACAGGGAGAAAGAGAGTTCTCAGAACATGCAACGCTTCCAAGCCGGTCAGTTGAGAAACCTTCGAGCAACATTGTCCCAAGTTCAAGAGGCGCGAAGGGTCGGTCACCCTGATTCAGCAACTGCAACCCCGGTGTTAAACACTGAGGACCCTGAAGTTGCAACTAAGTATCCCGTAATCGGATCAGAAATCAGAAGTGGGGTTAGGGTTGAACCCATGTCGCACCCACCGGCTCTCAAGGCGGCTCCTCGAGAAGTTGCTACCTTCCAGCAAACTGCCCCTGCGTGAAGCTCGGTGACGAAGCGAGTGAAGGCCGAGAGGAATGGCGTCGCCGCTACGACCACTACAGCAACCCAAGTGACTCGAGTAGCCTCGGTGACGGAAGACAAGGGGGACGCTAGGCGTGTATCGACTCCACGACGAGATCCACCGCGGAAATCAGACGCTAGACGGTCTGATGGAGACCGAGAGGCACCCCGCCGAGAGAAGCGCCGTGGTGAAGCACCAGACCCTGGTGGAGACTCTGAGGGCTCGAGCTCAGAATCCGAAAGCTCGTCTTCAGACGACTCTGAGCTTGGTGAAGTGATGAACCTGACAGCAGCGACGCAAGCTCAAGCTGGAACTACACTTCTGACGTTGAGGCCGTTCATGAACTCCAACAACCTCGGAGGGTTCGATCCTAGAGCCACACTCAGGGAACGCATCCACTGGTGGGAGCGATTCACGAATATGGCGTCTCAAGGAGGGTGGTCGACCAAGACACGCATTCAGGAGCTCAAGTTGAAGCTTCCGGTATCTGCGCGTGACTGGTTTAACCAGCTCCCCAAGAGTGTGTCCCGTGACTGGAAGGAGTTGTCGTCAGAGTTCAAGAAGCGTTATTGTAAGGCGCGGTCATCGTATTCAGAGAGGTATTTCACAATGGCTATGAAGGACTCTGAGACAACCGCTCGAATTCTTCTATCGACTCAACTCCGCCGCTGGGAAGGCCGACATTGACTTCAGAAAATCGTCCAAGCGTCTTGAGAAGCATGTGCTCCGTTTTATCACGAAGCTCAAGGACGCACGCCTGAAAACTTCGCTACAAGGTCAGAGATTCCGACGTATTTCAGACTTGGAGTACGCTTTACAACAGGATGAAGATGTGTGGCGAACAGGTGACCAAGATATGACCAGCACCAAGCCTCGAGACTTCCGAGCAGACAATATTCCACGAGGACCGTTCAAGCCCAAGCGCATGAACCGGACTTATGTCGTGAGAGACCCGGACTCTGAAGATTCTGATGATGATGATACTGCAAACTATAAGGGATCGTTAAAACCCGATCAGGATGCCAGAGACCAAGCCGGTGATTCTCGACTTCAGAGTGTGACTTCAGAGCCTATCCGTGATGGAGACACCACACAGACTTCTTCGAGTACCCTGACAGCTCTGCCGAGCGCTGACTGGACGCAGACCCTGACAAATGAAGTGTACCGAGTAATGGGAGACATGGGATGGCGTCCACCGCCCCAACCCCCGTCTGGATCGTCGGGTCAAGGTTTTCATCAGAGACGTCCTGAAAATGGCGGTTATTGGAATAAGTTTTGCGAGAAATGTCAACACTCAGGACACTCAGAAGAAGACTGCTAGAGGGATATCACGTGTGACCGGTGCCAGGAAAAGGGGCATCCAAGCCGAATGTGTCGAGCACCCCCCTGTGAAGTGTGTGGAAAATTACATCCCGGAAAACCCTGTGAAGACTTGAAGACTCTGGAAGCACTCAAGCAACTCGCCCGTCAAGGCGCACTGAAGGACGTTCCAAACCACCTGAGAGAAAGACTTTTGGGTGAGGAGGCAGACTCTGGGAAGCCGTTAAACTAATATGCCCGTCGGATGGGGATCCGAAACGCGCCGGGCAAGGCAGTACCCCAGAGTTATGTGTTCTAGTGTGTGTAGGGCCGGAGCTGAAAAAGGTTCAAGATAAACCAGAACAATGCATGACCACTTTAACTCAAGAATCAGCTGTGCCTTCCAGAAATTCAGGAAATAAGTTACCCGAGGTCTCTGAAAACACCGATCCGATACCTGATGACACAGTGTCATTCAGACTGAAGGATGGTGAATGCTACGGCTGGTGGGAGGATAATTACCCTGATCGTTCCAAGCGAGATGTGGTGATGGTACATGGTGCTGTGAACGATCACCGGACTAAGATTCTCCTGGATACCGGTGCGACTATAAACATCCTGAGTTACGACTTTGCGCGTAAGCTCGGACTCAGACTCAAGTCGCACAAGCAAACTAAGGTATCAGGGATGGGTGGTGTTCCGACGTACATTGGCGCCAGCGCTGAGATCAAGTTGACACTTGGGCCAAGAGTGGTGTACATTGTGGATGTTTGGGTCGCGAATATTGGTGAAGGAATTGATGTGCTTTTAGGAATGGGCTTTATGTTTGCCGCTGGAGTAAGGATCAGTACCCGCGAAGGTCTGGTGTCATTACCAGACGAAGTCGTGGTGATGATGTGTAACTGGGAACCTGGTGACCACATTGGTCGTAGCAGGTTTGTCAGACCAAGCGAAGCTGTTCTTCTGAGTCCTGGTGAGGAGTTTATTGTTAGGATTGATTACGGTCCGACGAACCCGCAACGGGAAGTCGTGTGGGCTGGACGTGGCGATCGTTGGGTCACACAGTTGATCTATGCTGCACGCTCATGGCCTGTGGCGGTTCGCGTGGTGAATATTTCCGATAAGAACACCTGGGTTAATGAGCTCTGTGATGTCGCGAGGATCGTGGAATATGGTTTCTTCCCGAGACATGGGCGTTTCGTACGTCCAGGTTCCGCTGCATATCGTGATTGGGAGGTATTGATCCTGGAAAGCACTCCGTCACCAGAAACGAAGAAGCGCATGGAACGAGAAGCAAGGCTGGAGGCTCTGATACCGCAGCCTCCTTGTGTGGAGCGTCCAGATTATCCATGGCCGACTAAGATACTGCGACGTCCAAGGTTGGACAATGCTAGAGTGCAGTTTGTGAAATCAGACCCGACTCCCGTCACGAAGCGAGTGCGTTTTGCCCTAGATGCATCCACTCAGACAGATGATTTCTGCTGTAGTGGAGTGGCGGATAGCTGGGATGCAAGTGTGGATACCAGAGATTCTGACTTGTCCTCTGATAGTGTCTCTCCCAATGACTCTGGAAACGATCACATCAGTTCTGGTGATGGCTCCTCGGACTCGGAACCAGAGTCTCCTGCAAGTGGTTCTCAGACTTCTCAGTTACCTGCAGATAATATGGACCTAATGGACGAGTCCTGGGACATCCCTATTTCAGGAATGCCAGGAACACCAGTGGAAAAATTACGAGTGGAGTATGAGCAGTGTATGCGAGTCTCGAATGAAGAGTTGGATCTGGAACCAGGTGTTTATATGCGGGAAGGCACGGAGCTCCTTGCCCAGTTGCGCGATCAACTGGTCATGTTACCAGAGATTGAGGAATTGACACCGGAGTGCGATATCGATAGTGCTGATGTTGGAGAACCAGGAAAGACAACACCAGAGATGGAGAAGAAACTCCGTGACATTCTGAAATACCACAGAAAGATCTTCCTAGGAGACGGTAATGCAGCGCCCGCACCGGCAAGGGGCGTGGTCTGTGATCTAGATGTAGGAGACGCCAAACCGGTGGCCCAACGTCCAAGGTCCGTTGCCCCGCACCTCATGCTGAAAGTGTATGAGCTTCTCAAGAAACTTCTGGAAACTGGTCTGATCGAGTACTCCAATTCGCCGTGGGCATCTCCTATTGTCATCGTTTTGAAGAAGAACGGTGTTGATATACGAATGTGTATCGACTATCGGATTGTGAATGGCTTCATCCAGCTATCACATTACCCGTTACCACTCATCGATGACCTCCTGATTGGGTTCGAGGCCGCGATGTGGTTTATGAGTCTGGATATGGCTAGCGGTTTCTGGGCGATCAGGATGACGGAGCGTGCACGATTGATATCCGCATTCATTTGTCCATTTGGACACTTCCAGTGGGTGAGAATGCCTTTCGGCCTGAAGAATGCTCCTCTTGTCTATCAAGCTATGTTGGATAATTGCCTGTGGGGATTTGTGAGACTGTCACCAGAGGAAGAGGCTGAAGTTGACGCAGATGTTTTGGAATTCTTGCAGCTGAAGCCTCAAGACTCTGAGAACCAATCCCCAGACTTTGAAGACCATGCGCTGAAATCAGAGATGTCGGCTCTCACAAGTCAGATGACCGTTTTCCAGAGGAACATTCCGGTTCCAACGTATATGGGTCCAGTCCTGGGAGAAGTTCGTACATCGATGACATTGCACATGGGGCGCCGACTTGGGACCAACTCTGTGACGATTTAAACGCTCTGCTTTTCAGACTTCGCTACTGGAACATCTCTGTGAGTTTGCCCAAGAGCGAATTTGGGAAGTTATCGATCCCGTATCTCTCCCATGAAATCAGCGCCGAAGGTCTGAGAGCGACACCCAAGATCGCCAAAGGAGTCGAAGATCTGCCGTTCCCGTCCACGCTAAAGGGGGTTCAGAGTTTCATGGGAAGTCTCAATTACTACAACAAGTTTATTGAAGATTTACCGGTTATTGCTGCCACCTTGTACGAGTTGACGGATGAACAGATCCGCTCTGGAAGAATTTGACTTGTGCCAAAGAAGCATTTGAGCTCCTGAAACGCAAGATAGTTTCCACCCCACTTCTCAGGCACCCGGACCGAACCAGACCCTTTGTTATCATTCCACATGCGAACCCTTGGGCTGCCTCGGCAGTTTAGGCCAGGAGTACGATGGAGTGATCATCCAGTCCGGTTTACGGGCCGTGTCTGAATGACGCTGAACTCAGGTATCATATTGCCGAAAGGAGGTGATTGCGATTCTCAGAGTCTTGGAAAATTTCAGAGCGCTAGTGGAGTCAAGTCCAGTGATTGTGGTGTATACCAGATACTCTGTGCTGAAGTGGTTGCTGACGTCGAATTCCACCGATGGCAGAAACGTTAAGTGGGGTCTGAAGTTGTCACACTGGAACTTGGAAATTCGCCGGATCCAGCGCGATGAAGATGGACTTCCAGCCATACTCGGCGCAGGCATCACACCCCGAGAACATTTAGACGAGGTCTCTGAAAATCTGATTCCAGCCAAGGGGCGAGTCAAACCGCCAGCTCCTGTTAGTGTGGAAATGCTGGAAGCGATTATCAAGGGCATGTCCTGAGTTTCGATGGCGCAGCAAAGACGTCTACTCGTCTGGGAAGTTGTGGATGTATACTCTGGAACTCCCTGGGTGGAATTACTGGAAGCCCGAGGATTTCCCCTGAAGGACGTCACTGTGAATGACTCGGAGTATTGTGGTCTGAATTACGGCCTGAAGATGGCTTTGGAACATGGAATACATGAGCTAGTGGTTGTTGGAGACTCACGTATCGCAATACAACAGGCTCAGGGGCTGATTAACTGCAACCAACCTAATTTGCAGCGGAGGTTGGCAGAGTTTGAATCTCTGAAGACCAATTCCTGACCCTGAAACTAGTGCATGTGAAACGTGAGTTCAACCAAGCGGCAGACTACTTAACTTCGAAGACTCTGGCACTTGGGGAAGCTTGGCAGGTACAAGACGCTGACGAGCTCACTCATCTACGACTAGTGTCTAAAGTCCAAGAGAAACTAATGAAGCCCTGCCCAGCTCAAAAGCACAAGTTCAGGAGTCCGAAGTCGTGACGGCTGAAGACCACGGTGTGACACCAGAGTCTGACGGAATCCCTGGCCCAGAATCCGCACCTTTACCACGATCAGCTAAAGTGTTGATCGCTGTGACCCGTGCCCAAGCCCCGAATAACACTGATCCGTCTGAGGATGACGATGAGCGTGAACCCCTGGGGCCTTTGGAGTTCCAGGCAGAACGTTGCGGCGAATCAAGGCACATCAGAGCCACGACCCGTATTTGGTTGAGCTCATGAAGTTTCTGAAAGGTGATGTGGGACCTACCACGGCCCCGAGTCAGGAAACTAGCAAGGGTAGCTGAGGACTTCATCTTGGATTCCAGAGACGTGCTGTACCGTTTAAGTCGTGCTACCCGAGAGCGGCCTCGGACAACGTCGATGAACTCAGACTGGTTGTCCCCAGAGATTTACACTCAGACTTGCTACATTATGCCCACGAAGATTATCAAGGTGGGCATCAGGGAATCAAGAGGACGTTCGAGAATTGAGTTCAGAGTTCTACTGGTTGGGTATGTATGCCGATGTGGAAGATTCGTGAAGGAGTGTGTGGACTGCGCTAGCGGCAAGGGCGACCTCCAAATCCTGGACCGTCACCTGGGAATATTGAACCCAGCAGACCGTTTGAGGTTGTGTCCATGGACTTTGTGACGCATATGCCGAAGTCAGCACGCGGCAACACCTTCCTTCTGCTCTTCCAAGACATGTTTTCAGGGTACGTGATGTGTAAGTAAGCCGATGAGTATCACCACGGCTCAAGACGTGGCGGAAGCCTATGAAGAACGTGTTTTCAGAAACTTCGGAGCCAGTTCTCTGATTCGTCATGACCAGGACCCCCGTTTTATGAGTGAGGTGTTCAAGTGTTTCAGGGAACTCCTGGGTAGCAGACAACGAGCTACTCTAGGATACCGACCACAAGCTAACGGCCAACAGGAACGGTCGGTGCAAACTGTGGTGCGCGCGATCAAGGCATATATCTCTGAAGCTGATCAAAGTGATTGGGATGATCATGCCGAGCGTCTGATGTTCGCCCTGAACACGTCGTTCGATGCCACTCGTCTCGAAACGCCCTTTTATTTGGTGCATGGTGGGATGCTCGTGGACTGTGTCCGCCATGCTAGGACCCAAGCCGTCGACGACTCAGGAACGAACCGCATATGAATGGAGAGGAAGATGCAACGAGACTACAGTTATGCTGTGGCATTGCCGAAGATCTCCAGAAGAAAGCGAAACGCGACCGGTCTGAAGAACAAACCAGGAAGTGGAACGAGTTATCAGAACGTCTGAAATCAGGTTTTGCTATAGGTGATGCCGTGTGGCTTTATATCCCTAAAGTACAAACGGGGTTAAGCCGGAAGCTAGCGCACATGTGGCATGGTCCTTTCAGAATCGATGAGATGTTGGATGACTTCCGCGTACGACTCAAGGTTGAAGATACTGGTTATCGTGTGAATCCCTGGGTGCATGTGAGCCGTCTGAAACCAGAGCCCTTTTTCCCAAGCGACCAACGATAGAGCTCGAGATTCAGAAGACGATGACTTTGATGCTGCTTTGCTACCTGAAGATAGTGGGAACCTGACGCTGAGAATGAGAGTATGAAGTGGAGAAGATTTTGGACACTCGTTGGGGTAAACGTACCAGAACGTCCAAACGTCTCCGTGAATACCTGTTAAATGGAAGGGTTACGATGAGACTGAGTGGCTACCGTTATCGAAGTTGAATTGCGGCGCATTACTTTACGAGTTCAACCAGAGTGCACGAGCACGAGCTCGTTTCCAGGCAATGCAGCTGGAGACGATCACCCCAGAGTCTAAACAACTCTGAAAAGCATCTGGAAGTCTGATATTTGCGAGATTGCAGAGACTGACCTTCAGAGATGAGAGTATGAATGCACTTTCTTCAGAGATTTTATTTCTGGATTCGTGTGTTCAGACATGTGATCGACTATGTTATTGCTTGTGTGAAAACGACGATGTGTATGTGGAGAAAATGAATTTGTGGAGATTATGTGCTGATGAATGCGAGATGGTGATCAATGACTAAGTGGAGAATATTAGAAGATGGAAAATGGGATGATCTTACTAAGGCCGAGGTTTACGTCACAAATGCAGACAACTAAGTGGCCTATCAGCATGCAGACTC